>VZSF01001204.1:425983-661039 GCA_013398295.1 Chionis minor
TTTTTTTGTTTTTTTTTTTTCTCTTTTTTTTTTTTTTTGGGGTCGTCCCCCCCCCCCCCCCTCTTTCTCTCACATACATACTGTCATTACAGTCATGTATCTTCTTTGCCAAATGTTTAGGGGAATGATTAGGATAAGCTGTGGGAATTAATCTGTGCTTTTAATAAAACTAAAGTATTTCCTTTTAAATGGACCTAAATTTTCAAAAGTGGTTTCTTGGACTACCTGAAATTTTACACATAAAATTCCATGTAAATGATCGTTTTCACAAATTCATCAATTTTTTTGAATTAGCAAATCAAGTAACTAGATACTATACTTTCCTGAGTGATGCACTTAATCTGGAAAACTTCAAATACACAAAATGTGCTTGTAAAAAAAAAGCCTTATGTATACCGCTTTTTAGGGACCAGGTAAAGACCTGGAACTATTTTGCGTCTTCTTCCTAGTATGTTCGTTTAACTGATAGTAACTAGCTGCATCCTTAGTGCAGCAGACGTTAGTCCTTGAGTGCAGCTTGTAGTTCAGGAAACCAATTAATCAGTCAGCCACATTAATGAAATCCAGCCTCAAATAATGACAGTTCCCTCCCCTCTGTCTCTCAGGGACAGTTATGTTTTCTATAACTCTTGCCGAGAAAGCTATTTCATAATGTAAACGCGTGACCAGTCTGTCTTTAGAGAGGGCATGAGGATTTGAGTTCCTGGCCATGCACAGGAGTGAGAAATGAAAGGCTCTTGGCTGCCTGCAGCTTTAGAAAAGGGGTTTTCTATAATCACCCTCTGTTGTAAAGGCAAGATTATTTGTATTTGTTTCATTTGGAAATGGGCCTTTTTCACTCTGAACGAAATACTGTTGAGCACCTTCCTACCATCCATTTGCTTTCCCCCCACAATGGCTCAGAGGAGAAATTAAGTCGTTGGAGGAATGGGAGCTTTTCAAAGGAGCATTTATGGGCCAAAGGAAAGATGACCAGATGGGCTGTCACCCAAGAAAATACAAATCAAGCCCCAAATCACACCCTAGGACTCTGCCATTGAGATTCCACAATGCCTGTTCAGGATTTCTGTTTATTTTTCAAAGAGAGGGATCATATATGGCTTGGCTTAAACATTTCAATTTATGTTTCTGGCTGTCGGGGGATGCTGGCAAAAGATAAAACATCATCAGCTCATTTTCCATCAGTAGCGCTCTGTCATTCCATTAGGGCAGGAAATAGCTTGCTCTGTTACTGAGTGAATTTGACTTTAGCGTGGATCAGAGAGAGGACCCCTAGAGTTAAACACATCTCCTTATGCCAGCTGTTCAGCATAAGACAGCAACGGCATGTAGCCAAATGACCACCCTCAGGATCTGACATGTGTTGGCACCACATGGTTTGCAAAAGCAAGCAACATGGGAGCACTTCCAAGGGAAGTGAGGTGTTGGGGAGTGGGGGAGGGTTAAAGGAAGTTTCGGTGAGAGGAAGGTTTTCTTTGGTGCTTGCTGAACAGGAAAATAAAGACTTAAATATTTTGCTGTCATGGGCCATAATCGTAGCTACTCAGATTCCACCACAGAGAGGCATAGTATCAGATCCCGGTAGATTATACTAGTTTAATCATGTTGATTAACCCCTTCATTTGAGAAGGGGTTGAGAGCTGCTTTCCAAGATACCACTGAGGGATATCCCCCAGAATTCCCGCCAACAAGAGAGGCATTTATTTTATGCTCTCTGTTTTACAATTAAACTGACTAAGAAGACATAGCTATGGGCTAAGAATTCCCAGCACTGAGTCTTGACTTCTTAAAAAGTCACACATTGAAGTTGTGAGCCTGAATGGTATATGCGATGGGCGCTGCAGAGCCTTGCTTCACATCACAAGGTTGCAGTGGTGCTAAGTGTAGATCTGGAACCCTGATTTCCTGATATACCACTTTTTAAAATAGTATCGTCTGACTTTGAGGATCTTGTTTTTTGCATGTATTCCACTCATTGTCTCTCACCCTAATTTACAATGACTCACAGCATCTTCAGTTCCAGTTGACTGCAAGCTCTAGTTATCTCAAGCTGCATACTGGGGGGAAATCTAGTGTCCATGTGCTTCAGTTTACTCGTTAAAAAACAGGAACTGAGATTTTATGATGCTCCAGTTTTTTTGCAGTAAATGTTCCTAACTAGCAAGGGCAAAGCGGATAGGGAAAATCAGTCTCTTAAACCGGGTGATATACTCTGGGTGGGGGAGAAAAGTCAAACTTGTATGTACACAAACTGTAATTCAGCATACTTGCAGGCAGTTTAGTCACTTGAAGAAAAAGCTTTTATGCTTTGAAACCTGACACACATCTGGGTTTTTTTCTTTTTTTTTTTTTTCTCCCTCCAAATCCCTCCAGCCATGTCAGTCTAATAAAAGATACTACCTCTCCCTACAAACTTTGCCTCACGTATCCATAGATTACCACAGCAGATCACTGTTCCAAATTAGGTACAGTTTTCTGAGGACATACTGGCAAGCATGATTTTTGGGGGTAATCTGAGAACCTATTGCCAGTGTGGCAAAGTGGTATGCTGCTGCCAGTCCACAGAAGCAGCCTCATCTGGATTCAGTTTTGCAGCTGAGGCACTGCTTTCCTGGTGAGAGGTCGGCAGGCACCTCTGCATGGGTTGATGGGATAGTTGTTTTTCATAATTCCTGGCCTGTCTCTTAGCTTCCAGGCAGCCCGAGCTTTCCTGATTGTCGTCATCTTTTCTGAACAGATGCAGACTCTGTATGCTTTCGATGAAGAAGAAACAGAAATGAAAAATAAAATAGTTGAAGACTTGAAGACAGCTCTGCGGACTCAGCCCATGAGGTAATGTTGTTCGTCTTTCATCACAATTCACTGCCTCCCTATGGTCAGATGTGACACGGGAAAGAGTGGCAAGGACAGAAACCTTATTGTCTCGCCTCACACAAGCCCCACTGATATTTCAGACAATCCACAGAGAGCCCTACAGTCCCTGGTCTGAACCTGCCTAGTTGGGAGGGCACACTAATGCTGAAGCATGTAGCTTCAGAAAAATAAAAGACAAAGTCTGCTGTGAAAAACCTGTGGCAGATCTGTGCAAACACAGGTAATGACTATGAAGATTAGATTTTAGACTTCATAGCCCCCAAATGTCCCATGTAATTTGATTCATGTTGGGCAAAATCTCAGCCTCTACTCTGAACTTTGAATTCAGGCTTCCCCTTATCTTTAGTAATGCGAACTGTTTGCTACAAAGCAGCTAATCCATCTGACATCACCTGGTTTGGCATTCTTCCTGTTCTATGTGTAATTGTGGCATAGAGAAATGTTAGGAGACTTTATTGTGCACTGTGTCTTTGAAGGTAAGGTCATCTTTGTTTTTCTGGGAACAAAGCTCTGAACAATAGCAAACTAACTAGCACAGAAACCTTTTCCATTTAATATTTAGAAAAGCATTGTGCAGAAGTAATAACTGTAGTTGATATGGTCTCAGGAAACACTCAGTCAAAAAGTTTCTGAATATCTTTGTATTGTGCCCAAAATTGGTCAAATGGGTTTGCATCCACACTATGCTGAAATCGGAGTTCCAGAGAGCTTCAATAATGCCTAATCAAACAGGTTATATTTTTTTTTAGGGAGAACCTAACCAAACAAATTAATTAAATAAATAATAACAACCACACAAAAATAATCTCAGAGAATTTACATTGCAGTTACGTTGACTTGAAGTGAAGATATTTCTGGGACTTCTTGCAGAGCTAAGTGCTGATTGTGCTTCTCCCCTTCATGATGTTTAAAAAGTTGACTGCATGCAGCTTCTCACCTCATGGAAAGTATGAGGTAGAGCACATCAGCTTAAACCCCAGTGTTTTACCTCCTGTTGTGATGGGCTGTAAGAGAGCACGAAGCCAGATCCTGGTGCTCTTCTGAGGCATAAAGATTCATCAGGCTTTGGTAACTTCAGCATGTGGGAAGGGTGAGTGCTTTTAACATGGAAGTGGAGAAACAGTGGCCTATATTGAGACCTAGCCCAAGGGGATAAGTGACTGATCTTGTCTGTTGCTATCCACAGTAAAACGTTAAAATGGAAGCTAAGACTACCAAACTCACAACTCTCACAAGATTTTTAAACCAAAGTCGCGTGCTATTGAGACTTGATGTAGCAACTCTTTTACACTAATGTGGCACTGGTTTGATGCTCCCTCTGTGAAAGCGATAGCTTTCAGTGAGTGTCACCACAGCAGCAAAGCCTCTCTGCTGTGTCTGGCTGAAGCACTTTGGTGGTGATCATTGGTTGTTCTGCTCTGACATTTTGAATAGGACAGACCGGCCTGCTTGTTGAGAGCAAGGCAAAAGAGAAGAAGAAAGAGCAATGTCTTCTGCTCAAAGCCTTGCAAGGTTTTCCTGATCAGTCCTATATTGCTTCTGCTGGATCCCCTTGACAACAGCCTGTTGCTTCATCTGTTTATAATAACCCTAACAAGCTTCAGTACAAGCATCTATGAGCTGCCCTATAAAGTGTTCTCTTCTAAATCGCTGGCGATGGTTATGGGGCTTTTTTTTTTTTTAATAGTTAAGCCAAGCCAAATTTTGAGTTAAGTCCTATGTCTCAACTAATTTCCAGCGACTCAATTCGTTAGCTGCCAAATGGGCTGCATGCCAATACCTGATCAACACGCCAATTTCTTCTTGATGGAAAGGTTGCAGTAGAGAGGCCCTTGGCTCCATCAAATCCCACTCATAAGCAGTACTATACCCAAGCCTTCAAAATACTAGTCTTTCTAGTTGAATTTGGACATCAAATCCTGTTTTCCTTGCCACTTCTGTTCATCAAGCCTCTGAAAAAAATAGAGACCTAAATTCATACAGAATGGACTGTCTGTAATCCATTTGTGATTGTAGGGTACGTAGGGGCCCTGACAGCTTACCAATAGGCTCCTCTGCATGAGTTCTCCGATATAGAGGAATCAAAAGAAGAAAAATGTGTATGTTTGTCTCTGTGTTTTATTTTGCTGTAGAACTGTGCCTTTTCTAGTAAAAAATGCATAGTAATGGTACTAATCTGTGTCTGTGTTACAACCCACCAGTTCTAACAGCAACAAAAACTGAAGCAGAACTACCCAAACTCAAGTTCCTCTCCACTTTGAAGAAAAGCTGATGGAAGTGTCCATGGGCAGCTAGTTGGCTCCCTTTGAGCAAGTGCATTTTGTTCTGATATTTAGGAGCTGCCCTGAAATAATAAAGACAGGTTATGTCCCAGCATGCAGGAACAACCCCAGCCTTAGAGAACAAAACCCCCACATCTGCATCTCGTAAGGAAACACATTTTCTTTTAGGTTTGTAAGAACTTATGACTATAAACAAGTACAATGACAAACTGTTGGACAGAAGCACTGAGTGAAGAGCTTTTCTTTTGGTATTTTAGTGCCCAAAAATGGAGGTTCAGAAGTGCAGCAAAAGTAAAAACTTACAAGGGACTGGAAAAAAAATCAATTTTTGGAACCCTAGGAAAACACTTCCTTTAGTCTGAATCATTGCTAACTCCCTTTGCTGTCTGCTTTTCTCCTTTCATTTAACTCAGATTTACCTCCTGTTATTTTTTGTTTGATTGAGCCATGTTGCATTCAAGTGTGTACTGGAGATGATCATTCAGGCATCCAGCAAGCAAAACCCATTATGCTGGATTTTTCAGCAGTTCAGTAGTTGTCAGGATTATGTGTGCCCCCTGATTCAAAAACTGATGCTGCAGGGAAGTGTAGCCTTGCCTGTTAACAGGGTGGGAACATCCTGCTCCCTGCACACCCACAGCATATGATCTTTCTGTCTTTCCTGAGCTGGATCAAGTCTCACAGGGAGGCTGTCCCCTCCCCTCCCCTACACTTGGAATCTATCAGTGGATCATTACCTCTTAGGCTGCTCCGCATCTGTATTTGGATGAAAGGTTTGTTATTAGAGCTAGCTAACTCATTCTGATCAGCACTCTCTAAAACTTGAAAGGCTAAGAGGCGCCCTGCCTTTTAAAGTGTGCTAAACTGGTCGTGAGAGTCTGAGGTGAGGTTAGGCTTTAATTTGCTTGTTTAGCACCTATTAAAACACACCCTGCTTTATTTACACTTGAGTTTTTGAATGTGTTAGCCAGAATGCATTGGCAAATACGCTTAACTTTACACCTTCTAGTCTAGAACAAGACCTTTTTTTGCAGCATACAGGACGTATAGGATGGCAGTTAGTTACACACATGTATATTGTGAGGAAGAAGGTACTTTATTTGTATTAGTTGTGTATGTGCGTAGGCAAACACACATACACATACACACACACACACACACACATCCCAGCTTACAGACAGGGATGAACAAACACCAAACAGTATGAAGATTATGGCTCTCAGCCTGTCAGCTAAATTCCCATGTCTTTTTCTCTCCTGTACAGACATTTACACACATAGCTCCCCACATACGTGCTCACACTGAGCAAATTCTCATACTGAGAATGTTTGCTGGCCCAGAAACTGCTATTGCCGTTTCTTTATCTTCCTCTTCCATGATTTCTGTTTTTTCCGGAGAATAGTGAACTAAGTGTTTTGGAAAAGGAAGGTGAAAATCATCATTTGATTCCTGCTTCTGATGTCAGCTGAAAGGGGAAGGTACTTGGTTTTGCTTCCTATTGAGTAATGCAGCTTACTGTTTGCTCTCTGGACTAGAAAGAGTGCAGGAAAATCCCGACATTGTTTTAAATTATGTCATTAATCAAGGTCTGTGACACACACCACTTTCCTGCGCATGCCTCCTTTTTGGAATGAGCTCATCCAAACAGTCCTAGAAAAATTGCTCTACCAGTGAATTTAGTAAGGGATTGTACTTAATTGGGACAATGTGACTTTTGTGGATTTACCATTTTTTCACATGGTCATCAGAGCAGGCTAAAATACATGAAGGTTGTAGAGCCTTGTATGTCTTGTTGTACACCCATCTGAAAGTATGTTTAAAGGACCCTTTGTTCAGCTGCCTCTTCAGGATGGTTTTTTTTTTTGATACAGTAGAGCTCTGTATCTTCAGAAACATACCCAACTTAAGTCTTCCCACAGCCCTGGAACTGAAAAGAACAGCAAAACATTAGCTTCTCCCCCCCATCCCGCCTTTTCTTTTTGCCTCCCCTGAAAGATGGAGGGAATAGCTAAGGTATAGGATGGATTCATAGAACTGAACTTTGGAATTGAGGAGGAGAAGGAGAATTTAAACTAGTCCCTCCATAGTAGAGGCAAAGAGCAACTCTGCTTTTTAGGCCCAGGGTTAGAGAAATGCTCAGAAGTCATTCGTATCACGTTGTTTGGTCACAGGTTGAGTTTGTGCTTATTTTAGTTCCAGATAGATCCTTAGAAGCAACTGTTTTAGCCATGAATGCACTTATTTCAGTCCTTTGGCACGCTAGCAGCTAAATGCATTACAAAAACTGAAGTAAGTTTTAATCTTTCTCTAATCACTTCAAATAACAAACTGCTTTGAGTGACTTACCAAATTCCTGGTGCAAAATGTTGATCCCACTCTCCAGCCTGGAGGCAGTAAGGCTTTTGCTGGTATGATTTGTTAGGGTAGACAAGATGATGCATCCAGGAATGTGCAATCGGACCTGTGCGAAACTTGGCAGATTGTTTTAGCAGGATTCAATTAAACCTTATTTTCATTTTTGGCGTGCACAAGTTCTTGTGTGTGCTTGTAAGCTCTGATACTCACTTTGAAATGCAGTTTTGAACAAAACACAAACCTCAGACCAAAAACTTTGTTGAAAGCACCAGGCTTTGCTATGTTTCTGGTCAAGCTGCTGGCCCAAACAAGCTGAAAGTTGGCAAATCCATCAGCATAGCAAGCATAGCTTTCAGGTAGGCCCTGAAAATTCCTGGGTGCTGTGGGGTGTAACCACTGGAAGACCATACATATGGCAAGCCCATGATCCAGGAGATATGTAAGTAGGGCTCAGGTTTGTCTTGCTGATGCAGAGACATGAACAGACCAGTGCAATTCAGTCTTTTAGTACGGTGCTTCCATTACTGATGCATATTAGGAACAGCATCTCACTTAAGGATAGAAAAGGATAGAAAAGAGAAAGCACATAGGAAGTATCCATCAGGAGGAAGAGGGTCTGGGGAAAACCAAAATGACACAGACTTTTTGTATTCTTAATTTGATACACAGGTGGCAATTGTTAACAACCTTTTCATTTGTTTGAGGTGTCTTTCTACATTTTGCTGTTTAGAGCATAGGCGTGGATATATTGTTGGTGCACGTTTGATGGGTGTACATTTGCTAGACTGAAAATTCAAATGTAATGCACATGGGTTTGCATTTAGACATTCTGTAAAACTGTACCTACCTGAACAACCTGTCAGAGGAGGAAGGAGGTAAACAAAACAATCTAGAGAAATTATTTTCAGCCCTTTTCATATCTTTGACTCTGCATTTTTAAGCCTGGGAACTCTAAATGAAACACTGCTAGAATGATTGGTTTGAACTGACTCATATAATTCCATTCATTTCTATTGATTTGTCTGGAAGACTGCCTGCACGGTCTACCAAACCCACCTGGATTTTTTTAATCCTGGTTTTCAACAGAACCTTAAACTTTTCCAAGGACTTCCTCCTATATTTTTTTCATCTTCAGTTTCCATAATCTTAACCTGAAGAAAGGGAAATTTTAAGGTAGAATATAGTAGAAACAGTAAAGTCAATAGTTAAAATAAACCTGTCCTACTATAGGTTCAGTCTTCCATGTGTCATTTGGTAACTGATAAATTCTGTATATCCTCTATTTATGATGTTTTTACGGTACATTTTGCTACTGCAGGTTGACAGTGGACATGTTCCATCGTTAATATACCTGCTCAAAATAAAAACAAACAAACAAGCAAACAAGAAAGCAGCCAAGGCCATTATAAGAGCTTTGCCTTTTACTGAGGAACGTGTGTCTTTTAAACTCTAACTTTGCACGTTCCTGTATGTTCATGGGATTAGAGTGTGAAGTCGGTATGGCTAACAGACACAGCAGTAATGAGTTTGCCTCTGTTAGCGTACCCCCTCTTGGAGATGCAGCCTGTAAGTAATATTGGCTAAAAGTTTGACCTAAATCTGAAAATGTTTTTTTCAAGATAATCTGAACTCGTAAGTGTGGTGATGAGACTGTATGAAAATGTATCTTGTGTGTGTTAGCAAGTATGTAAGATGTCACAATTTGAAAGAATCCATTCAGCGTTGAAAATGCAGTAGCTATTGGGGTGTGGGCCACAGCAGGTGTTTGGTGATAACTGCAACAAAGAACTGAAAAGTGACTGAACAGCAGGGCCATAAGGTGATAGACTATAATTACCCCAAAACTCTGAGACGCCATTATTAGCAGGTCTGTTTTCCTCTTGTTTGTTTGTTTGTGTTTTGTTGTCCTTAAATACCTCGGAATTATTCTGTGAACTTTAGGCTAAAAACTAGACAGCTTCTACAGATACAGGGTTGAATAATGTGCTATCTTTTGAATAAATTGTCTTTGGTCTACTTTCCTTGTTTTTCCTACCTGGTTTGTTTATTGTGTTTTTTTCAGGTTTGTGACCAGGTTTATTGAGTTGGATGGCCTGAGCTGTTTGCTGAACTTCCTGAAGAGCATGGACTATGAGACCTCAGAGAGCCGTATACACACATCCGTTATAGGGTGTATCAAGGCACTGATGAACAACTCCCAAGGACGGGCTCATGTCCTGGCTCATCCAGAGAGTATCAACATCATCTCTCAGAGCTTACGGACTGAGAACATTAAGACCAAGATTGCTGTGCTGGAGATCCTAGGGGCTGTCTGCTTGGTACCAGATGGTCACAAGAAAGTCTTGCAAGCCATGCTTCACTACCAAGTCTATGCTGCAGAAAGGACAAGATTCCAGGTACAAGGAGGATACTTTCCCAGAAATACCCAGCATGATGAATCTCTGCAGGGAGTGATTTTTCACTGCATGTATTGCAAACTTGCTAGGTTATAAAAAAGCACTATTTCTCATTTTGTTTTAGGAAGGGCACTTCCTCAAATGGATTACCAGTTTGGGGTTTTTTTTCCCAAGACCTGATTGCCTGTCACTAATGCTAATTTAAAATCTCCTCTATTTTACCTTAAAATGGAGGCTTGCTATGTTAAATGAAAGCTGCTAATCTGTTCCTACTCTAACCTGATGGCATTTCTGGGGTGGTAATCATTTGCTCTACCCTAGAAGCCACAAAATTCCAGGAGCCTCTGTCCTGATTTTAAAGCCCTTAATTTAGTAATAAAAGAGTTGTGGATTAAATAAGGGCAACAGTGGATTAAATAATGGACAGTGGTGGCACTTCAATTGCCACTTAGCAATCAACATGCGATTCGTCACCACTTAGCAATTGTTGGCTCAGATATCTCCCATTCAGAAGAGAAACTCAGTCTCGGAGGCCTTGAGGTAGGTCAGTAGATCATTGACAGACTTTTGTTGTGGATACTACTGGCTGTTACTGTAAGGTTCCTCTTCCTAGCGAGGAAGAGTAACTTTACAAAAAGATATGACAGAATCTGTTGCTGTGTATGAAGCTGTAGCTCCTAAAATTTGGGCTAAAGTCACCCAATTACTTTTTGTTCTTAGATGAAATGTGTGGTGTTTCCCTTTCCCCCCTCTTCTCCCCCCTTTTTTTCACCCTTTTTCCCCTTTCCCACCCCTTTTTTTTTTCCTTTAAATTTGTTTAAAATTTACTGAATAACTGATGCAAGTCATTGCTAGGCAAAGTGTGGTAGCACAGGTCTTGTTGTGAGCTTTTGAGGAATCTGGTGTAATGATTTGCAGATGCTTGCCAACTCATATTCATGAAAGAGTACTTTGCATAAATGCTTGCTTTTGTCAAAATGCTTTTCTCTTTGGGGAAAAAAGAGATAGATAAATGGACACTCTCTCTTTTTTCTTTCTTAAATGAAACAAAACAAAAAAACGCACCCAAACCCCAAAATGATTCAGTAGATGGGATGGGTTCTTGTTTGCAATTTTTAATACTTTATGCTAGTCTAGATGCTGGAATGGGATTTTCCACTACACAAAGCAACAGCTTAAGTTTACTTTTGAGGAGGCAAGGATTCATTCAAAGATATTCCTCATCCATCTTCAGTCATTTTCTTCTAACAGAGAGAGTGGGTATTTTTTTAATGTTGATGAAACAAATGTGGTCGTGGTCTTCCTTAAGTTTTATTGGAAGGTTCTGTGATACTCTAGGACTTAGCAGTTAAGACAGCGTTATATTGATTTGCCTCTTGCTCTCCCGCACCTGTGTGTCAGAATGGTCTTTCAGATCATTATCAAGAGAAGCATCCACTGTAACTTGACTATGAGAGGCCATTTTAAGAAAAGGATGAGCTGACAATTCTTATCCTATGCTTTTACTCTAAACTTCAAACATGTGTTGTACAATGAAAGCCAGTGAAAGCCTTATTTTCTTTATCCTAGTCCTGAGTGTAATCTTTGTAAACCAGATGTTGTGAATGTCTTAAGAGGTCCTTCAGGTTTCAAGGGAACATGTTTCCTATAGCTTGGGCAACTAGCAGCATCACTGAGTGTATTGAAGTGTCTGAACAGTTTAGAGCTCGCAGCTTTAGGTTGACTTTAACTGGCCGTACCTAATCACTGTTATGCTGAAAATGATCCCCCACAACTGGGGATCTGGCAGAACCAGAAAATGAAATTTCTTTTTGTGAAAAGTAATAAAAAATGAACTAAACTGTAGGAACAGGAGAAACATACTTTGAGTGTGCTGAGTAGGAATTTATTCCTTTGGCTCTATGGGTCTTTGGTTCATTATTGCAGTCTGATTCTAATGGAGGGAAAAGGGAAAGCGGGGAACTGTAAAGGCCCTGTTCAGTCTTTCTCTAGATCTAGCTCCATAATACAATGGCCAAATTAGAGACACAGTACCTAAGAGGAGAATGATTTCAGATTCTTACTTTTAGATATCAAACTCAATTCTTGTGAAGTAAAAAGTGTAGGGCTTTCTGGAAACTGTACAGAGCTCACTTTTATTGGAATATCCAATAAATAATTTACAGCTAACGCCGACCTCTGACAACATCAATGCAATTGTTGCTCTTCCTTAAGTTGCCTTTCTGACAGCAGTGGTTGATAATATTCTTCACCTCTTTCAGCCACCTTGCTGTCAATTTATCCCTCCTCATCTATGAAAGCTGGCACTTTGTATACTATGTGTTTGGATTGATTTTCCCCTCTCGCAGATTGCAGTACATCTAACTGTCCCATTCTCCCCATATCATCTGTGATGACCAGCACAGTACTTTGAGGAATCAGGAGGTAAACGTAACAAACATTGTTCCAGATCTATTTTTCCCCAACACAAATTGTTTTCTCTTTTTTTGCCTTCTTGCAGGGGAGTATCATGGTGATGAATAAAATTTTAGGTGCATGGTTCTGCTTCTTCTTCCAGTGCTCTGAGGGTGGCAGAGCCCCGGAACAGGCTGCCCAGTGAGGTGGTGGAGTCTCCGACTCTGGAGACATTCAAAACTCACCTGGACACCATCCTGTGCAACCTGCTCTAGGTGGCCCTGCTCTGGCAGGGGGCTTGGACTAGATGATCTGCAGAGGTCCCTTCCAACCCCTGTGATTCTGTGATTCTACGATTCTACTCCTTTTTGTAAGAAGGAGGAAGAGAGGTTCTGAATTATTTACTGGCAACCATCTAAAATTTGAGCTTGTGCATAACTTGCTGCTGACAACTTTAGATTGAACACTGATTATTTCCAATTTGCACATGCTTAATTGTGGTGGAGTGACGCAGAGATCATGTATTTAACACAGTAACATAAAACACAACATGTCAGAAATTATTGCTGGTTGGTGTTCTAAGCGCAGTTCTTGCTACCTGGCATAGCTAGCCAAAAGTAGTCAGAGGACCCAGCAACTCGTGAATTATTAGAGAAGGAAAGCTGCAATGTAAGATACGGCTCTTACTAAACTTGCATTGGCTCTGTCTTGCCATAACTCCTACTTTTTGAATAGGAAACTTACAGTTTTATGCTAGTGTATCTAAAGTCAAAATCCAAATTACAGTGAGATTCCTCAGTGATAGAAATACTTGTAATCCCAATTAATTTAACTAAGTTGCACCAGGTGATACCAACTTAATCCAACTGTTGAAATACAAGGATGTCCTTGCTTTTTGCTGGGTCCTTTTTTTCAAATTGAAGTTAGTGGAAAATATAAATAGAACTTTTATGAATATGAAAGACTATCTCCTTAAAAAAAATCTCTGAGTGGAAACTCTGATTAAAATATTGCTTCTTTCTAAATTGCCATCATTTACATAAAAATGACTGCAATTATCGATCTAATCCTTAACATCAGAGAGGAATCACTTTAAAGCTGTGGGAGATTCTCCAGAACTTACTCGTCTTTGTTGAGCCTTCAGTCTTCACTCAAATGCCTTTTAGTACTAGCAGTTCACCCTGTATCCCTGCTGTTCAGCATGTTCACAGGTGTATCGGGATCATCTTTGTCTTGACACTTGCAACAAGATTTTATACTTTACGTTTGTGTCTGAATTTATATAGTGGGCCTTTTCATACTTTCTCAGATTTGCTCCAGTGACTTGCCTGAGCCCTTTGCCTGCTTTAATCTTTGACCATTCTTTCATGCTGCCCTTCTGTCTGGAATAATTCTTCCTTTACTGTCCAATAGGCAATCTGCAGCTCCTCCTTTAAGATATTCCTTGAAAACTGTCCTCTTCAGAGTAGTATTCCATCTTTGCTCAAATACCACAATAATATAAAGGCGTACCTTCAGTCTCCTTCCTGAGGCAATCTGGAAAAGCTCTGTCTTTGCTTCATCCAATTTTTGTTTGAAATATGCTTCTTTGCCTACAAATTCTACTCTGCCCCTTAAAGAAGAGAGATGAAAGAAAACATTGAAAAGCCAGACAATAAACCCTCAAAGCAGAAATGTGGAATTAGGAAGATGAGCCCTTGGTGTCCTTGCTGAGATTTTTTCATCTGATGTATTCAAAATTGGTAGTAGTGTAATTTTGTCACTGGCTTACTGCGTGACTGTGAAAATGTTACTTCATCTTGAATTTTGTAGGTGCTTTTCTTGTGAAGCTGCAGGTTTCTAAAATGCTATGAAAAATGAGAAAGGAGAGTCTCTGATTTCAGTGTCATTCAAGTCTGCATTATCCCCTTTATGACTGTTTTCCTTTGTGAAAGAGGCACGATCTTACTCTTCCCTATGTTGCTGCCTTTCTGATTCTTGTTATGCTTGCTGCTTCCCGTCATTTCTGCTGTGGAGTGAATGCATTGTGTTATTACATTGAAAGGTATTGTACATGCCATATTTTGAGTCAAACTAATGTTGCAAAGTCATAATGCGATACCAGTGCAGCAAAGTATATCAGGATGTTTCAGTGCCCTTCCAGCCAGTGCTGTCTGAAACACTGGGGACCCCTGTGGGGAGAAAGAATTTTCTTTTAGTCCTGAGAGAACCTAGGTGTTAGATACTGCCTGAAAGGAGCTGATTTCTATTTTCAAATTCTATTGCCGATGAAAATATTAACTGGTCTGCTTTGCATAGAACATTCTTGTTTTCCTCCTTAATGCTGCTAGAAATTTTGAAGCTTGAGGTGAAGGAATAAAGGAAGCTTGATATTTTCAGTTGAAAAGGTGGAGATTAGGAGCATTCCTTCCAGAGCCCCCTTGCCTGGTTTGTGTTAAACACCATCAGTACAGACCCTAATGTGCGGGGAGAAACCTGATCAATTTGGAACTGTAGTACAGGAGCTAACAAGGAACAAATTAAAATCCTGTGTTCCCACTTGATTTGCTTCTTCCCCTCAGGGCTCATCCAAAGCCTTTTGAGGTTTGCTGCAGATTGAGTGAAACCCTGCTGGATGTCAGTGATGAGGAATAATGGGATTAAATGAGGAAAGTTTTGCTTAAATAGTAGGAAAAACCTTTACAACCATACGATCAATTGGGCCACAGAGCTGGCTGCCAAGAGGTGTGGTGAAATCTTTTTCACAGGAAATGTTGAAGTGAAGACTTGAACCACAGCCATTTGCAAAGGGTTAGAGATATTGGAGTTTGGCCACAGTGTGTGGGTGTAGACTCTGGTATTTAGGAATTGAATGAATTTACAGTGTTTCCTTCTAGAGCTGAACAATCACATGAAGATGTGCTGCTCTTCAATTAGCTTAGTGCAAGCCAGAGTTTTTGCCCTGAGTTTCGCTTGGCCCCCACTGCATTCTGCTCCTAGTCCAGCCTTCTGAAATGGGGGTTAGAAAACTTTTGTTAACATCCTTCAACCTGTCTGGATGCTGTATCTGACATGTTGTTGCATAGAGACTAGCATGCTCATAAAAGTCTGTGAGAATATATGGTAGGAATGAGGCCTCTGAAGAAAACCAGCAAAACAGTCCTTGGGTTTGATGCTTCTGTAGTAATGGCTACTTAAATTATTCCAAGAAGTCACATGTGATTTCAATTTCAGTGGCAAATCCGAGAGTAACAGAACTAAATTCTCTCATTTATTTCATTTCTGCATGTTTGTCAAGTGGAAGAGTTGGGTTTGTTGTGGAATTTAAAGACCTCTTTAAATAGTCTCCTAATGTCATTGTCAGAGATAGGATGCTGGACCATACTGAGCCTTCTGTCTGACTTACTAGGGCATTTTGTGTATTTTTATCTAAGACTTATTCCCATTTCTAACAAAATGGGGGAAGGGTTGGTATTTGGCTTTAATATAACTACTGGAAAATTGTGGGCATGATGGAAGTCCAAATGCCAGGAATAGGGGCATTTGCAAGTGCTAGCTGGGCAATTTAGAAGATGCAAGAAAAAGGAGCTTATGAAATCAAGCTTGCTTGATAGTGAACATACTATGCTCAGATTATAAGAACAGCTGTCAGTAGCAGTGTATGATAGATCAAAAGGTTTTTACACAAAAACAAACAAAGCATTTGCATGAAACCAGGACGGTATTCTTTCCCCTGGGGAATGCACAGGAGGATATTCCCCCTGTTTCTTGAGGCATATCTCCATGGTGATATCCGTTTTATATGGGAAACAAGATAGGCCTATGAAACTGATGACTAGCACAGGAAAGGTTTTGCTATGAATGAACACTTTCAGTAGCCAGGGACAGAATACTGACTAAAGGAAAATGAACTTCCTTACTCAGCATCATAGCTTCAAAATATTATTTAGATGGGTGTGCTGAGCTGAACACTAAAAAGTTATTTTTGTCTTTGTTCTGCCTTTATGGCCAAAACTCCTTGGGAAGAGTAAAAAGAATTCTGTCTTTTCTGGTGCATCAGCAAATCAAATATATGAGTGTAGGGTGTTTATTATTAACGCTGGAGTGAGATGCATACAATTGAACTGTCAGTTCTCAAGTGGAATTTGTTACTCTTCCAGTAAGGAAAATTATCCTTGAAATTATGAACTGAGCAGAGAAGACCCTGAGGAGAAGATTCATGGTCATGAGCACAAAGCTAAAAGTAGAGTTGCTTTCATTGCTAATCAGTTTCTACATATAACCTCTTTAGTAAATATTCAGGTAAAATTAGTCCTAAATAGACTGTACAAGGCACAGGCTACCAACATTATTTGTCTAGTATTTTTTCTCCTTTGTCACCTGGTGTACAGAAGATTATGGTGAAATATCTGTAAGTATGCCAAGATTAGATCAAAAGCATTTCTGTGCTAAATACCCCCTGAATGCTAAATATCCCTGCTATTTGGTTAATAGACATACAGTCTCTGGGGAGACCTTATAGTACCCTTTCAATATATAAAGGTAGCTTATGAGAAAGACTTTTTACCAGGGCCTGTAGTGAAAGGACAAGGGATAATGATTTTAAACTAAAAGAGGTGAGATTTAGATTGGATAAAAGGAAGAGATTTTTTTGTGATGGTGAGACACAAACAGTTTGCCCAGAGAAGCTGTAGGTGCCCCGTCACTGGAAGTGTTCAAGACCAGGCTGGATGGGGTTTTGAGAAACCTAGTCTAGTTGAAGGATGTCCCTGCCCATGGCAGGGTTGGACTAGATGATTTTTAAAGGTCACTTCCAACCCAAACCATTCTGATTCTGTAACAAGTAAACTGGGGCTTAACTGTACTTCCAGTGCAGCTGTGTAATTCACCTTTGAGCTTTGGAGCTGCATGCATAGGAGATATTCCTGTTATTTGCAAATGCCTAAAAGGATCTTACCGAGATGTAGGTAATTGTCTGCTTCACGTGAAATGCTTGTAAGTGAAGGAACAAGGAAAAATCTTCCAAGATCTGCTTATAGGTTTTATTCCTCAAAAGACAGCTAATCTTTAGAATTCTCTCCCCTTGTATGAGTGCAGTCTATCCTGCTGAGAACCAGGAAAATAACGAAAATTACCAGAGTAGAAAGGGTGTATGAATCTGATGCAGGTTTTCTGCATGTATAAACTCCCTGTCGTATTCACTATACAGAGTTAACAGACTAGGACAGACATCATTCTGTTGTTTGCTAGATCATGTTGTCAGGAACTATAAAGGGCGTCTGCTTTTTCTCAAATAATAGCTTTTAAAAACTGTTTTGTTTTCAGGTTTTTTTTTCATTAGGATTAATTGGCCATTTTACTCCGATCACTATTCTTCATTTGTTTTTTGTGGCATGTCCAAAACTGCTAACAACCTTGTCTGAAAAAAATGATTCCTTTAAGTAAATATATAGCAACTCAAAAGAAGACTGTGTGCACCTCCCATGAACACTATGCAAAATGGTGTGAGAAATTAGATTCTGTCCTCTCACAGAGCCTGCTGTTCTGTTTCAGACATTGTTGAACGAGCTAGATCGAAGCATGGGGCGATACCGAGATGAAGTAAATCTCAAAACAGCCATCATGTCCTTTATCAATGCTGTTCTGAATGCTGGTGCCGGTGAGGTGAGTCACTGCCCTGGAAATTCCCTCTAAAATGTTATGCTTGAATTAATTTACCTTGGAAATGGATAGTAGATTAAGTCATAAATCTTGTGGTTTTGAGTGGATATAGTTTGTGGAAAATAATGCTTAATTGTTAATATCAATCTTATAATGTCTTCCATATTATTTGATTCCCTGCCTC
The DNA here is from genome assembly GCA_013398295.1 of Chionis minor. Taxonomy (NCBI): domain Eukaryota; kingdom Metazoa; phylum Chordata; class Aves; order Charadriiformes; family Chionidae; genus Chionis; species Chionis minor. Next base: position 444,109 of record VZSF01001204.1, read on the forward strand.
TTCTAATATAACATAGACTACTTGCACTGAAATGATTGCTTCGGATTTTTGTTTTGTTTTGTTTTAAAGAGCTGCAAAGCATTTACTTGATTTCAGAATCATTTTGGTGATTTAAAACATTTTGGTTTACCTTCAGAAATGTTTTGAAATGTTAGGTTGTTTTGACTCAAAGCCAAACTCAAAATGTTTTAATTTTAAAATGTCAAAGGAAGACATTTCAGAAAAGACCGTTTGTTGTTTTTCTTTCATTAACGAGACTTTCTTTTGAGACTGGAGGATAGTTTAAACTGATTTTGTTTAATTAAAAGTGTTACTTTTGTAACATTGGCTTTTCTTCTATTTGGTTAAACCACGACAGAAAGCAAGCTCATAAGAGCTCTGTCTCACAATCCATTTGTCTCTATCTGTGGCAGTCCTGTAACATCCCACTGAATAGGTGTCAAGTTTGCCAGAGTATATGGTGATCTTATGACAAACATAAAAACTAGGATGAAGACTGCAGTACTGTTCATCTCTAAGCAGTAGCCAAACCTCTAATAGACTAGCAGGACAAACAGTAATAACTTTTGTCTTTATGGAACAAAATGGAGTGTACTGTCCTTCTGACAGTACAGGGCATGCAGAACTCGTTGAAGGTAAATGAAGACTGTATTTTTAATTGAAACAGAGGCAAGGCTTTTTTTTTTTTTTTTTTTTTACTACTTACTTTACTGGAGTTAATCATCCTGGGAATGTGGTGTCAGGATAGATGATATTAAAAAGGGAAGAACTGAGGATTTAAGTAATTTTTTAATGCCATTAAAAGCTTTTGGAACCCAATAATTTGGTTTTCCCTGCACTTTCTAAGGACAATTTGGAGTTCCGATTACACCTACGATATGAGTTTCTAATGCTGGGAATTCAACCTGTCATTGACAAGCTAAGAGGACATGAGAATGCCACACTGGACAGGTAAGACGTGTTTTCTGAGAACCATTGTTGATCAACAGAAAGAGTTCTTAGAAACTCTTCTCCATTTGGGTTTCAGATTGAAGCACAAAGCTGTCTCTATGTCTTCCTAAAAATGTCTTCAAACAGCCGTGCTACTGCACAAAATGTAACACTGAATGGCACCTTTAAAAGTTATACAGATAATAAATTTTTTCTTCAGTAGAAATTCCATGTTTTGCCACAGTAATTGAAGCTGCTAACAACTTTAAATTAAACCCTTCACAAAGCCACATGCTGAAATAAACTTGGAGTAAACAATCTGAACAATTTGACTGAGACACTTCAAGAAACTAAAAGACTGAAGAACCAATGAGGAGCCTTGTAAAATCCTTTTGTTTAACAAAATGAAGCATTTTAAGGTGTAAGAGCAGGCAGCCGTAGGAGTCTGCCTTCTCTTGTGACCACATTAAACCTTGTGGAGAGGCATTGACCTGCCTAAGTGCTGCTATCCCGTATTGTCTGTTACTCCAAGCCCCTTCCTGCTGAGCAGGGCTGATTTGTAGGTATCTGACATCTGGGATATCCTAGATAGAAGTGTCAGGTTTGCCAAAGCATAGGATGAAAAACCTACAGCTCAGGCCTGTGCCTGCAGGCTTCAAAGCACCATTTTCTCAAAAATCCACTGTCAGGAGCTACTGTAGGGTGACGGAGATATCCTTGGAGGTAAATGTAATGTACCTTAAATTCTCTATAAATGTCAGGTTAACACCAGCTACCTGTAGTAAAGAGTGGCCTCACATCTTTGAGCAAGTGGAGGCATATACCTGTGTTTTAATGTCACAGGAAAAGATTCCATGCAGTTGTATGTGTCTACATTTTGCTGTGGAGCTGGAACCAGCAATGTTACTTTTGACCTACAACATTATAATCAAGAAGAGAATCTGTCCTATAGGCAATCCCTGTTCCTTTGATCGGTAACCAGGAGTATTTAGGAGGGGCTTACTGGCACTTTTGGATCTTACAAGTTACAGTGATGAGAACAGTAATAGAGGTTTGAGAGGGTCCCAGATGCCTGGGTTACATGCCAGGTCTATACAGGGTGATATGCCACAGCCTTTCTCCACATCATCTGCTGTGCTCTGGTCTCCATGCAAGAGAAGTCCAGATGCCATGGTCAGATGTGTCTCCCACCAGGTCCCCCAGATCCAACAGAGGCATGCTGCTGTGTGCATCGATAGGCAAATGTAAAATAGCTGTGAGCTGTGCTGTGTAACTAACCCACCAAGTTAGCTCCACCAAGAAAAGTTGTTTCTTCTACAGAAACAACTAGTTAATTGTCTAATATCTGGTTAACAAGTATGGCATGGATTTTTTAGAAAAGTACTAACATTGCAGGCATTGCATTTATCACAAATAGAACATCCCTTTCCTATTTTATGTTTATTTTTAGCAGCCTTACCTCAACACAGTGACTTAGCACAAGGATTAAACAGCATATATATCTCAGCCAGCCATTCCTTTTGACCCCCATGAGTTGCCTTACATACCTATCCCAGCACTTCAAGTAAGAAAGGCTTGCCAGTTTCCAAGTGATTTTAGCTAGAAATGAGGTGTCGCTGCTTCTATAGTGACATGCTTAGTTAAAGTCTGAATTATGCTGTGAACATAGGCAGGTTTTGTTTGTTTTGTTTTTCTGTTTTCTCTTAGGCACTTAGATTTCTTTGAGATGGTCAGAAATGAAGATGACCTGGAACTTGCCAAGCGGTTTGACCTGGTAAGTTTTTCTCTGGAGTACCTGAACTTGCCAAAGCTGAACATCCACTTTGGATGCTTGGTGCAACTTCCCGTTGTGTTCCCTGAAAACAATGATTGACTTTGGTGCTGAGAATGTTTTCACTGTTTCTCATTTAGCAAGTAGGGGGTCTGTGATGTGTGAACCATGAAAATAATGATCACAAACAGGGCTTCTGGCAAGTATCTTCTGGCAAGACTTCTTTCTTTTGTTTGACTGTAAGTTCAGGAGTAAAGGAGGTTCTCAGCCCTGCTCTCATGTTCTCAGTCCTGAACATCCAGATGCATTTTAGGTTCAGGCATCCCCTTTACAGGACTATGAGTGAAGCTTGGGCTCTTCTCTGATACTTTTCCCAAGATTAGAGGAAACTCTCCTGAAGACAGAACACCTCAGAGCCTGTGGAGAGGATCAGTATTTTAGATTGGGTGGATTTGAAAGATGAGCATAAAACAAGGACAATTTCCACAACCTCTAGCAACAGTAAGAGGCTGTAGGGTCCAGAATAGCTGTAGTTTCCTCTGTTTTCGTGACCAGCTCTTGCTACACACTGATACAAAACAACTAGCCCTTTCCTGCTTAGCTTCTACTATTTGTGCCACCACTTTATAGGACTCAAATATTTTGCTTGCTCCAGAACAGCTCTTGGTGGCTTTGCACATCTCCCACTTTTCTAGCCCTTTACTTTGGGGATCTTTTCCATACTGGAGTGGGGATGGCAATGCTGATCTCAAAGACTGATGTGCCTGCTCCTCACTGTAACTTGCAGCTGGAAATTGCAGGAGTCTCTGCAGATGTCCAGTTGCTGGAAATTTGCCTGTCTCTGTGTTGATCAGACCTGTTCACATGTAGTCAGGCTTTCACTGTGCATGTTTTTTCTCTTACTTGTTCTTCCCTTCTCTAACTTCAGATCCACATTGATACAAAAAGTGCCTCTCAGATGTTTGAGCTGATCAAGAAGAGATTGAAGCACACAGACGCCTATCCCTATTTGTTATCCATCCTCCAGCACTGCTTGCAGATGCCATGTGAGTACATCCCAGTTTTCCAGTGCAAGGGGTATTGAAGAACTGGGTGAAGCTTCGATGTAGGTACAGGGCCGCAGGCACACACTGCCCTTGTCTTCCATTCAGAACTTGGCAGGGGCTAAGGGACTTGGTATCTTACACTGACTCCATCCGGCAGATTTTTGTTGCAATACTTCAAGCAGCAGCTTGACCTCTCTGCACTTGCAAGTAACTGAGACATTCCAGTTAGTCACTGACAGAGCTTTTAATGATTTTAAATTAGAAGTTTTAAAAAAGAAAGAGCCCTTGTGCTCTAGATCAGGGAATTCCCAGAAATAGATACCATTCTGAATATTAACAAAATGCACTGAGGAATTTTTCTGGTGAAACAATGCAGTACAGAAAGCTGTTCTATCACTGGGAAATTCCACAGCAAGTTTTCAGGCTGCTATCTCATGGCAGTACATCAATGAAGAGCTTCTGATCTCAACCTGAGAAATAACATTGGCATTTGTTTTCAGGAGAAGTGATAGGAATCTTCTTGTTAACTGTAACAAAATAATTCAGTTATGCTTCCAGAGTGTAGCAGCTGAGCAAAGGCATAGCAAGATCACTAAAGAACTGCCTGCCTTGATCCTGTTAGGTGTTGGGTGCTGGTCTTCAATGCTTTCAGCCATATTTCAGCAGTCAAACTGAAAAGGGAACACAAGGGAGATGTACTGTGGTGTGTTTTTTCAGAAAGTAATGTGGTATGTTTTCAGACACTGATTAGATTCAAGTACTGTTGTGCACAAATTCAAGCAGTTGTTTGTCCCAGTGGTCTCCTTAACACTACTCTGTAAGGCACTACTTGAGCTTTAGGTATTGACCTGGATTTTTGGTGCCAAAAGAGCTAAATCCTGCCAGGCCAAGACAGGATTGTACTGGAGAAATTAAAGAATCTAAAGGTCTAGGTTATGTAATTCAGTTAGTGGAGATGAGCTTTATGTTGCTCTGGCTCTTTTGTTTGATGTCCATGAATCCAGGAATCAGTCCCTTTTGTTCAATTTCTGTTCTTTCTCTCCACGCTTTTTGGTCATGTTTGTATGAATTTTTGATGCCAGTTGAGTTTCACTGACCTACAGAGAGCTGAGCATGCAGATAGGACATCTGATTGTTTTTACAGTGCCTGGTAACGATGTTACTTAGGTACCAAAAGAAAAAATCCCACCATCGACCCCCAGAAAACATTGAGTAACAGCTATCACAAAGAAATCACTTCTGCAGGCATTTAAAGTGCAAGTTAGAGGTAATCTGCCAAAAGGGTTGCCCAGCCTGAATGTGCATCTCAGTCACAGAGTTGCCCATGCCTGTTGTGTGCTGTTCCAATATGCAAGGTATTTGTAAATAATCTGCTAGCAACACTTCAGGGTCAGGCTTTGTGTTCTATGATTTACTACCTACACGACTGTGATGGAAGATGGAAAGGAAGGAATGCCAGTCTGTTGGCAGGTCTGTGCACTTTGGCATGGAAATGGAAGTTCTCATGGGTTGGTCTTTTTCCATACAGATAAGAGGAATGGAGGAAACTTCCAGCAGTGGCAGCTGTTGGACAGAATACTCCAACAAATTGTTCTTCAGGATGAACGAGGAGATGATCCAGATATAGCTCCACTGGAAAACTTCAATGTCAAAAATATCATTAAAATGTAAGCAGCATTATTATTGTTTATTGCTGTTATGCAGGTATAAGCATATGATAAATATGCAGGTGCTTAGGAAATAAAATGTTGTATCTGAAGACTTTCTTATTTTAACATACAGCTTCTCATTGTCTTGTTATCTCCTAAATAGTTTCCTTCTAAGAGATCATAACCAAACAGTATTTTCTAGCAAAGTCCTTGCCTTTGACTTCTAATTTCTATTAAACGTTAAGCTGGTTAGAAGAGCAGAAAACATACCTATGATATTATAAAGCTTCCTCATGTCCCTTTTTTCTTTCAGAATGTTGGTGAAAGCTTTCACTGATATTCCAAAAAAAATTAAATGTGGTCATCTCTACATAGATCTCATTCCTCATTAATGAGCACATAGTTTAGAAAGATTTCAAATAGTGGAAAGCAGCCCCCACCTAGCACACAAAACCTTATACCTCTTCATAAAATATCTGTGTACTCTCACCCACAGACTTGGCTGAGGGCACTACCATTATTTTTTCCCATAGGATGCATCATTTGAGAAGTCTAGCTACATGAGCTGGCTCTCATCTCAACTTCCCTGTTCCCAATCCTTTTTTAGTCAAACTTTTGGACTCTTCATTCCATCCATCTGCCTCTGCAGGTAATTCATGGTCCATTACCTTTCTGAATTATCCACTGAAAAGAGCATTTCATAGAACATAAGCCTCATATGAAACCAAATTCTCCCGTACTAAAAATCTTGCAGTCCCTCCTGTTACAGGCATGAGCCAAAATCAAAACTGTTTTCTCATCATGGAAAAAACACACTGGTGTTGATCTCTTTCTGTCTGCCTGAATATCAGGCTTCATTGTAGACCTCATGCCTGATCTTCCCTTTCTACTTTCATAGCTACTCCTCATTGTGCATATCTAATCAATCCCCAGCATGCCCTGCATATTTTCTGTCAGTAATAGGAAATAGCTTTGCCAGTATGAGATATGAGCATTGCCTTGTTACTGATATATTACCCAGCAGATAAGCATTCTCCCTCCTCATAAGAAAGAAAAAATAGAACCACAGAAAGCATAAAAAATGATGGCAATCTGTTCTTATATTAAGGGCAGGGTAATTTGTAACCCACAGCAGCTATGATTGTTTTAGTGATGACTTCTCTCTTTCAAAATAAATAGACCTGGCACTTTGAGGGCATTACCTGAAGACAGGAACGTATCAGTATTTTTCCCCCCAGGCATTCCTTTATCATTTTCAGGACTTTGAGCAACAAGCCATCACATTTACATTAGCTGTTGGCTGCAGTAAGAATCAGGATCTGGAACCAGACTGACCACTGGTATGATCCTGTATAAATATGTACATTCACCAGGTTGCCTTTTGCTGATCACTACACATAGTGGCCACTTGCATTTCAGCCTGGGTAGCTCAGAACAAGCTTAACTAATCTGAATTCATCTTCTAGGCTGGTGAATGAAAATGAAGTCAAGCAGTGGAGGGAGCAGGCAGAGAAGTTTCGGAAAGGTGAGTGTGTCCTCTGTGCTTGGGGAGGCAAAAGAGGAGGCAAGACTGATCCCAATTCAACCACAGAGCAGCAGGAAGCAGAGCTGGGCACAACTTTTCCTTTCATAGACAAACCCGGCTTTGTTCCCTCCAGTACATTTTGTCTTACGGTGATCAGTTTATGTGTCTCATAGGATGGGGCTTCCCTCAGTCCTCACATGAAGTGAATTTACAGTCTAAGTGAAACTTGGGCATTGCTGTCTTGATCACTGAAGATCACTGTCAAGACATCCACACTCTGTTTTCTTTTTCCTGCTCTCATTATACATCCCCAGTTGAACTGACAGATTTGTCAGCTTTATTTCAGCGTAACCTGCATCTCTTTGGGGACTGTTCATGAGCTTTATTTCATCAGCCCCACTTGCCTGTTCCCCTTAGATCATGCTGAGCTGATGAGCAGGCTAGAGAAGAAGGAGCGGGAATGTGAGACAAAGACCCAGGAAAAAGATGAAATGATGAAGACACTGAATAAAATGAAGGACAAGCTGCAGAAGGAATCCTTGGAGCTGCGCCAGACCCGGGACCAGATGAACGACCTGGTGGCTCAACTTAATGAGTTCTCGGTATGAGACTGGGACTCTTCCCATCCTTGTTTAAAGCCTGCTAACTAGTGAGTGATGAACAAAAGCACATTATGAGTGAAACACTTTCTATGGTCAGTACAGAGAGAGTCTGTCTAGCCAGCTACAAACATGAATACTTAGAAGCTGCTCAGCTTTTAGTTGAGACCAAAATCCCTGAGCTGGTGGTACAGAATAGATAATGCATGGGCTGCTCCATTCCTTCTCCTCAGCCACTTTCCTTGCAGGAGCTGCCGAGTCACGTGTCCTCCCCCATCCACAATTTTCACTGCTGAGTGCAGTGGCCCTTGTTGTTATTTCAGTGGAATAGAGAGAAATCTCCCAGATACGAAAGTAAATTCAGTGAAAAAACAGGGTTGCCTTCAAGAGGTCTGTAAGGCCTTGGAGCTCTGGAGAAGTGACATTTGCAGCTGCTCCCTCCTGCTTGGTTCTCCTTTTGTCCCGGCAGTGTGCCTGAGCCTCAACTCGCCAGGACCCAGCCCAGAGAAGTTAGACTGCAGCAAGCATATTCATTCCCTCCTCCTCTCTCCCACTTTGCATTAGTGGGCCCTAATGACAGGTATTCAGTATTTCAAACCCTCAGGTTTAAAACCCAGGAGTTCAAAAGTTCATAAGATTGAACTTTTCTCTTTTTTCGTACGTAAGGAGAAAATAATACATTTTGGCTTCTTTTACTAGCTTTCTGTTTTTCTGAGCCATTTATGGTTCCTTTTTTCAAGCTCTTCTCCACAACTTCAAGGGCTTGAAACTTTCTCTTAAATGAAAGCTGAGATTCCTTCCTTTATTGCATGGCTTTGAGTGCAGGAGGCTTTAAAGAAAACATCAAATATTTTGAGACTCGTAATAAAATCACATCAGCTGGCAACATGGAGTTACTGTGCCTTTTAAACTGTTTGCTTTCTTTTTCTGTGTGTTTTTTATTTTCTAGCAAGGGGGCAGCATTTCCTTCCCACCCCCTCCACCCCCCCCTCCAGGTGGCCCCTTAACTGTGTCCTCTTCTCACATGTCTGAGAATTTGCCACCTCTGCCACCTCCTCTGCCTTTCTCCAGCTGTCCCCCTCCTCCTGCTCCACCGCCTCCTCCAGGAGGACCTCCTCCCCCACCAGGAGCACCACCTTTCTTCAGCATGGGGACACCACTCCCTTCAACAACCACCTTCAGCAGCAGTGGCACCAGCCTGAAGAAGAAATCTATCCCGCAGCCTTCACACCCACTGAAATCCTTCAACTGGGCTAAGCTGAGTGAGGTAAGCAATTAATTTACTTTCCAAGTATAACTTGATGTTGATTAATGCCGTGAAGTGCAAGGTGACAGAAGCGAGTGATTTTGTGGCTTTCCTTGAGCTGAGGAGTCAGTAACTGTCTTGAGGGAGTCTCCCCAGTTCTCCAGTAGTGCAGCATGTCTGCTGTGATGACCAAGGTGCTGGTTAGATGAGCTGCAGTAGATCTGGGCATGTTATTGGGTCAACAAAGCTGTTGTGGCACTGAGTATGTAAGCCAGGGCTGGACATCTCCAGAACTGGTGTGCCAGAGCAGCCCTCATTTGCGCATCAGGGAAAAGGACGGCCAGAGCCAATGAGGGCAAAACATGGTTAGAACCATGTTTTGAGTTTCCAAAACTAGCCTCCTCTGCCTTGGCAGGAGCTGTCACCAAGGAGGGAAAGCTGGCCTGATCTCCTCACCATTTGTTCCTGGCCATGAGGGAAGCTGATTTTCTCCTTGTGTCTGTCTCTTGGCAATAAAACTCCAAATTGGCAATAAAAACAGAGGACTTGGATTCTTCCTGTTGCACTCATTTTCTGCTACCTTGGTTGCCTCTCCTTCCCCTCCACTTCTCTCTCTTCCTTCTCTCTCTTCTTCTTTTTTTTTTTTTTTTCCCTTCCCCGCCTCTCCTTCTCTTTAGGTCTTAATTTTTTTTAACTGATTTAGAAAGAAAAAAAGTGTCTGTGTTGAGTTTGGATGGCTGCCTAGAAATCCAGGTTCTCTTTTAGACTGAAACTCACCCAGGGCCCAACTCTGGCATTTGGAATGAGTATCCAGGGACCTCTGGAATGCCACAAGAATTCTCTCTCCCCCTCTCTACTTTTCTTTAAAATAAAGTGAAGTGAAATATTTGCTGCACCGTCTGTGCTTGTCTGTCAAGGCCACGTGGGGGGTGTGGGAGAGAATGTAAGGACAGGGATTTATTTTCCTTTGCAGAACATGGGACTTAGTGCTCTGAAGAAAAGAAATAATAACGAATATATGTATATATATGAATGTGTATGAAAAAGAGAGAGTCACAGGTGTTTCTGTTTAGTGTACGGTAACTGTAGGCTTATCCTGCCTTCTGGTTAGGAGTAAAGGCAGCTGTGCTAATAAAATTGAAGACCTGGGTGGTGAGGTGGGTAAAAGATGCTATTTTGAGGAAGGCAGAATAGTTGGAAAGAAGGGGCGTAAGAGGGTGGGGGCCTCATTTTGGGGTGTTTGCCTGTGTTAGTGTTTTGACCTAGTAAGCTCTCTGCAAAACTTCAGAGGTTGTGGTGCAACACAGGTGGCTTGCCTTGTTATTTGGGGTGCACTCTGTTACGGAATTATTTAATTCCACTGACTGCTGGAGGAGGCGATACATTTTGGCCATCTTCATCAGTTATCCTAGATTCCCTGCTTCAGTACTGGGCGCTTTCTTTCTGTTCACATGGATACGAATGCTCTGAAGGCAAAGTCACAGGTAGGTCGGATGGCCTCATCTTGCCCTTTGTTACCATTGCACCACTTCTGTGATGTTCTGCTAAACTGTCAAAGTAGCCATATGTGAATGAATGAAGACTCACAACAAGAATACTGGCTGGGAGCAGCGTATCTCGAGTTTTTGAGCATGAGAAACTGAGGCCTGGAAGTGTGCATAGTATTATTGTGGTTTGTGGTAGTGTTTGACTTCCAGTTCACATGAATACAAGTTTTCCTGACAAAAACATCTTGAGGAAGAATACATCTGACACCATGTATATGTTTTTCTTTTTCAAAAGACCAGTCTAGTTAGCTGAGAGCACCAGCATGTCTGCACCATGCAACACAGCAAGGTGCGGTGACACAGTGTTGGAAACAGAGCTGTACGCACACTTCGGGCTGCAGCCAGGTCAAATACGTTATTCGGCTCTTGAGTATCTCTGTGTCTGATTTAGACTATCCTTCTCAAAGCAGTTAGTACAGAGTCTCTCTCCTGAGTTTTCTTAAGTGAGAAGGTAATGCCAGGACTGAGGCAGCCCACACGAAAGCCGACCTCTTTCTGTGCATGCAGCCTGCCTCAAGGGAGAGAGAGAAAGCCAACAGAGCCTGAGAGGAGTGTGGACAGGGCTGTCCACGAGGGATTTATCTGTGGTACTCTTTCTCAGTAGCGGAATCAAGGTTGTTCTTCAGGGTAATTCATATGACACCTGTTTTCCCCAGTGCTGATCTTGTCTTTGGAAGGAAAAGACTGAGCTGTTGGGTGTTAGGAGAATGATCAAATATTTTAAAACTCTTAGCAGTTGACAGCAACAGATTGTCCACAGTTCCCGTGGGCACCGCGAAAAAAGGTTTGACTGGGAAGTATTCGAGCTTCTAACAAGGAAACTCCCACAACCCGCTAATTTCCTTTGAGAAGATTTTTTACTACCTTTGATGTGAGCTGACAATCAGTGGCAAAGCCACTTAGATGCATTAGATGGGCTGAGTTCTGGTGAAACCCTTCCACACCACAGCTCCATTCATACAGCACTGTAGCATTGTCTGTGAATTCCATTCATAAAGCACTACAGTAGTGCTGGTGCCAAGGATCTCTGTTTTTTAAGAAAAAGATATTGCATTGTAACCACTGTAATGTCCTGGAAAGATTCCTTCCTTTGTTTCTGGACAGCAAGTGGAGTTTGCTCTCCCACTCTGAATTTTACACAACACCCAAGGTCAAACAGGGACCAGGCATTTATGGTTAATCCAAACGATAGAGTGGTTTCAGGCACACGGGAAGTATGGATTAATGCCATTACCTCTTTAATAAACATATTGATTTGAAGTTATCAGAGTAAATCAAGCCAACCTTCAACTGTGCTGCTTGTCATCTCATGGCTGGAGAAGCAGCTTCCCATTAGGAGTCAGGCTGGTAATGACTCTCATCAGTGATTTGAAAGGGGATTTCTTTAGCCAGCCCTGAAATAGACCTGGGTGAAATTGTCTCAGAAGAAAGGTATTTGTTCTACATATCACATATGATTTAAAAAAAAACACAATAAAACAACCATCACCAACATCCCCGCTCTCCCCCCCAAAAAAAATCACACAAACAGAAAATGTTCATTTTTACACTGATTTTTTTTTTTAATGTTTTTATAATTTTATTGATGATTCTGATTTTGGGAACTTTCTTCCTAAAAGAAGCCTGAGTATCATGGCAAACAATGATGCAGGACTGCTGCCAGAGATTCAAAATTAATGGAAAGATTTCTTCAAAATCTCAGTGTGAAGCTACTCATAATAGCCTTGGTGGTGCCTAGTCCTACAGTGAGATAAAACAGCTGTCTCAATTAACAAACATGCCAGAAATACAATTTGCTCAAAGTGGATTTTTCTTATGCTGAGGAAAGTATCTGATATCAAGAGAGAAATCTGAACAATGCACTCTGTTCATATCCCTTATTCAGATTCATAATGGAATTATGAATCCACTTGTTGGATAAGGAAACTGGCTGGGTGGCTGCACTCAGAGAGTTGCGGTCAACAGCTCAATGTCCGAGTGGCGACTAGTGATGCGTGGCATTCCTCAGGGTTCAATACTGGGACCAGCACTATTTAACATCTTTGTCAGCAACATGGACACTGGGACTGAGCGCACCCTCAGCAAGTTTGCCGATGACACCAAGCTGTGTGGAGCGGTCGACACACTGGAGGGAAGGGATGCCATCCAGAGGGACCGAGTCAGGCTTTAGAAGTGGGCCCGTGTAAACCTCATGAAGTTCAACAAGGCCAAGTGCAAGGTCCTGCATCTGGGTCGAGGCAATCCCATGCACAAATAGAGGCTGGGTGGAGAATGGATAGAGAGCAGCCATGAGGAGAAGGACTTGGGGGTGTCAGTGGATAAGAAGTTCAACATGAGCTGGCAATGTGCACTTGCAGTCTGGAAAGCCAACTGCATCCTGGGCTGCATCAAAAGGAGCGTCGCCAGCAGGTCCAGGGAGATGATTCTGCTCCTCTACTCCACTCTTGTGATATGCCACCTGAAGTACTGCATCCAGCTCTGGAGCACCCCCCCCAACATAAGGAGGACATGGACCTGTTGGAGCAGGTCCAGAGGAGGAACACAAAGATGATCAGAAGGCTGGAGCACCTCTGCTATGAGGACAGGCTGAGAGAATTAGTGGTGTTCAGCCTGGAAAAGAGAAGGCTCTTGGGAGACCTTATAGTGGCTTTACAGTATCTGAAAGGGGCCTATAAGAAATCTAAAGAGGGACTTTTTACAAGGGCATGTAGTGATAGGATGAGGGGTAACAGCTTCAAACTGTACACAGAAAAGTGTACTTTTAGATTAGATATCATGAAGAAATGGAAGAAATTCTTTACTGTGAGGGTGGTGACACACTGGTACAGGTTGCCCGGGGAAGTTGTGGAGGTCCCATCCCTGGAAGTGGAGGTCCCATCCCTGGAAGTGTTCAAAGCCAGGATAGATGTGGCTTTGAGCAACCTGGTCTACTGGGAAGGTGTCAGGTCGGAACTAGGTGATCTTTAAGATCCCTTCCAACTCAAACCATTCTATGATTCTATGAATTAAAATTTCAAGTTTCTTCACTAATAAGCAGGATTGCCTGCTCCAGTATTCACAGGACACTCCTAGTTTCTATGGTTTCTCTGGACCTGCAGGACAAATGAAAGGCTTTCCCAAAGTACTATAAGTTTTCACTCATGCTGTGAGGTTATTGAGGCATGATGGACTTCTGTGGCTTGCAGAGTATCACTATTTATCTTTCAGGGTAAATAAAATCCTCTATTAGATGTAACAGAGGACAGCTTGATATGATTTATAGCTCTGTGAAATGTTCTCATTCTCTAATCTTGGTAGGTCTCTTGGCAAATTTGGCTTCATTACAAAGGGGGAATGACATAACTGCAGAAGCTACCGTGAGCAAATTATTAAATGCAACACACCAAAAACTGAGCTTGATGGAGCAAATGCCTTGTCAATACTTGTTCTGATAATAAGATGTTTCCTCATCTAGTATGTACGACCATTTTGGTAGAGAATGCTGGGAAATGTGGTTCACAGAATTTGCTTCTCAAAGGGGGCTAAAACTTTGCAAAGCAGATGAACCACAGATCTTGGAAGACTTGTAGAATGAATAAATAAATAAATATGGGGAGAAAAGCATGTTATAGATAAAGTGACTTTTTTTTTTTTTTTAACGGAGAGGAAAAAAGGAAAGAAGAAATAAAGAACTTACTTTATTTTAAAATTCTTATTTAGGGACCATAAATATTTTTTATGGTGCTGAGGAAATAATTTATCACAGCAACCACATTATGCAAGTCTGTTTCTCTTAAAATGCTCAGTTTCTCTGGCTGATGACAAGGAACTATCAGCCAGTTAATCCATAACTGAGTAGCAAGAACTCAGTGTAGGAAATTATCTGGCAGCAACATGAAAGTTTTCAAGGGCAGAGCTAAGGGTAGAAATAGAAGGGACAGCCCCACTGCAAGTGTTTTGTATAACAAATGTTGTTTATACCTCTGACTGCCTCATCTTTTCTTTGACTGGATTAGCTCATTTGGTTTTTAAGCACTAAAATTGGGTTGCTTGGGTCAAAGATCTGTTTGTGCACACCATTGCAATGGGTACTGCTTTGGAATTTGTCTTTCTGCTACAAGTAGCACACAATCCTGCACACGACCCGATTCAAGCTGGGTATTAAAATGGATGTGAATTGAAATGGAAATAATTTTCACTTCCTTGGGATTTTTTGCCGGGAAAGCATGGATGAGAACTTCTCTCTGCAATTCCTTTCTGAGTTTCAGAACTGCCTGTTCTGCACCTCTGCCTTTCATTTGGACCAGCCTGTTCTGAAGCATGTTTTCACCGTTCTTGCCATTTGTGGGGAAACTTCACTCCTGTGAGAGTTCTGTCAGCTTACATGGGCAAGACTGTCAGGAGTAGCTGTTTCTTAAGTCACATCCAGCTTTCTGCCAAACAGACATATAGTTTTTTGGCATCCTCAGGGCTCTATCCCAAAGATGACTCTAAGGACTTGTCCTGAAGTCATGTCCACTGGCTCCTGTCAAGAAATATTGTAGTAGAATCATAGAATGGTTTAGGTTGGAAGGGACGTTAAAGATCGCCTAGTTCCAACCCCCCTGCCATGGGCAAGGACACCTCCCACTAGACGTGGCTGCCCAAAGCCTCGTCCAACCTGGCCTTGATTACTTGCGGGGATGGGGCATCCACAATATTCTTCCATTTCAGTGTTTGATGGGACAATCTGAAACAGTGAGGAACTGCTCTGCTGTTCAAATACATCCCTCAGGTTTTATAACTTAAGGTTTACAAAGCCAGCCTGGAAATTGAACGAGAATGAACACTCTGCCTGGATGCTTCTGGTTGAGTTTGGCAGTAGAGCCCGGGGTTATGACAAAATGGAAATTAACTCCATGTCTCCTGTTCCTGTGGCTGAGAGCAGCCTCCCGAACTCGTTTGTCATGGTACAGTCACAGGCTCATGATGTTTTTCCTGCTTTGGAAAGAAGAGCCACACCGATTGCGAGGAATGATACAATGATATTGGTGAGCCTGTTCAGGGATGGATGCTGCTCCCATCTAGTATACGCTCTCACTGTAAGTAGCGCTGCAGACACCCCTCCTTGTCCTCAGGCACTCACAGGCTGCCTCTGGAGAGAGGGTGTTGGTTTTCCTCCACAGTGTCTGCCCTGCCAGGAATTTCCTCCAGAACACTTCACACTTTCATTTCCCCCTCATTTCATCCTCCCATCAGGTGTTTTTCCTTGCTCCTTGAGCCTTGTGGCTTAGCACATTTCCCTCATTCCTTTGATGACTGTGAATGGGAAGTAGAGCCTGTTCCTAATTAGTTCTGATAATGAAGTGTTAACGCACTTTGCTGTGTAGGTACAAGTCAGGTACTTCAGAGCTGTAGCCTGTGGGAGGGTTTCATTGCTTTTGCTTGCTGTGCCTGGCTTTCTCTGTGTCAGTGTTCTGCTGGCTTTCCATCTCCTGGGGTTTGCTTAGGTCTCTTTACAATCCCTTCTGTCCATTTCCTTTTTCTTTTAATCAACACCTTCTTTATTTTTGCAGTTAATGAAGTACAATAAATGTACACTTCATTAGGTAAATGAACTGAAAGGCATTGTTGTCAGGTGTGAAGAGCAAGTTTTCTGAATGGGTAATTGCCCAAAGCTGGTCCCACACAACATGCACCTTAACAGTGGGTAGTTCAGTCTCTGTGTCCTCTTTGCCAGCAGGGACATCTGTCCTGAAAAAGTCAGCAGGAGACAACAAGGCCACCTTCTCCTAGTTTAGGATGACTGCTGATTAGCTAATTCGTGTACTACAAAAGCTGTTTTGGTCCAGGGTTGGTGGACAGCAAAGTTGGCGATGGAGTCTGTGCCTGTCTCGCTCCGTGCTAATCATCTGCCAGACAGCTAGGATCCCTGGCATTCAGGATAACGTATCGCATGGATTGTGAACATTTTCAGTTAGTGCGGGTGATGCTCTTTCAGAGATCTGGGTATAGTTTGTGTCTATCTGAGTCAACAAAGAACTCATGTAGACAGGGGAGACTTCAAAGACTCAGAGCCTCAAAAGCAAAATAAAATAAAATCTTAAACTACTTTCACAGGCAGGCAGAATGAAAACCACACACCCTGTGGGGTTTACAACAGAATCTGGCAAAATTTGCGGAAGGGAAGATGTGGCTGGGGTTTGTCATGCATCAGTGCCCTTCCTAAGCTTTTTCCTCATGATGGTAACACTTCTTTCAGCATGACCACAATCATTGTGTTAGACAGATGGCCACTCTTGAAAGGAAACATACTGTGGGATCATAGATACTGCTTGAGATGTGGTCTGCTGGTCTTGGAATGTGCCCTTTCATCAGAGGGTTGCTGTGATTAAAAATACAAAATACTCAGTATGTTTAAAAAAAAAAAAAAACCAAAACCACACCACTATTTTTTTTTCTCCTTTGACTCTTGAAACAAAGTGGGCCCTCTAAAATGACAGCAGTAGAACATAGGAATACAGCCAGTGAGCAGGAGACAATGATCTGTCCAAAAGGGATTGGGTGCTTTTAGCTAAAATCTTTTGCTATCTCATTAAAATATGACCTTTTCTTTCAGGAGAGGATCCATGGCACCATCTGGAATGAGATTGACGATTTAAAAGCATTCAAGGTGCTGGATCTAGAAGATTTTGAAAAGATGTTCTCCGCGTATCAGAGACACCAGGTAGGGGTGAACTCTTCCACACCTTGTCTTCCTTGAATTTCTGCATCCTTTGCTGCTCTGCCACTGTTCCAAAAATCACAAGACCAAAAGAAGCCAGGAGTAAATATAGGGCAGAGCATAACCTTCTGTTATCGACATACTTCATACTAATGGGCAGCTCTCAGAGTCAACAGCTCCCAGCAGGTAATGCTCTATTTGATCTCAGCAGCCACTGGCTTCCAAAAACTCCTGAGCTTTACATTCACACTTAATATCCATCTTCCTATTTCTCCTGTTCATCCAGAGAAAAAGTCTGTAGTTGTCTGAGTACTGAAAAAGGTGACTGAATTGGCTGTCTTTTGCTTTGTCTATTTTTTCTTAAACAGCCAACTGACACAACTGGCTACATGACAGAAACTGTCTGAATTACAGATTATAACACAAACAGCATATTTTAAAAGCAGCCATTTATTAGAATGTCTTTTCTCCCTCCTCTTTTTCTTGGAAAGCAAGTCACCTTCAATCTGTCGGTCTCCGCTGAATGAGAGAGATTGTACTTGCACTCCCTGAACTCCCCCAGCTT
The DNA here is from genome assembly GCA_013398295.1 of Chionis minor. Classification (NCBI taxonomy): domain Eukaryota; kingdom Metazoa; phylum Chordata; class Aves; order Charadriiformes; family Chionidae; genus Chionis; species Chionis minor. The sequence continues at coordinate 461,669 of VZSF01001204.1, forward strand.
TCCTTTGCTTTTGGAATATGTTGGGAGAAATTCCATCTTTTGTACTCTGCAGAATTGGACCGTTGCTCTGGAGTTTTAGGAAAAGACACTGACATGATTGCCATAAGCAGTCCTTATGATTAAGCCTTACAGTAATGATGATTACTTCATTGTCATTATGATTAACTTATTCAGTATCTTAAAATTAACAACCAAACCCCTTGTCTTTGGACTTCCCACTTGTTCCCTTCTCTCTCTCCTTTTTCTATCTAATCCAGTAAACCTAATAAATAACTCTTCTGATTTACTAGCTCACAGGCACCTAGATAAGCATCCCAAACTGAGCTGTGGAGAATGTGATGTTACCCATTGCATGATGAGATTTCATTTCTTATTCTGCTCCTGCAGGTAGCTGTTGCTGTTTCAGTGGGTCCCTTTCTCTTTCTGTCAATCCCATTCCCTGAAACAAGAACGTAGTTCATAGAGGGGAAGAAAGGCACGTGAAATTTCAGTGCTGTTACAAGATCGGGTTTAGATCTTGTGCCAAAAGCTTAGCTATGGTGGTGGGCTCCCAGCTGTCTTGCAAGTAGCCTGACTGTCATCTGTGCACATGAGTCAACGTTGCAGCATCAAGCTGCCATTCCAATGTTTCAGGTGCAAATATTGCAGATTTCTCACTAGAACTGACCTTCCAAAGCCTTGCTTCCTTTGGGCTCCAAAATCCAAAGCCAAAGCTGTCCTGGTCCCCTGACTCTCAGTTAGAATCATAATATTTACAGCTGCATTACCAACCACTGAAAAGCAGCCTGGCCTATTCAACTGTAAACTAACCTGACCCCTACCCCTGCCTACTGGAATGAAGCCATCATTGCAGACTGACCTCCATGGGTCTCAGAACAGTTCTCTCCCATCCTCATTAAACACACTTTATGACAGTGGCTCCAGACACTGGAGTATCACTTATGTAAGCTACTTGTGTTTTTGTGTAGTTAGGAGCACTGCTGCTGTTTCAGCTTTCATTGAGGGTTTTGTGTTGTTTTTTTCCCCCTTAAATATTCCATTGTTATTACTTTACGTGATACTTTCTTTTTCATCCGTACTCACTCCAGTGTGAACTGGATTCCAATCAACAAGTCCTCATCAATTATTTTTTTTCAAAGACCAGGCAACCAAAATTGCTTTTGAACCAAAATCTTAAGAGAACTTTTCCAGTTGATTCACACTTAGTCTTTTCTCCTCTTTTATTTTTGGAAATACTCCACTCTGGCCAAGTATGTGTTTACGCTGGGTTTGTGACTTTTAAACTTCATCCAAATGTCTGTAAAGAAAAATGTCAATGCAAAGCCCTGCTCTTTTGCATCTGAAATCCCAAATGAGCACAGATAAAGAGATTTCCTTCTTCGCTGTTACTAACATGTTCTTCGTATTTTTTTCCAGTTTCATTTACATTAAACAGTTTTTCTTTCTTCTTCATTTTTCTAATGGCAAAGGGTCTTTTCTCCTCTCTCAAGTCCAGTGTATTGTTTTTGGTGGCTATGAGGGAAAGCAGAATTGTCTAGTGTACAGAATGCTGGACCAAGAATTCTTACACTTGTCTTTTGACCTTGTTCCAATCTTACTGTGTATTTTGATTCAATATATCTGGTGTTTTCCTGGAGTATGGAATATGTTGTGAAATAGTTGGAGTCTGTCACCCAGGAGTGCTGTAAGGCTTCTTCGGTGGTTACAGAGTGCTTTAAAAATACTTGGCTATAAGTTGTTAAAGGGTATATAACATGCTGTTGATAATAATGGCAAACTGCGCCCATGCTTCAGGGGAGGAGAACTGACCCTCAAGTTTTAACCTTGGAAGTTCTTTCAGTAAGGCTCTGGACTAGATTTGTAAAGGTATTTAAGCATTGTCCTGGTTAATGTTTCAAGACCTAAGAGATTTATGCTTTGGAGACTGAATTTATTCTATTCAGAAAAGACCTAGAACTCTTAGTTCCCTAACATCTGCTGATTTAAAATATGCAAAGAAATGCTGAAATACCTTTGAACCATCTGGGCCAGCATTACTTGCTAAGCATTTTATTCTCTTAGAAACAGCGTGTGTCTAAATTCAGCTGCCTTGTTAAACTTGATATCTTTCTCTGTGACTAATTTTTGGCATGTTTCCTTCTTCATTATTTCCGGCTGCTGCCTGCATAGGACCTGCTAACTAACCCCTCCTCCTGTAAGCAGGTGAGTATTATTGTCTGCCTCCAGATCTTCTTGCAGTGTGTGGGAAGGTGAAGTCCTGCACCATGCCATTATGGGGTCATGACTCATCTTGTGCTACTCTTTCATATGCCTTTGCACCTCTGCTTTCTGGGTGGGGAAGGTGGTACAAAAAAATCCTTTAGTTGTATTAGCTCTGTGATAGGAAGTAATTCTTGTTCTTTCACTTAGCTGTAACCTCCCTGTGGTTTCTGCTAGTGTCTATAGTCCCCTTTTTGATGGTCCTGAGGACGAGGGACAAAGTAGAATGTGATTGTGAACTCTTCCTTAACCAAAGCAATAGTTTCTCTAGTGGACAACAAAAGGGACTCTCAGGCAGCCTTCACTCCTGCTGTTCCCACCTGTGGCCCATCAGCTTTGGACAGTACCAAAGTCTCCAGATGTGTCACACAGACTTTCTGATCAAGAAAATCTTTCTTTCCGAATAGCTGGAAGGCACTTTGGTTGGCAGAAGGATTTGTGCCAGCTGAGGAGCAAAAGGATTAGACTGGAAGAAAGCCTACTTCATTTCAGACTGCTGAAACCCCCAGAAAGTTCAGTAAAAGACTGAAATGGTGTTTAGATGAAGTGGAGATAGCAGACTGCCCACATGTCTTCAGAGTGGCTACTTCTCAGTTTATTCATCATCTTAAGCAAAATTCTTGGCAACACATTTGGGAAGAGCAATGTGCTCAGAAGAAGGTTGTTTAGATGACCTCAGGAGTGTCTATGGTGGCTTCAGAAGAAAGCAGTCCTCACCATGAGTGCTCAAGGAACCGTATTTAGAAAGTCTGGTCAGGACTTCTGTCCTTGGCTGAGGCTAATGCATGGCTCTGGGCCGTTTACTGTCTTTCATCATGGCAGCACACACCATGAAACATGTCAATATGGTAGAAATAGTTCCTTAAAATATTTATAATTACTAGACCCTAGGGTCCTGCCGTGGTACCAGACCACAAGTTCTGCTAACCAAAAGCTAACCAAAATCAAACTGTATCTGAAACAGGGCAGCAATATGATGAACACATTCCACGCGTCTAGTCATCCCAGCACCAAAATTTTAGTTGATTTTTGAATTTGCAATTAAAATCTCAAATGAAATACTCTTTGAAGCACATAACGTGTTATCCCAGCGGAAAGTTGGTAAACAATGATGGGATCTGTCAGGTTGACAACAGCTCCAACTATTCTTTTGTGTTTGGCCTATCTCACAAATGCTAGTCACTGCTGCCCTCTTGCTCCTTTATTTCTATGTCTAAGAAAATGCAGATAGTCCATATACAATCTTTTTCTTCAGCTAAGCTTGCAATCTGACTTTGGTAAAACCTGAGTCTTCATCTGCTGTTGCTTACACACAACTCCAAGTATCTATAAATATCTCTTTCCTCAATATGAGTCAAAGAGAATATATTTTCAGATGAGACTAGCCCACTCCTTATGACCAAGGAGTGGGCCACATCTGAACAGTTCAAGTTGTTCATCGGTGTTGAACCTTCCGGGCTGGGGAACGGGAAATGGGATGGAGACTGTTGTACTAATCCTCGCTGCACAGCTTTAGGGGAAGCTGTCTAAACCTGCACCCCACACGCACAGTCAAACCCTGAAACAATTTGATTTTTCGCTTGGGATGGGTGCTGGTTAACACTAACCAGCTGTGCTTGTCTGCAAACATTAGCTAGTGAGGGACAGTGAAGCTTTTATACCAAAAGCACAGACCAACAAGTACCTTTCTTACCTTCAACAGCCGCCTATCTCCCTGTTCCTCTGCCTTCCTGCCCACAAACTGAGGAAACTCAGGAAATCTTTGACATCGCTACATGCCAGATTACACTGTGTGCGCCCTGCTTTTTGATATTGTTAGTTATTCTCTCAGAAATAATAAACTTGCCCAATCCTCAATTTTTCTTTTTTTTTTGGAAACACTATTTGATGTATCAAGTAACATTGCAATTTTTTTCTGCCAAGCTAGACACTTTGGGCACATCTAGCAGAACTATTGTATGCGTGTCTTCAGCTGGTCCATTGTACCTGCTTGTAAATGCCACTTAGCATTGGTGGTGGCTCACTGCAGCACATTTGGACGTGCTTGTAGGAATCCTTTCTATATCCAAGAGCAACAGCTCATGTAACAACAATCATCTCACTGTAGCTGACTGTATCAAGAACTCAAATGACAACTAGCAGTATGAATCTGTGATTTAAATTCAACTCTCAAATATTTGGGTATCAAAATCTCTTTGAGTGGATTAGTCACACTGATATAAGTAAGCCCTGAGCTGCAGAACATTGAGTCCTGGGAGTAAATTCTGGGAAGCACCACTGTCTGCTCACCATGATCTTACATATTTCCCTGAGTACCTGCTGTTGACCACCGTCAGGGACGGGATACCACAGCAGATGGACATTATGATCTGACTCAGCATGCTTGCTGTTATGTCCTAAGAAAGAAGTCATGTTGCTAATTTGATGGGTGTATTCAAAGCTAGATTATATTGGTAAGTCTCAAAATCTCCAGGCGTGACAATATAGATATCATGGAAAGGCATTTTTGGAGAGGTTCCAGCAGCAGTTAGCTATGAAAATAAAAACTGTCCTGTTTCCAATTCCCTCTTCTCTGTTAGTAACAAGAGAACTATTATCCAGGATTAACACCTTTTATCATTACCTCTTCTTCCCTTTAAGGAATGGCATTAAAAGATACTCAGAGTAGCTTCAGAAAGCCAATCTCTGTAAGTGAAACAAACCCCATGGCTCTGATGTGTAGGCAGGACAAGGAGACAGAGAATTCTGGATTGTCAGACTGGGTTTGCAAATGGTTTCTCTCTGTGTGCAGTGACAAACAGTTTGGACAGGGTTTTTCCAGGTTATCTTCCAGGTGGTAAGTTTGGCAATGGGGATATACAGAGAATTTTGAAAAAGGGCAGTTTCTGTACGATTAAAGGTATTAATTAATATAAAAAAGAGAGACTATTTCAGATGTGGATGTTGACCATTTAGTAAGTTATATTTGGTAAGATAAATGCCATTTTTCCCTACTCTTGCATCTTTCATATAATACATATTGGACTGGTCCAGTGGCAGCATTAAGAGATGATGGAAGGATTTTTCCGGATTGTACTGCAGCCTTTCAAGAAGGCTGTGTAACCCCTGCAGAAGGCATCTGCTGAAGGATATGCTGTGACACCAGTGGGTGTTACCATAATGTGCCTGATTTCACTGTCATGCCAGTTTTGCACAATAACATAATAATAATAACAACAACATCAAAACTATTGGTAGAGTGAGTCCAATAGGTCAGAATCTGATCCAGTATTTGCAATCAAAGATGATCTCATAGGTGGCAATGAATGGCTTCTGTTTGTCTAGTAGTACAGGACCTACCTACATGTTTTCTGCCCTTCCCGTTTCCTCTTCTCACCATGTGGGTGGTTTTTCCTAGGTTGGGATGTTCATTACAGTCAGCTACGTCTATCGGTCTTGGGTAAGAAACATGATACTGATTGTTTTCCCCCCCTTTTGAATTATATGCAGAAAGAGATGGGTTCAACAGAAGACCTTTACCTCTCCACAAGAAAGGTGAAAGAGCTCTCTGTGATTGACGGCCGGAGGGCCCAGAACTGTGTCATTCTCCTTTCCAAGTAAGTGTGCTAAGCCTTGGCTTACAGGGTATCCTATGGCCAACGTAGAGGCAAGAGGGGATGGAATTAAACAAACGGGCATATTTATTTTCTCATCTAAACCTGCTGTCTAATACGGGCAGAGCTTCAGAGAAACCTCTCTTGCAGTATCATAAAAGCACGTGTCTCTCTGAAGTGTTAGCTCACTTAATAAACATATGCACACACATTTTCTGCATTAAACAGACGTAGACACCGAGATGTATCTGAAGACTCATCGCCAAAAAACTATCAGTACTCATAGGTAGATCAAAGCAGCTCATTTGCAGCGCTTGCACTTTAAGTGATGTGTTCCCCATGCTCTGGGTACGTCATTTGTCTCTGTTCTGTATGGTTTTTTCTAACTATTGCTCTGAACATCTCCCTGAAATACATCAGAGCTGAGAGTAGTGCTTGTCTTCGTTATTTTTGACTCTTGGTGAGAAGAGTGGTTAATGTAGAAAGAGATATTCAATAATTAGGTCTGATATTTGTAAATTACGTTGTGGAAGCCAGGAGCTGCCTTTGCATGCTCCTGCAATGACTGGTGCCTCCAAATGCTGTGACATCATGTCCATTTATATGCTTTTCATGCCTTTCCACCAACATGTGTTCTGGGCTGGACGTCTGTCACTAAATATCAAATTTGTGCAGACACTGATCCACCTGAGAAAGTTGCCTTTCCTGCCAGCGGAGGGACAGCAGGGCTGGAGACAGGTCCTGGGAAAGCTGTGGCAGTACCGAGCGATAACTGTTTCACTGATCAGTAGAAACCGCGGGTTCATAGGGATGTGATTGCTTGTCTGCTCTAGCAAACTAACAGTTAAAAGCAAAGTTGCAGCCAGACCACCAGGACTGGAGTGAGTTCTTTCCATTGCTTAGTGAAACCCACGGAGACTCTCATTATGCTACTTATGTGGCATTAGCCTCCATGTCAGCAGGACCCCCACCATCCAAACCAGCAATGAGGGAAGGCTTACATTTCTCTCCCTGCAGCAGTTGCCAATGCATGTCTTTGCTGGTGTTGGCAGCTGACTGCAGGCTGGGGCAGAGGAATGGGGAGGCACAGGGGCAACAGGATTTTCATGCTGTTTGACAGACCTGCTAAAATGTGTCTGGGGTTCAGATTAACTCATGTCAGCATGTGGAACATTTCCTAGAAGTGGTAACTTAATGTGTGCAAGTGGCTGGGCTGAGGGAGGATCCAGGAAGGTGGTCCATGACTTGGTACGACACTAGATATTTATTTGTAAAAATCTTCTATCTCCAAAACAAAAGCAGTGTACTGGCAGCAGTACAAGTTTTTCACCATCTGCCTCATCTGCCATGCAAGTCTGGCCCATTCTTACCTGAGAGAAATCCTCTCTAAACAATGAGAGAGAAAGGAGAGCCTCTGTGTTTTGTCTTCCCTTCTGCTGCCTCCAGCAAAGTGGCACTGAAGCATGAACCTTGCACTTCAGGGTACACAGCCCGTGTTTGCTGCAGGTGTGCCATGAAGCACAACCTCAAGCTGCTAGTCTGGACTCAAAACAGAGGTGAAAAGCTTTGTTTTGTGACTGTCAACTTCTCCACTAGGAAATACCTTGATTTTATTGTTAGCAGGCCTGACATGGATGACAGAGATTTAGAGACTGAGCTCGCTGTCCCTAAGGCATCTAAAGTTTACGTGCCCTGTTCAGTGCCCTGTTAACTTTGCTGTGCTATGCTATGGGAAATGCCAGTCACCAGGGCTATCACTGGCCTAGATCATTTAATGTTTGTAACAGATAGCATTACACCCGGGATATGTCTTGCAACTTGGCCCAGAATTGCTATTCCTCCCCAAAATTGCCTTTTAAAGGCAACTAGAAAAGAAAAAATCTTTGGGAACTAAAATAGCACCTCTATATTCATGCCTTTTTCTGCTCTTTGTGCTTATATGGTTCTATTATTAAACAGAGCAATTGGGAGGATTGGCTGCAGACAATAATTGAGAGAGGTTCACAACCCCTTTGCAGTTTTTTCATTTCCCCATTTCTTCCTCCTTTAGGTTAAAGCCTGATGGAGGGACACTCCCAGCTAAATCATCCCTGGCTGCTGCCATGCCCTTGCTGCTCCTGCAGCGTACCTTACACACGTGTGCTTGTGGGTGTGCACACACGTGCAGTGGGAGGGGATTTAAAACTGGTGACAAACAGAGTTTGTGCAACCCTGAGCTTCAGCCCCAGCTTTCAGGTTGCCACAGTATCTGCCAACAGCTGTTTCCAATTGACTCTTACTGTGCATATATCCCCGTAGTTTATTCCCCCTTTGTTTACACTAAACTGTCGTGTCCTTTAAAGTAAAATAGCTGCATGGGTTGGGTTTTCTTTCCCTCCACTACTCAAATGTTTTTGTTTTACTAACACTGTGTTAAAAGGGGTCAGGCAGAGCTCGTATTTCATATGGTCCAACAAGCCAAAACCTAGCTAGAGTGAGAAATAGATGTCTCTGGCTTTCTTTTGCAGAGAGACTGGAGAATGGTAGACTGAAAAGAGATGAAAATCAAATTGCTAGCTGATTTTTGCTGACAGTTAACAGATTCGTAAACCTTTCTCCCCGTTCTCATCTCTGTCTTCATAAAAAAGCTCTATTTCAACTACTTGATAGCAGCATCTTTCAGTTTTCCTGCTGTGGAAGGATGGTATTGTCCTGTTTAATGGGATCTGATGGATCCAAAACAAAGCTCTGTCCCGTAGGCCAACTGTAAAGGTTTGAATAGGCACAAGATCAGTTTATCTCACAGTATTTCCCGTAGGCCATAATTCAACCAGGACATGGAACCATCTGTCTGTGGCGAGTCCAGACACCCACCAGCTTCAAATCTGGCTTTGCTAATGGTGTTTCCAACATACAGTTATTTCTGTCACACTGGAAATCTGCTATCCCTCATGAATTTCCTGATGTCTTCAGTTTCCACCAGGCTGGAGATTTGCTGTCAGACTTGTGTGGTCTGGAAGAGTCACCCCAGATCCCTGTGTTTCCCTGCTTTCACCTAGCAGCTGGAAATTTCTCTGACCTCTCTCACCAGTATGACTTCTCTCTGCCTCCATTGCTTTAGTAACAAGTAGTATTTTTGCCACTCTATTGTTTTTGCTGTACCGTATCTTTAAATGTTCTGGTAGAACATTAAATGGTCCTTGCAGAGTGTGCCGCACACATGTACCTCTTTCTGTCTTTCTCTGTGAAATGTTCTGGAGAGGTCCGGTTCTATGAGACACAGTGCTCAAAAGGCAGCTGAACGTATACTTATGGAACTTTTTGGTGCAAGTTATTTTGCATGGATTCCAGCAAAATAATTATGTCAGTGTTGTTCTGAGATGTGTTTGTTATTCCTGTGGCCCAGCGAGTCAGCAGAAACCCTCTCAAGAGGCTGGAAACAGTATGAATGCTAGCAAAAAAACATAAACCCAGTAGTAACAGAAGGCAGAATCCTACTACACAAACATAGTTTTCAATGTGAATATGACAGTAGCTAGATACTAGCAGGCAGCTTCACCAAATGTTTGTGGCTTTCATGATTGTCAATTCAAATATCTGTCAGTAAGGGAGAAGAAAAGAGACTTGTGCAGCATTTCCAACCAGAATACTAAAAAGACTGAGTATTTGTTTCACATAGCTGTGCCTCCTCAGTGCTTCTAAACCCTTTCAGTTCAGACATTAAGAGGACAAGCTGTTCAGCCAATGTCAGTGTCCATGTACGGCCTCTGCTGGGACCTAGTCCCTGTGTGCCGTTCTGCTATGTGACAATACAGTGTTCACCCTTATTTTAACATAGATTCCAAGCAGTACGATACTTTGGGGTACAGATCATATATTGATACAGAAACAGCCCATTGGACTCAGCAGTTAAGTTCCTCAGTGTGTTGTCTTGAAAAATACAAGGCAATAAACAGTGCGTCCTGGGTTCCTGGAGACATTTTTTTGTTTTCGAGTTAAGGTCCACAATAAATGGCTTTACCTGCTATTCTGAGTATGATAAACCCCAAGGTTAAACTGAGCATGTCAGTCAGTGCCACCTGTCTTAGATCACAACTAGGAACCAGTAGGTAGGGTTGTGATAAAAGATGAACCACTGCCTCATCAATATGTCATTGTAATTTGGGGAGTCTCAAGTTTGTCTCTGCTTTGCTCTGCTTGGCTCAGAAAGACGGCCATTCCTAGGTCCTTCTTGGTAGGAAACCGTGAGAGTATTTGGATGTAAAGTAACTTGGTCACTCCTGAGCTTTTGCTGAAGGAAGAAAAGAAAAGCCTAATTCTTTAAGCATTTGGCAGAGTGCTTTCACAGTGAAGTGCTGAAAAGGCACTGATGGATTTTTTTCCCAACATGTTGATATAATGGTGTAAGATGTACCTGGTAAAATGTCTCAACTGTTGTCTCCAAAAGGTTAAGGCACTGTCTTCACTGGTGACGTTAGTTGGCAGCTGAGATAAGAGGATGTGAAGAGAGTGACTGCATCTTTCTGTCTTCTGGGTGAACATGCAGTTAGACCAGCCTAACTCCTGGACGCTTCTGAGAGCAGGGAAACAGCTCCTTTTCCTACATTTATGGGGTAGTGACAATGAGTATTCCCAAAATGTAGATATTTAACAGCCTGTATCTTGGCAGTTGTACAGAGCCTTTCGAGAGCTCAGGAGTTAGAGAAGGCTTATGTCCCTATCGCAGAGTTTGGGAGCGAATTGACTAGTAGCCTGCGAGAATGGGTTGCAGAGATGGAGAATTCTGCAATCAGTAAATCTAAGATTTGGGTGAGCTATACAAATTGGCCATAAGATGCAGCTAAGTATCAGTCAGTGCCTCTTACTGTCATGGCTACTACTGCTGGCATCTTTTGGAAGCACTGTGGTTCAGTTCAGTGTGAAGTAGAAAATGGCCTTGATACATGATAATCAACCCCCTTCTGCAAGATAAAAGGAAGAGTAGGATTGTGATCCCTGTGGTATGGGAGCTTAATGTAGTTGCAATGAAACTGAAGGTTCTCTGGTAGTAGGCAAGCATGCTTCTTTCTCAAAAGCTAAGCAAGATCTATGGAACAAGCTCTTGAAGTAACTCACTTTTTCCTCTGGCGGGGGAGATGGTTAACGAGCACAAGTATTCTGCTTTGATCTATGGGAGGGAGGAATGAAGGGGGGAGGTTACTGTGAGTTAAATCAATGGGTATATTTAAGGAGGAAAAATGAGCAAGCACTGAATGTCTAAGGGAAGCTGATGTAAAACTGCAACATGTCTCCCAGGCATGTTCAGAGTCAGGCTGCCAGCTTTCTTCAAGAGGACGAAACAATAAACCACTTGATGTCTGCAAGTGAAGCTGGTGTTAAATCAGCCGAGGTGTCCTGGGGAGATTAGTGATGAATTACTGTGCAGAGTCAATAGAGATTATTTATGAAGCCAGAGGGGATAGAGGGAGGCAGGCTAAGTACCATATCAGAAGTTATTTGGTACTTGTTGAGCTTTAACGTTGCTTGAAGATGACTCAAGCAGTTGGACTTCCATATGCTGCCACCAGATGTACGGGTGAGGGAAGAAGGAGGGAATATTCTCGGTAAAGATCCTTTTCCTTCCTCATCTGACCAGTGTGTTGAACAAAAACAGCCAATATCTGTGCTATGGATGAATGTGTTGCAGCTGAGGAGAAGGGCACTGTGTTTTCTTATGGTCACCTTTACTTCCTGAGTTCTGATGCCAGGATCCGTGATTTGGTGAAGTGTAAGGGAGAGAGAGAATACAGCTTGAATCGTATGCTGTTACGAATTCAGTTGTCCCGAACAGCTGGAGGAAGAGTGCCTGCATCTGCAAAGCTTGTAAGAAAGTCATTGCAGACTTTCCAATAGATACTGAAATGTAATTTCTGTAGTGTAAATTTTTGGGCCATAATTCCACTTTAATTTGCTGTCTGTCCCATATGAGTTTTAGGCTCCGAGGGATGCCTCTATTCAGTTCTAAATGGAAAGATTTTACGCATCTGCTTTAGGTTCCTCTTTAATCAGTTCACCTGTTTCTGTTTAAAAGCAGCACATCTGTTTCACATTACCACTAGCCATCTTTAAGATCTACTGCATGGCTGGGCATGAGTTTTGAAAATACAAGGAGAATCACTTGATTAACAATTCTTTGGCCAGTTATTCAGCCAGTTTTCCAGCGGGAAGATCCTTGTTTTGTGCTGTTGATGCTTACAGCTCTTGAAACGTGTCCTGCCCCAGAAGAGGAACAAGCCCAGTTTTTGGAAGAGTAAGATTCTTTTGCCGTAAAATCCTTCTGTACTTGTAATTGGATTGGTAATAATCTAGGATGCACACCTGCAGGCACCGTGACCCCGTTACAGGCCTGTAAGTGACTAAGTTGAACCGCTTCTCAGCAAGGGGCTGGCAAGCTTTCTGCTTCTCTCTACTGTGGGCTAAACCATTCCAGCCAGATGTTTTTCTGCTGATGGCAGGGCACCGAATCATCCAAGAAATCAAAGTGTTTGTATAACCGTCTGTCCTTGGGGCTCCCAATTATTTTTGAATAGAAGATGTTTTCAAGTGTATTTAGTGCTGATGAATGGCAGCAAACAGAGGAGCTTGGAGGCTGAAGTCCTCAGGCTGCTGGACGGAACAGCAAGATGAGCAATAATACGTGCTACGCTTTGTGTTGTGTTGACATACCTCAAACCTGTCTGTTTGATCCTGTTTACTGCACCCTCAAACACACACAGAGGTACTTGCACTGTGTAATGGGGTGGTCAGTGTAGTAATTGCTCAAGTTATTTATATGGACAAAACATGAAACTCGTCCTCATTCCTTTTATCTTCAGTGAACGTAGCAACAACTCCCACCCTCCCACCCCCCTTGATATTCATGGGTTGGCTTATTGCATCCCCTCTGGCAGACTGTGCTTGTATCACAAGGCAGAGCTCATCTGTGGACTCCAGATTCTGGAAAATGTAAAGGTGCTCTCGAAAGTAAAAATAACTAACAAAACGTAGCACTTCAAGAACTGTAGGCACCAAATTGTCTGGCCATGTGTATATGTGTCTGCTAGGAGCCAGGCCCACACCCACCAATATGCTCAATATGCTCTCAACCCTCATATGGTTACAGGGTTTCGTTAGTTCAGGGTCACACAAGCATGGACTTTACAGTTCATGATTATTAAAAGCTGAAAGAAAACCTTCAGTTTTCTGTTTGAGACTGTAGAGCTTTATGCAGAACCCCATGTACTGAGGTTTGCTGTTTTGATCCTGAGTCAAACTGATGACCTAAAATAAAAAGTTTCCAGACTTTTCATTGTAAAACTTCTAATCCTTATATCTCATCCAAGAGTGGTCCAATGATGTAGCTTTTCTGGAAATTCAGTAGCTTTATCTTACTTGGCTGGTATCAGTTTGCCCTCCTTGTCAAAAGCAGACACGATGACCAGCTAGGAACAGAGTGAAAGCAATCAGTTCTGAGGTGTAATATTTAAAAGCTTTTGAATATCTGCTGATTCATATTTTAGTTTCCAGCTGTTGGTTATATTGGGCAATATTAAAATGGTTTAAGTTTCTTAGATTTAGTAATATTTCCTGTCTGTAAAAATAAAGCTCTTTCTTTTGCTTTTACCTAGTTCCAAAAATATGATTCTATCCAAATGGCAATAGCAATGTGAAATTTCAACATGGAATTTCTTAGCACTGAAGGCAAAAATGTTCTCCCTCATGCGTCAGCCTGTCTCTCATTTATATCTGCATTTTCTCTTTCTGCTGTTAATTAATTATATTGATTGTAGAAGGTCCGTGGAGACTACGGACTTCACTCCTCAAATATTTCTTTTCACACTTTCCTGTTTCATTCCCAAAATTGAGATTTTCTTGTGGATAGCCTTTCCTTTATGGTTCATTTGTTCCCCCCCTACTCTCCTGAAATGACTGATGAGGGTGTCATGGGTTGAGGGTGGTGGGGTAGAATTTGTCATTTGTGCATTTCTTCATTGACATCCCCACTGAGAGCCATCAAGTTCATTTCATATAACCTATCAAACAGCCTCCCAATAATCACAAATTTTGGCGACTCCTGGTCTGCCCTGGATTTCAAGTGGAAATCTTGAGAGTTTTTGTAATTGATTCTGTGTTTTGTTGTAACCTGTGACTTCTACTTACTGCACATAGATGGACAGGAGAAGGTGGGAAGGAGAGTGTAATTTTAATACCTCTGATAATACTAATAATCTTTTATTTTCAGAGCTTGTTTCATATTGGATATGAAACATGGATACATAGATGCTGTCGATTCCTTCTTCAGCTGTTACTTCTGACAGAGTGAACTTGCCTAGCACAACCAGTCTTCTTAGAAGAAACCCTTTCCTTAGATCTGTAAAGGACCAGTCAGTCCCATTACTTGTTGCTCTGGGAGATGTTTTAATATTCACAAGCAAGGATGTTACATGGGCTCACAGTCCCTTACAATTCATGTGGATGTGAGGGGTTTTTCTATAGCAAAAAACTTGATCAGTGAGGTATCTGACATGGGTAAGTTGGAAGGCCTTTCGATCTGTGAGGACCATCTAATTTTTCATGTTTGTTGTGATTAGCTGAAGAGGATAAAAATATATGATCTGTAAAATCTCTGCCTTTGGAACTGATTCATTCATCTTACTGAATACTGTCGAATACCAGCTTCGTAGTAGAACTTTCCATGGTTCTTTTGCGCCTTTTTAGTGCAGCTTTTCAGACTTCCTACTCTCTGAACTGTCAGAGTCACTTAAGCTTTGCACTAATGGTACAATGTTGATACTGTTGAAAGGCTGAAGCTATCTAATGAAGAAATCAGACAAGCAATCTTGAAGATGGATGAACAAGAAGACCTAGCAAAAGATATGCTTGAGCAGGTGGGAAAGATTACAGTCAGATATATCTTATTCTTAAGTCTTTCACTGCCTCTTTTTCACCTAAAATGCATGGATATATGTACTGGCTCCGTTGGTATGTCTGCACATCTGAACTTGGCCCTATCATGTCAGCAAAGCTGCTCATAGGAGCACGAGAAAAGTATTTTTCCCAATGTTGTGACATATACCTCCCTCATGTAAATTAAAATATGCATGATTACAGTTGGTGTGAGGCTTCTTTTCATGTTCTCTCTTCTCACCTATGACTTTCACATAATTTTTACCATCTCTTCTTTATACTACGGATCTTT
This sequence comes from Chionis minor, assembly GCA_013398295.1. Lineage (NCBI taxonomy): Eukaryota > Metazoa > Chordata > Aves > Charadriiformes > Chionidae > Chionis > Chionis minor. The sequence goes on from VZSF01001204.1 coordinate 476,717, forward strand.
TTGTTGTTCTTTTCTTTTTTCTTTTCTTTTTCTTTATCTCCCTTCTCTGCCTGCTGCTTTTCTGTTGGGAATTGCCACAAGCCAGGCCACATAGGTCAATGGTTAAAGCTCGGACTAGCAGGGATCTCGCATTCTAACTAGAATGGTTAGAAAGGGAGTCAGGGACTTCTGTGTCCTGCAGTTGGGTCACTGTATTACTTGTGAGGAAAAAGAACCAACTAACAATTAAACTGCCATTGCCAAATTTCCCCCATTTAGAGAGGGTGAAAGATGATGCTTTGACCAAAGATGCCTTTGATAAAGTTTCTTAGGAGTGCGCAAACTATTACAATTCTGAACTGCCTGACAAATGCTATTCCTCCATTGTGTGCAGTCACAGTATTTAATTGTGTACAAAAAGGTTTTTTCCATTTTGGAAATTTATAGCTTACTTGTCATGTTATCTGAATGCTCACAGCTGCTCTAGAAGTCACTGCAAGCTTCTGATGCTCCACACCTTTAATATCACATTTTTGGGGAGTGCAATAAAGTATTAAAAAGCAGTAAAAAGCAAAGTGCTTGATATGTCTTGTGAGCAGTTTTTGTGGGTGGGCACTGAGGCTGTGTCCATGGCAACATTTGTAACCATACTCAAGCACAACTACCACCAGATATGTCAAAAATCTGTCAAAGTATGAGCTTTTAAGGTCAGCGTGTGAATAACAGCCAGTGTCACACACACATACAGTGGCTTAGTTATTGTTTATTGTTTCAGCAGAGTAGGGCAGACCCAAGAGAGAGATAGATGAGGCTTTGTGTGTATTCTACGATAGGCACGATGGGTACTTCATACTGAGTGGGACACATCCTGCTCTAAACTAAATCTAAACTCTAAGTAACGCTGTGGGAATCTAAGTTCTCTCTGTACTTCCCCTTGGGTAAGTTGCAGTAGCATTTGGTCTTTCTGATTTAGAAATGGCAAATTCCCCATAGAATTAAAAATTAATCTAGTGGGGTCAGTGAGAGATAAAGGCAGAACAGCAAGCAAAGGTTTAAAAAGGTCAGTTTTGTAGCCACAGCTGCACTTTTTTGAAGTTACAGTCACATGGCTGAGTCAACGTAATGCTTCCCCATGGTAGCAGAGAAATGTGAGGGCCCTCCCTCTCCCCATCAGGGTTTGTTTGTGCTGCTCTGTCCCTCTCTCCTTTTCCCTGGATCTCTCACCTCGGTGTTTGGTTTGTGTCTATCACTCTAGCTGCTGAAGTTTGTTCCTGAAAAGAGCGATACTGACCTGTTGGAGGAGCATAAACATGAAATAGAGCGCATGGCCCGGGCGGATCGTTTCCTCTTTGAAATGAGCAGGTCTGTTTGATACATTATGGGAAAGTGCACTGAGGGCTTCTTGGAAGCAGCTGTAATTGTTATTGAAAATGGATCATCTGGCACTGAGGGGGAATGTGCAAGAGATCGTGGGCCAGCATTATACCCTGCATTTGCCAGAAGCCCACAAATGTTACAAATGTTTCTGTTCATTACACAAGCTTTTTATTGATGATAAGCACTCTCGGTGCTGTCATTTAAGGACTGGTCCCCTGATGACAAGCAGAAATCTGCCTCCTCTGCCTAAACTTGTTTACACAAAAAGGAATCCAGATCCAGCTATCAGATGCAGTTTAGCCAGAGGTCAGGATTTCACATAGATCCTTTTTTCCATTCAGCTATCCCATCTCCTCATCCTCTGACCTTCTTTCTTGTCGCAACTTTGCTGTACCCCCCGATCAGGATTAACATCTTGTTCTGCTAATTGAGATGCAGCTGGCATCTCCCATGACTCATACTTTGAGAGAAATGGGAATTCTTCCAGCTTCTTTTCAGTTGTGATCAAAACATGCCTTGAGGTCCTCCGTTTTCATAACAAGGTTGCTCATGTAGTGTTAGATGTTTGAACTACGTCCATAATCCCATGCATAGGCTTCATGGGACTCAACATCCAACCATTAGATTGTGTAGGCAGCGTACTGTCCCTGAGCTTCAAAATACAGTTCCAGTTCAGTGTTGGCTTTCCTCTACCCTTCGTGCAGGATTGACCACTATCAGCAGCGGCTGCAAGCATTATTCTTCAAGAAGAAGTTTCCAGAGAGGCTGGCAGAAGCAAAACCAAAAGTGGAAGGTATGGTCAAAACTTTTGCTAAGAGTTGGGTAGAGGGGCAGGGAAGGTCGAGAGAGGCTTGTCTTCAAAGGAGGTGCTGTTACACGTGTGCTATGCTCGTAGAGCCAGTGAGTCCAAGGCATGTCACGTGCTAAGAAATTAATTCTGTTTGACACTCTTGTTGCACCCATTGACTTAATAAAGTCAGTCTCATGATTGTCACACTGTAAATATGACCTGACAGATGTGACAGTGTGCTAGCAGGCTGTGCTGAGCTGCCAAAAGCTTTCATGGCCTTTCTGTGCAGGTCAGCCTTCCTTTCTCAACCTCAAGTCCTTGCACCTTCCCTCTCCATGGGGCAGTTAGAAGAGGTGCCTCAGGACAGTGGTATTCTGGCAGTGTGTCATTTACAAGGAGGGGGGGGGTGTGGCTTCTGTAACACATCCATGGTTATCGCAGAGAAGAGATGAGTGTGTTCTACTCTGCATTTTCAGATGAGCTCCAAGCTTTCCCCCTGTTCTCTATGTTTTTAGTGTGCGGTCCAGGAGAGGAGCCTTGTTCTTGGGTTCAGAGGAGCATCCTACAGGCTAGATGTAGCGCATCTTCCTTCCAGTTGTCCTGGTTCTGGGCATGTGGGTGTGGAAAGGACAGTACAAACACAAACTGTGGTGCAGCATTTGCTGAGCAAGAGTCAGATGGGCATTTTAGGGTACTTCAAATTATGTCAATACCGCCACTGTGCAATAACCTCTTAATTTTTTTTCTCTTTCAAAGGCATTCTTCTGGCATCCAAAGAACTCATCCGAAGCAAGCGTTTAAGGCAACTCCTGGAGGTAGTTCTGGCCTTTGGGAATTATATGAACAAGGGCCAAAGGGGAAGTGCTTATGGCTTCAAAGTCTCCAGCTTGAACAAAATTGCAGACACCAAATCCAGCATAGACAGGTAGGCTAGAAGGCCATAAATGACTTACTGTGCTGCTGCGTCTCTTATCATAGTAATGAAAGTGGGTTTTGTTTGTTTTTAGCTCTGTAGAACATTTAAAATAATGTCTTATTTGGCATTTAAGTATTACTTTTCACTCTAAAAGATCCTGAAGCAGGTAAGACCACCTATTAAATTTCTTTGGATAATGCACATCTGTTGTTGGATTATGTTTCTGCAACACTATGCAAAGATGGCAAAATGTTGTAGTGTTTCACAAATAAGTGAAATAAGTTGGGGGGGGGATGGGTTTCTATGGAATTTGCCCTTTATACCAAAGTTTTGCGGCCATGGTTTTGCAAAAAAAGCACAAAAAGCTCTGACCACAGTTTTATGTCTCCTGTGAAACATGGCATATGTTTCTGATGCAGGACTGTCATAAACTGGCTCTCTACCTACACCAGTAATGGAACCACAAGGCATATCTTAGAGAGACTGAGCCTGGTTGTATCTAGAACAGTTACGGAAAATAGCTGGTTTGAGAAAGATGGAGCTTACTATTTATGGACATGAGCTGCAGGTCTTTATAGTGCTACCCCATGTTTTGCTACACATCCCCATACTGCTTGTGGAAATTAATCCAGCTGTGACTGGGGAGACAATACCACTTTTGGGCTCCAGCAGCACTACGGTTTTCCTTGGACATCTCCTGTACTGGTTCTTAATAACTTGCACCTTCCTTGTCTTGTGAGGCCTGCTGAGGCCATAGTTGTGGTGAAATGACTTCAGACTGTGACAGAATGAATAATGGCAGCAAGAAGCCATAGGAAATTCATCCCTACCTAACGGAGTTTGAACTAACAGAGTTCTGTTTTGACTACCACGATGTCCTTTCTGTATTCCAGGGCTAACACTTGTGTAGCTAGTGTTGAATATTTTTTTGCCTTAATGTAGCTTAGCTTGATTTTCCATGTATTAAATGTCCTGTGCATATTCTGTTCTCTCACCAGTTCCCAGCTCCCAGGCTCTAGTCTGTGTGAAGCAGTGGCCATCTGCTGTCTTGCCTGTCAGTTAACCGCATAACACCCACCTCAAGTAGCTGTTATGGATGGCTGTTCTCTCCCCGTGCAAAATTCACTGATGCAAAATTCATCATTTACTTTACTGATTTTCTTAAACCTCTCCCTGCATCTCTCATACATCTCATTTCTATCCACTCCTACTTGAGCTGCCATTGTTTTTGTAGTAGTGAGCCTGACCGCTACTCATAAGTATAGCTGTTTCATTACTATACAGGTTTTCTTTGCAGCTTCTTCAAGAACCTTTTTCTCTTCTTAGTTAATTCTTAGTTTTTTTCCACATTGCCTCTGAGAACAATTCACTTCTCCCGTACAAGTTAATGTCACTTCAGTACTATTAGCTGTTTATTCTCTGAAGTATCTGGGGACAAATATTATTGTGTTACACAATTTTCTCTTCTCACTACGCAGATGGATGGAAGGATGCTGGTGCTTCCAGAATAAGTCAAGGCACAATGTATTGCTTGAAGTTTTAGGAAGGATGGTTCATAAAGGGCTAATTCATTTCAGTCTGTGATACTTTTTTTCAATAACAGAGCTGCTAACTGCTGAAAGATTGTTTGTTTTGTTCGTTCAAGCACATTTCCTACCCAAATATTTCTCACTGATTTGCCACAATCCTCCCACCATCCTTTTCCTTCTCACTACAATCTTCCTTCTTATTTCTCCATTCTTTTTTTTTTTTTTTTTTAGGAACATCACGTTGCTGCACTACTTAATTATGATCTTTGAAAAGAATTATCCAGATATCCTAGATATTCAGTCTGAGTTGCAGCATCTTCCAGAAGCAGCAAAAGTCAAGTAAGTCCAGTGCTATTGCTTGTTTCCAGAGCTGGAGTTCCCAGTGATTTCAGTTCAATTAACGCTTACCGATTTTTTTTCATTGCTGTCTTCTAAACTCATGGCCAGCCTTTCAGCTGAAATGCCTTTGCTCACATCCTTGATATTACTCAGATGTACATCAACAAATAATTTTGGTCCAAAAACATTTGTAGATAACTAAATTGCCAGCTTTACTTGGATATGCCTGTATCTACTTTATTTCTGAATCAGACGTTGTAACTAGACTGGTTGTTGTTTGTCATTCGCTCACCATATTCTATGATTGTTCATCTAAGTTGCACGCTGTTTTTTCTGGATAATTGAAGGTTTGTTTCTCAGACAGAGTCAATTAGGCACAGAGGCTATAGTAAGCCCTTTTCAGAAAGATTGTTCAAATTTTTTCACAAGTCAGTCTTGCACAAAATTTGAAAAGCACCATACTTTCTCCACAAATTTCAATGATATTTTTTTCCATTTCTGTAGGTGTTTTTGGAAAATGAATATACAAGCTACCCCTCAAAATACTAGCATTTTTTTCTTTCCAAAGCACTGCACAAAAATACCTCTGCATATTTTTTTGCCTAGCCATGATTCTTTGTGTAGGGAACTACTCCAGCTAAAGAAACAGAAGTAAAAATTAAATGTAGGTTCACACTTAAAGGCATTTATTAAGGCTTTAGTGGTGTTTTTGAGATGTAAACTGCTACTCACCAAACACTTGAAGGAAATGCCTGCTGACTCACAAATAGGTACTAACTAGTTACCTGGAAATGAAAAGTCATTTTTTTCATAGAAGTCCTAGGAAAAAACTCTTTGCTTGTATATGATGAGCAGAAATTCAGTACAACACTTGTGTCTAGGGAAGCATATATTAACATTAACGGTACGGTTATATGCTCAGTTACAAGGTAAGCTTGCAAGGACTACCATATGGGAGAAACGCAGATGGAAAAAACAATGTTTGGACTGTGAGGAAGACAAAAATCATACGTAAATATACTGCTAGTGGGATTTAGTAGTTAAGTCATTCAAGAATCGTATGTAGAGATAATCTGAGACCCCGGTAATGTGTGTGCTAAAACTGGGGTCCTTGGTTATGCGTCAGCTGATTATGGCAAGCTGGCCATGTGGTGTATGCTCCTTGCTGGAGGGTCAGGCTCAGCTCGCAGGGCAGATGTTCTGAGGGCAACCCCCGTCTTCTTCCCAGGAAAATTCCGATCTTCAATTTGACCACAGGCAAGCAGGGTCTGCCTCATCTTTCATCTCATACAAAAAGCAGCACAGAGCATTAACAGACCCCCTTCCCCTTATTTCTAATCATCTGGTGTGGCTGGTGCCAAAGGCCGGATACCAGACTGGATGGGCCAACGGTCTGTTCTGCTGCACAGTTCCTGTATTCCTGTGTAACACTGCTCTTTTTGTTTTATCTGCTCTGTCTCTGTCTCCTGTGCAGCCTGGTAGAGCTGGAGAAGGAAGTCAACAACATAAAGACTGGATTGAAAGCTGTTGAAGCTGTAAGTATCTGGAGGTTTCCAAAGCACCATACTTAAAATACCTCACTCAGAATCAGGGGCACTATATATTTTATGATAAGAGAAAGTGGACTTTCTTTTTCTGTTCCTTTCTGTTCCATTCTAGAATGTATTAACCAAGAAAAAAACAAATAAAAGCTGCTCATGTTGAGCTCTTGCTGATGATCTTAGCAGACTTAAGCCTAATGAAAAGCTTGTTTGATCTCAGCCTGGAAAGTAAAAAGGACAGTTTGACAAATGGCATGGACTGAAAGAAGGAATAAAATTCTTGCTCTTTCTTACTGAGGGATGGCTGGCTGCTGAGCAAGTGTTTCGCATGGCTCTTGGAAGAGTAGTAAACAGGTAGTGCACTGTTAATTGCAAACCTAACCTACCCTAAGTACTTTTTGGGAAGGTAAAGGAAAAAATAGACTAGTTAAAAGATGAGGGAGCAGAGTTGGCAAGCAAAGCAATAATGTCCGGTTTTCCTGCTATTAATGAACAGTACAGATGGTGCATTGATGCAGTTGTCTGTACTGAATTATAAGAGTTAAAGATGAGGGATGGGCCTAAATGCTCGTTGGAGTCACAAGTTCACGTGTTGGCTGTGGTTCCCTGGAAGCCTCCTTTAGCTGATGTGTTTGGTTTGCTCCTGGGGCAAGACTCCAGCCTTCCTGAGGCAGGAGAGCACGGAGCGGGATACCATGTTCACTGACAGGAGGTAGGAACTCTCGTATTTACCTCTTCCTTATGTCATTGACATATGTGTGTGGCGTTGAACAACCCCATGCATTTCCCTCCTCTCTGTGAAATGTCAGCAACAAATACCTACCTCTTACAAGGGCTGAGTTGAGGAACATCAACTTAGTGTTTGCATAGCAGTTGAAAAGGTAAAGGTTAAAGGCTAAACTCACTCTATTGTCTCTGACCTTTAACGTCTCCCATCATCTGCACAGATAAACATATTATGACCCTAAGAATATAATTTGCTCTTTCTGCACGTATAGGAACAAAATCCTGCATTCAGGCTGGTGCTGGCATCTCTTGCCTGTTGAATACACTAAGGAAAGGGTAGTGCTGAGAGACAAGGGAGAGATCTTTGGAACTCAAGAGGGTTCCTGCCATCTTTAGCTGTTCTTTGTCCTTTCAAACAGGGTTTTATTAGCCACACTTTTCAGTGTCCCTCTGTCTTCAGGATGTTTCACCTGTCTTTTTCAACTCATCTCAGTTTAATGATAGTGGGGCATTCCAGATGGGGACTATTCTGCACTGGGACTGCTGGCAAAGGGACCAGTTGTTGGGAATTGCATTGGCTGGTTTCTGTGCAAGGATTACTTACCTACAAGAAACTAACACAGGACCCTCCAGTCCTTCTCATTCACTATGAGACAGATGCTGATGACTTCATTTTCCTTTCACCTGGCCTGAATTTGGTTTGGCGCTGGGGGTAGAGGAAGGGATCTTTGTCCTGTCAGTGGCCCCCAGGCTATCTGGCTGTCTCCAGTAGTTCATCATGTAATTAGTCAGCAATCCTCCCATGAAAAAAAACAAACTTCCCAAACCTTATTTCTGAATTGTTGGGGTAAGGGAGAATGCAGCAATGAGAAGAGATACTGCTGCATATGTGGAGTGCAGTGTTTGGGAATTAAAAGCACCTGTACAGGGAAGGCTGACAGGGGGTTCAAGACACGAAGAGAGGCCCACTTTTGGCTGGGACAGACAATTCCCCCCATTGAAATGTGAGTACCTACCTTTGTCTTGCTTTCTGTGATTGGGTTATTTGTCCTTTAAAACCAATTTTTCTTCTCTTTCCCATACATGGGTTCCATGGGCAACCTCTCCTTCCCATTCAATCACCATCTTCCCTCCTCGGTCTCTCCCTGCCATGGTATTTTTCATTTGGGGCCTGCCAGCACCTCCCAGTCTGCTTGCTCAATTCGTGGTTTTCTGGTGTGTAAAAAGCAGCGCTATAGCAACAATAGAAGATCACTGTCAGGTGGAAGGGGGAGTAGGGGAAGGTGTGATTCTTGATTCGATTCCAGTGTGTTCTCACCACAGCCTTGGCTCCAGTGACTAAGAAGTTTCTTCAAGGCCCCTTAAGAACAGAAAGCTAAAAATAGCTTCACAGTCAGATGTTCTTGAAGGTACTACTAACCCTTTGCCTTCCCGGACTTGCAGCCTCTTTGTAAAAATAAGACGTACTCATTTTTAAGACATGCATGCAGCTGTTGCCTTTGTGTAGGGTGCTCCCAGAAGGACAGCTAAGTAATTCTTGGTCTTCTCCAAATCAGGAATTGAATTCTGTCAGCACAGCCCTTCTCTCACACAGCAAGGAGATCATAACCGCCGCTTGAGAAACCACTGCCATGGCTGAATCTCTAGAGAACGAGCAGCCCAGCCCTCCAGGGGCAGTGCTAACTTCTGCTGTTGTGCTATTATGACAAGTATAGACCATTTCTAGAAGATACAGAGGAGTTTGTTATTCTCTGGTATCACTCTCGGGCTGATTACATATTCATGCTGGTTACTTGTGTGGGCTTTTTTTTTTTATTTTGGAAGAATTATTCTGCAGGGAAGGACTGAATTTGAAATTGAAGGGCAGACCACCTAATCTTAATTTTACTTTGAAAAACATTGTTCTCCAGTAACAGTCCCAAATGCCATAGCTTTCAACAGTGTGTATGATGACAGAACTGTTATACTTACCTGCTTGGTGAGTCAAGGGAGGAGGAGACAGAGCAACTTTCAACTAAAATTAGCTTTAAAATTAGAATGGGAAAGAGTGGCTGAAAAAAATGTGCATAATTCTTAGAAGCATGTGAAGTGATGTCTCCTGTACTTGTAAGTTCCAATTCAAAGTGATTGTAACATAGAGACAATTTATTGCAAAGGGATGTAACTGACTGGTGCTCCTGGGACTGTCCCTTGTGATGTATTAGGAAAACCAATGGAGAAGAGGATGTAATATAAAGCAGGGGAAGTAGCACTTCTTTAAAGTGGACTTTTCTCCGGCCACCTGCTCATTGCTTTTCCTGCCCCTTTTCTGCCTTGTGGTCTTTCCTTGTAGTGGTTACATTCTCTTTCCCTCTAACACCAGTCCAGAAGATGTATCACATCTGATTTTAGACTGTTGATGGCCAAAGTCATTCTTTGCATTCAGCAGCGCTGTGGGGAAAAATCCCAAGAAGTTTCTCAGCATAGATGCTTTTAAACCCACCCATTTGGCTCTGTGAACGAATATTTTCATGACCAGTAACAGAGAGAACCAAAAGTGCATGTAGCTGTAGTTGCAGCCAGCGCAAAAATATTTTTTTCCAAAGGGAACAGAGGGTCAGATTGTAACTTGACCTGCTGTTTCATGCTGCTTTTCCTACAGAGAAAGTAAGGCTTTATCATTCCCACTGATCATCTAGCTGAGAATAAGGATGAGGCCCAGATTACGATTTCATCGTCCCCATGAGACTGTCAACTTGCACACAAGCCAAGCACAGGCATGGGAGGCTGCCAGTCTTAGTATAATTTAGTCATTTTCAGGAGCTCTGTAGCTTTTTCAGTGCCACAAGCATGGTGAATAGACTAAGGGAAGAGATAGCATGGGTAATCTTGGCTTAAAACTAAAACTTGAGTCAGAAAGAAAGAATCTTACAATACTTTTTTTTCTTTCTATAGGTAGTGGGCAAATAGAGCTTATTTTCCTATGGCTTCATGTTTTTCTGTATAGATTACTCACACATGTACACATTTCCCCAAGTATACAGCCTTTTGAGCCACTGTGGGACCAGAAGATGGAGGGAAACTCACTACTGAAAATTCCAAATTCACTTGCTATGCAATTTGAGTGCTCTCTCATTTTTCATTCTGCATCGGAAAAAAATAACGCCGCATTTCATGTACTTGATGCTTAAATTATAAAGTTGCTTTAGAAATTCAACATGTTGATGGCTTTCTTGGGAGTGGTTGTTGTTTGAGGATAAAGGAGACTGTAACTAAGACCTTCCTTCATCCCACCTTAACCTTCCGTCTCATTCTGAAAAGGCAAAACCTTTGACTTGGTGAGAAAGTGGTTTCTGAGTTACAACTCAGATCATGTGCGGTTGTGGAATCAGAGCATGCTCTGCACCGCGTGAAGTAGATGGGCTTCCCTGCTCCCTTCCTTGTCGGCACAGAATCTTGCCTGTCTATATCTCTTGCTTCTTCTTTTGCAGGAACTGGATTATCAGAAGAGACGCGTACGGGAATCAGGGGACAGGTTCGTTCCCGTCATGAGCGATTTCATCACTGTGGCCAGTTTCAGCTTCTCAGAGTTAGAAGACCTTCTCAATGAGGCTAGAGACAAGGTAAGAATACCTTTTGAAGTGTTCAGGGTTTCACTGGCTCCGTAAAAAGCCCGAATCAAAATGGAAGCAGCAATTTCAGCTGCTGGGACTGTAGTGAAAACTATATAGACACTGAAAGTGTTTTAGGCCGAAGTGTCTTGCTTTTCCTAATCTAGTCTATAGCAATTTAGAATATATTTTAGGATTAAAAGAAGGTTCAATGCTCTTGCCCACTTCTTGCTAATCTTCCTTAAAATTATCCATGTGTGGCACAGAATTGGGATGGCAATGTCCGTACCAGGATACCACGCTGTGCCGTGGTGTTGAAGGAACTGCCTTTTAAGCAATCTCTCAAAAAGAGATCCTTTGGTGATTAGTGATGGTGACCTCATATCTTTTACCTTCTGCTTCTGACTTGATCCCGCTCTGCTCATTCAGCTGGGAACATTTGTGCTTCACTTCTTTCCTTTAAAAATGCACCGCTGGGTAGTTTGGTAATCCGGAATACCTGATCTTTCCCACTTACGCTTCTCTGTTACTGCTTGTATTTCATTGCAAGGGTAGAAGTCCCAAACACGCGTGGTTTGTCTGACGTTCTTGGATCCCTCTTACACAGCCAGCACCATGTGCGTGTTGCTCTTCAGGTGCTGCTGTGATCATTTTGTCCTTTCGCTGTCTGCACCTCCATTACCAGATTTGTGCAACTAAGGAGGAGCTTGTTCTTTGCTGATGATTAGAGTCTGGCACTAATCCCTCTGTCTCTCAGCTGAATGAGGAAGAATTTATATGAAAGGTTCATAAGCATATGAAAATGTTTAGAGAACAGCAAGGTCTAAAGTAAACGATATGTAATGGCAAATCTGCCCTTGTTGGCTGGCATGTTAGAAGTGCTTGGCTTTATGAAGCAAACGTGTTATTTCTTTTGGATTGAATTGTTTCCACTGCTGGTGTCAATCCTTGCAGCATTAAGGGACCTGTTGCATTATTAATGAAACCTGTGCTGCTAGGATGGTAGGTCTTAAGTTTTGAAGGATAGGCAAAAGACAGACTGAGGATCTGAACAGTAAGACTCCTCACTCATCCAGTCACTCCACAGTAATGTCATTCTGTAATTCAAAATAATTTCCTTGCTGCGGAGATAATGTTGGTAATACTGATTTGCAGCTGCAAACACCCGGGGCTACGGGCTATCAGCTAGAGCTAGCTGCCCTGGAAAATGCCAGTGGGGCAGTAGTTGTTAGGACATTCAGAAGGCAAAGCTGAGCAGTCTAACACTTCATAATGTTGTACGTAAATCTTGTGGAGAAACAACGTGCTTAATTTTTTCATTGTTGTCATGTTGCTTGAGAATATTCAAACCAATTCCAGCGTAATAATGTTCACACCATACTGGCTTTATAATCACAAAACCTATATTTTACATTCTGTGCCTCCACTAAATTTACTGAGAAAAGCTCAGTTTTCTATGGTTTGGGGGCTTCTGTTTTATGACAGGGTAGATTTTTCAACTTCATTATAGTTAGGTGCATATTTTTGGAAGCAAATTCACTCTGTCCTTGGCTTAGAATGCCCGCTTTTCATTCAGTGTTATAGATTGTGGTGGTCCTTTCTTTTGGCACACTTGGACAAAAAAGTCCAATGTGGTTTCTTTACAAGGTCAGTCAGGGGTTAAAAACCAGCAAGCGGTACATGTCCAGCACAGCGATGCAACTTTTCTTGGTCAGGTACTTGCAGGAAAAATACCGTTCTTTTGCTTTAAGAATAACCAGAGTATCTCCCTACAGACAGACCAATACGTCTGGAAGTTGTTGCATGCTTTTTTAGACATAGCCAACATAAAGCACTCCACATAAAGAGATGTTTTATTTTAATGACTATAACATGCTTAGGAAACATTTTTCTACCTACTCCTAGCACACCCTTACTATGTTTGAACACATGCTGTTCCAACTTCTGCTCAACCTATGGCTTTGGTTCTTCCACTGGCAAAAACCTGCTTTTGGACTCCTAAAAGGGAACTGTCTGTCCTTACCAATGCTGAGCTATTTCTCATGTTTGCCTCATATTATTTTTCCCCTCTCTTCTTCCTCTTTTTCTTCTTTTTTCTGAAGAAAAAAAAAAAAAAAAAAAANAGAAAAAAGAAAGCAAGCTGGAAATTTTCAACAAACCAGATGTTCTTTGCAAAGCCTATAACATCTTCCAACCTCAATGGGCTCTCTGTGTTTATTGAATCACAAGCTTTTTTCTTACCATGGAAACCTACAATATTAGGTTTATTAGCCAATTAAAGGAAGAGAGGGACTAAGACATCTGATTATCCTGTTCTTTTTTGATTTCTCAAAGCAAAGCAAATTGAAAAAAAATGGTAGTGGGAGAGAGAGGGCTTTTAAAAATATCCTAATGAGCCCAGGAAGAATTGGTCTGGTTCACAGATTTATTAGTAATAATGAAGCCCTAGTTTTAACAGCTGGAGTTGGATATTCTTCTAAATATAGATGTGGCTAATTGATTGCCATAAGTTAATCAAAACCATGTTTCCTCAGCTGGGATTTAAAACAATACAAATTATCTTTTCAAACCTGGGAAGTTTTTTATTTTTCTAAATGTCTTTAGTATTAGCAAAAGTCATTTCTGTATTCCTTTAAGTTATGGAAACAATCCATTACCAAGGTGTCGTGCTGACCTTCTCTGTAGAGGGTATTTTTCACAATCACGAGGTACTTTTTTTTGGCCTTTTTGCTTAAACAGGACTATTTACAGTTAGTGGCCATGGGGAGGAAGTGATATTTTAAATTTAAAGGGCCAGGTTGTCAGAGGCAGGCATCCATGTTTGCAGAGGAAGCCTTGTAACTGTACTTATCTTCATGCAGTAAACAGATGGCTTGGTTAAGAACTGATTGAAAACTTAGATCAACTCTTTAAACAGCCTCCCTAGCACAGCTGGTTCTTGTTCTTTTTGTGTTTTCCTCACTTTCAATACCACTTTATAAGAGAATATATAGATTAGATCAAGGGATAATGTTTTCTGCCATTTCCAATAAACTGGGAGGTGGGGGCAGGAGAAAGTGAAATTCTGTCCTGGAATTCTCTACCGGTTCTTACATGTTCGAATAGATGAAAAATTGACTTTTTCACATCAGAAAGAACAGAATGGGGTTGGTTTTTCTGGTGACTTTTTTTCCCATCCTACGGGGAAAGAATGAAAATGCCCAGGCAGAGGAACAGTGACGTCCCATGGTATGAATTCTATTTTCCTACTTGAAAAAGGTGACATTTGCCCTATGTGAAGCTTTACGACATACTTAAATGTTGACAGGTATGAACTTAGGTTGCTAAACTGCTTCATAACTGTTCCACTTTGTGCTTGGTTTATAAAAAAACCTAAGCATTTTGGATCTTCCTAGGACAAGGTCTGCTTAGTCAGGTATTGCCATTTCTATGATGAATATAAAAATTAAGCCGCTCCATAGAGGCACAAAGGGGGCCACTGCCTGGGCAAGCCTGATGAGGAGGACAGGAAAATTGTCCATCCCCAGTCTTTCTAATGGCAGTGTCTCTCAAGCATGGTGTTTACCATCATGGGAAATGCGGTTCAGACTCTATACATGCATTTAATAAGCTTAGCACATACAGTTACTGTTTTGAAGAACAGCAAGGCAGGGAAAGCCAAAATCCATTTAAGAAAATAGTCATTAATGGCAGAATGCTATGAAGCACACAGAAATATTGCAGTCCAAATGCCAGATACATGCTGTGCGCTTCAGTGATTCATTTTGGGGAACCAGTGTTTTCTGTCAGCCACTGGGGCTAACGAATAAGGAAAGGATCAGGACAGAAACCGAGGAAGTCAAGATGGGGTGTGTTACAAAGGCCATGGGCAGGTACAACAGCCTGCTGTCAAAAACAGCCATTTGGTAAATACATTATGTAGTTGTTGTACACCAACTGAGAACTGCAGGTGCTTCAGGGCAGGCTGGCATCTAACATAGCAGAAACGTTTCTAGTACCTGTATCTTGATTTTGGGCTTGCCAGAGTCACTTTTGAACTCCTAGGATAATTCTGGAAGAGGATTTAGGCACAAGGAGAGCTGGGCCCAGCCCTGCCTGATATCGGCTGGGCTCTTTCCATTAACTGATCTGAAACTGGTTTGAAGTGCCTTGGTACAGGATAGGAGGCTTCGTAACAGCAAACTCAAGGTTACTTCGTCTGGGGAAGACAGTTCATGTCGCATGGCTACATGGCGTAATTCATTTCTGCATTGACTTCTCCCGCAATAGCAGACAGGACAGACAGCAGGAAATTTTTATCATGGCTGGTTTTTTTCCTCCTCATAGAGCCCCATTCCTGCCATTTCCAGAGCTCTTCTGCCACTGTTTAACATTTCATTGGCAAGCACAGCAGAGAGTGTGTGCGCTGCTGTCCCGCTTTCCCTCTCCTTGCTAAAATGTCTTTTTAAAATAAACAACTGTCTAAACGATTTGCTTTGGCAATAGGATGAATTCAGTGGAAAGTTTGGCAGAGGAAGCAGAGCTGGCACTGATCTCATGGACCTGTTATATCATGGAGCTTGGGGGCCCTTATGGTGTGGAAATGAATTTTTTAATGAAAAAAAGAGGTACCATCCTGCATTACAGTGGAAAACCTGCTGAAACACAGTTTTCCATCTTGCTTTTGCCCATGTCATCTGTCCCCAAATGACTTCAGGAATAAGCAAGTTTCAGCCCTTGTGCTGGGATACTACAGCACATCGCAAAATTCTGGGAAGACTTTTGCGTGCATGAGGACTTAGCTACAGGTTTCACAATTGTGCGCAAGAGCAGGTACTGCTTGGCAGGGAAGCTGCCCACGGAGCAGTTGAGTGATCGGTACAGGGTGACCCAAATCCTGCGACGGAGAGCTGAAGAGAGGGCTGGGGCCTGCACCGTGCTGCCTTTTACACCCTGAGTGAGGCGGGCAGCGTGGCTTTAGCCTGAGCTTCATGCCATGGCCGGGGAGGCTGCAGCAGCACCTTGCTCCTCATCCCAGCACCGGTGCTTTGAAAAAGCACGTGTGATTGCAGCACCAGAGCTACGGGGAAATAACAGAAGTAATAAAAGCACGAGGGGTCTGTTGCAGTTTAAACAGTGAAAAGACTGTGTGGCTGGCTGTACGATAGTGCATTGAATTGAAGTAGCACCCTACATATATGAACAACTGATTTTTTGCCGTTTCCTATGTCAGATTGGTGGGGCAACACTTTCTGTTCTGTAACGAATGGAGAAAGGAAGGCTCAGAGAGGGAGCATGAGTTCCCAAGCCACATCATGGGCAGAGTTGGCAGCAGAGGCTGGATCTCCTGACTTGCCTTCCTCTGCTCAGTCAGCTTTTTTCCCGAGGCAGTAGAGAAAGAAGGAAAATGTTTACTTGAGTGAACTGTAGATTTCTCTGTTGTAGTTATTTTGGTACATCTAGCTCACACATTTTTACTTTTCATCTTTCAGTGCTTTACAGTAAGTGATTGTGACCTACTAAGCTACATTACAGGGCACCAAAGACGGGCTGTTCTCAGCCTTCTCACTAAAGACCACAACACCTTATACTCATGAGTGGCTCTGGAAGGCTCCCAGGCTGCTGGGTCTTTCCAACACTGTTCCTCCTCTGAGTGGCAGTGGGGAGGCAGTGGCAAGAGCCCCCCTGCCAGTGTGACAAGAACTAGCTGCTGCTGGTAGCTGGGTGACAGGCCATGTGCAGAACATTTGCAGACAACACCACCCTCTAATGGAGATCTCCATATACGTAGGATCCACGAGCCCCAGGCAAGGACCCCTTCCTTTTCAACCCCCAGTCTCCCTAAGAGACTAGGAGACCCCTATGGGCATTCCTGGGCTGAAAACAGCTTGGTTCTTGTGTGCGCCCTCATTCACCTTTGCTGCGCACAGGAGGAACACAGGGGACGGCGGCAGCGCATCCCCAGGTGCAACAGCCATCTCCTGTGGGCTGCCCCTGGACTTCAGGCTTCACAGGAGGTAGAAAAGCCTTCCTTCTAGCTGGCAGCTCTAGTCACCGTTCTTAGTTTGTGCCTTATTTTCAGTTTTCACAGGAGTGAACCACAAATTAAACGTGAAGAGTTTCCAAGCAGCACATCTCCTGTGAGCAGGGAGCTTCAGGTGCTCTATGTGCTCAAGCAGTGGTGACAGTGCCTGTGCTGAAGTCTTTCTCTGGCACTCCTCCTCCCCCCCTGGCTGATTGGCATATGCTGGAGCAGGCAAGCCAAGAAAATACAGCACATGGAGATACTGTGTGCTCCTCTGTGGTATTTATTGACTACCTGTATTCTCTCTGCCGAAAAGCTGGTGCTGATCAGCGTGGATTCGTGTGAGGCTGCTGCACTTTCCTAACATTCAGGCAGACTGTGTACAATATATACAGAGAAAATACATATATACAGAGAGGGGTGGGGAGAGGGATTAGGTGCGCATACTTGTGTGTATGTGCCTTCGGAGTTTTCAGAGTAAAGGAGTTAAAACAGACAAATAATCTGTTGCTGTTTACATACTCTGAAGTCCCTCTATGATTTGCTGCTGTAGTGCTTCCTTCAACTCCTGCCACGTTTGGTAGCTCAAAGCAACTTGCATTTCTTCCAACACTTTTTTTTTTTTTTCTCCCAGATACTTTGGGTTTCTTTGTTTGTTTCTGGCTGAGAATGCAGCCTTTTTAAAGAAAAAAAGAAGCTATTGCTTCAAACTGCTTTGTGGGCCTGGCAGTGAAAGCAGAGGAGGGGAGATGAAGAATCTCTCAGGCTGTGCCAGAAGGAAGCTGCTTTCCTTGGAGATTTCTCCCCCCTGCAGTTGACTGCGAGACATTGTTTATGCTTTACCTGGTACAGGGCCAGAGGGGCTTATGAGAGTTGCTTCAAAACTCGTTTTTTTGCTTGGGATTGGAGCTGGAAATATTCTTAGTGTCTTCCATTCTGCAAGAGCACCCACGTAAGGAACGGGAAGCTGGGCTGTGTTAGTATAAGCTGCATACTTAGTATGAGCTGAATACATGCACAAGAGAGTTTGAAGGCAGTCCAGAGCCTGGGAGAGTCTGGGTTTGGTAAACGTTGAGGTCTGTAAGGATGCTCTGCTGCTTAGTGGTGGTGTGTTGAAGTGCTAGCAGGGAGTGCTAGGGCACGTGTCCATCAGGACACCAGTGCCATCAGCAGTGTGTTGCTGGTGCTGCCTGCTGCGATACAGAGGTGTGTGAGTGAAGGTAGTTGGACAGTGATACAGCTTTCGGGTGTGTACACGTCTATAGGACTTAGTGGACATGTGCATACATGCTGTTGACGGACTGTCTTATGTATGCATTTGAGTGCATTTTGGTGAGTACAGAGGTATGCTTGTGAGTGTGAGAGAGCAAAGAGAGTACAACTACTGCAGAACCGATGTCCAAGAGCCAGGGGTTGCTGTGAATTTACCATATCCCAATCAGGACTGCCCTGTGACTGAAGTCCTGCCAGTTGGCTGTCTCCACATGCATCCTGCAGCCTCAACATTTGCCTTTTAAAATAAAAGCCACTTGTGATGTATTCACTCTCTTTTAAGTCTGCCCGGGAGCCCTGGCTGCTTTCCTTGTCCCTCTCTCATGCCATGTCTGTCCATAGTCTCCTCTCTCCCAGGCAACACCCTGACTCAGAGGACTCCAGAGTGCGGGATGACATGGCAAAAGGCTCCTGAGAGGACAGACTGTAACATTGTTGCAAAAAAACCCCTTCTAACTCTGGCTATTTAAAACATGGATTTGAGGGGAAGGTGGAAGGATGGGCCAAAGCTTCTTGTTTGATGGTTAGGATGGACTAAAGCTACTTGTTTCCCCAGCTAGCTCACTGATTTCCGTGCTCCTGCTGTCCCACAGCTGCAGCTGAGATGTAGCCAGATGGTCTTCCTCTGAAATTACTCCATCACCCTCAGGCACTGAACACGCGGGTTTTTTGTATAAGTGGACAGCTAGTGCTCTCCAGCATGGTTGCCCCGTGTTGCCCAAAGGATATCCAGGAGAGCAGATTCTTCAGGGACAAAGGCACCTACCTTAAGGCGAGGCACTTCTGTTGCTGGGGGGTAGTTTCTGCTGTGGCTGCATGACTGCTCAGAGGGTACTGAATTATATGTGTCGTTACTTATAATGTTTCCTCACTGTCTTCACCAAACTGCCTGCCTAATTATTGTTCTTGTGTTTTCTGCCCCCTTGACAGTATGCCAAGGCACTGAAGCATTTTGGAGAGAGCGAGGGCAAGATGCAGCCAGATGAATTTTTTGGCATCTTTGACACTTTCTTACAGTCATTTGCAGAGGCCAAGCAAGATCTGGAGAATATGAGGAAGAAAAAGGAAGAAGAGGAGCGCAGGGCACGCATGGAGGCCATGGTGAGGACCCTGACACAGGAAGCTGTTTCCTTCCATCACCTTTTCATGTCTCGAGAGAAAGGTTGAGAGAGCCAATTCCAATGCTCATGTCCTGTCGCTGTTTTAGGTCCTTCCTGCCAAATCTCTTTGGCATCGTTCTTTTCACAAATGATGACATTTTTCCTGCTGGCTGTCCTGTCAGCTCTCAGGGGCATCCTGTTTGGCTACTAAATTACCCTCTTTGGGATTCAGATACCAAATCTAGCCCTGCCTGTTCTGCCCCGGTGCTTTGTGAGATGGTGCTGCCCTTGCACAGTGCCAGACTATCCTGCTTTCAGTCCTCGGTCCTGCCAGCTGGTCAGCTTCCACTCCGACTCCACCATCATCTGCAGCGTCCCTTTCACCTGACAGCGCGTGGTGACACAGCGAACGCCCTGGCGCCTGCTGCAGCCCACGCTGGCAGTATTTCTTTCTTAATGGCTTGATGACTGGGGCTGCGTCTGGCCTTGACGTGGTGAGAGAGCTTTTGTGCATCACTGATTTTTGCCGCCGGGAGACAGACGTGTGTGTCCCCAGGGGTTTGTGTGAACCAGTCTCCCCCTGTAACCTCAGCCTGTCCTGCGGCCTGAGAACAGCTCAGCCGTCCCCTGCCTCCATCCCTCCCACTGGCACTGCCGCCACGGCCCCAGGCCTCGCTGTGGGGAGTTGCTGCTTTAAATGTTTGCTGTGCCAAAAGCCCCGGTTTGTGCCTTTCAGAAGAGGAGAGAGGTAAAATGCCAGGATGTCGGCAACTTTACTGTTGGACACAGGGATAAAATGCCAGGACTTAGGTTCAAATTTCCTCTCAGCCAGCCTGGAAAGTGCAGGAGCCTGATGTTGAATCACTAGGATGGTTTCATAGGCATAATACACCATGAGAGGTTGCAGTTTGCTTATGGAAAGTAGTGTGGTCCTGCAAGGTGGGACTAGTGCGCAGAGCGAGCAACCTGCTTCCTGACAGCTGCATCTATCCCTTGCCATTTCCACTAATCTTGGAGCTGAGCAGCGGAGGGGGATAACCGAGCTCCCTGGAGCTACTCTAGGGATAGCAAGGGCATCACAGTTGACAGGTGGACCTACCCAATGATTTGTAAAATCAGCAGTTTTGTTTCATTGCTCTGTCTTTCTAACCAGTTTCTCTTTCCAGAGTCAAGGCAATACGCCTTCCTCTTCCCATCACTGCAACACACTGCCTCCATCCAAACATGAGTTGTTTGGTGGATAGAGTTTCTGTTGATATTTTGTTATCTCACACAGTTTTCATTTTCCAGTGTGTTTAGCTTGTGGCTTTCTGGGGTTTTTTCCTTTCTTCTTTTCATCCTTCTGCAGCGCTGCAGCCTTTCTGCCTGTCAATTTAACTAGCTATGCCCCAAACACAAAGCTTTCTGTGACTATAGTAGTGGCTAATTTTCAACTCACTAGGCTAGACACTGTCAGCATACTGCCACACTAAGGTCACTGCAAGTCTGGTCCCAGAAGCTGGGTAATTGCCCATGCCAGCATCACTTGTAGGCTGTCATTTGGCACAGCTACTGTGATGGCCCTATCCTACTGTAAAATTAGTGCAAAACACTGGCAGCATAGACAGATTCAGTGTGTCCTCTTTGCTCCAGGGTGGAGCAAATGCTACTTATTTTTTATCTCTCCTGCTCTCTGCTTGCCTGTCCAGAAGAAGGGAAACCCAGCATGGTTGCCTGTTGCTCGTGGCACAGGTGATAGCCTTGTGGATAAGTTCCTGATCTCTTTTTTCCCCCTGAACTATGCTGATACATCTTAGCTGCTTCTTAGCAGTGTACCTAGTGATCTGGCATCTCGCTTAGCTAATCCTAAAGCTCTGTGTCTTTCTCCACAGCTAAAAGAGCAGAGGGAAAAAGAGAGGCGACAAAAGAAAGCAAAAGCTGGAAGCATCTCAGAAGAGAGTGGGGAGTTTGATGACCTGGTGTCAGCATTAAGGTCGGGTGAAGTCTTTGACAAAGACTTATCCAAGCTCAAGCGTAACCGCAAGCGTTCGGGGAACCAAGGCTTAGAAACAAGCCGGGAGCGGGTGGTGACAAAGCTAAATTATTAATTACAAGAGGAAGAAAACTAATCAACCAAAAGAAGGTGATGAAAAAGTGCAAAACAAGGAAGACGAATGTGTGCGATGGCACCTGGCTGACAGCTGCCTCAAAGGATTTCTTTGGTCTGTGGCTAGAGACATTACCTTTTCATGATCAGCTTTCCTCTCATCCCTCTTCTGTGCTCCTAATTTGAACCATTAAAAAAGTGCCTCTGTGGAGCCAGCAGGGCCTGTGACTGGGCCATGCAGAGCTGACGGATTTGCTTCTGGGAGTTTATTGTGTCATCAGAGGCCTCGTGGTGATGACAGAAAGTACTCGGGCATTGCAGACTGCCTCACAGCTGGAGAAAGATAATTTTCTGTGTGCCAAAGTGAAAACTAGTCATGATCTCCATCTTGCTGATAACAAGCAAGACTAATTTCAGAGCAGCTCTGTAAACACCTGCCACTTCTCCAAGATTTAGACTGGCCTTCAGGGGCTTGTCAAGTTGGGGTTCTCCAGGTTTCCAGTTCCCTTCCAGAACTGGATTTTATAAGCCATTGATTAGCACCTGAAAAATGCTTTTGATCTCATGTTCTGTATATTATTTTTGCGTGGCCTACACTGTCCAAAGGAAGTGATGCTCAGAAGGAAGTAATCACGTTCTGGAACAAAGTGAAATTCAAGAATCAGGATCAACATAAAATATTCTGCAAAAGTCTTTTGGATTCTGCTTTTCTAGAAGCAGTTTTCTGGAAATTGTTGATAGTTGAGCCTTGACGCCGACTTCTAGGAAAGAAGCTCTGGCTTTTCTTTAGAAAACTAAGCCGTTGCCAGGTTGGAATTACAAGTAGATGACTGTGGAGCCTGTTGTCATTGCGGGAAGATGGGAGGAGAAGAGCCGAACATTTCTAACCTGCTTGTGCAAGATTTCTTAGTGCAGCCCAGTGGAAATCAGGAGCTCAGTAGTATCATCCACAGGTCACAAGTTGCAAAAAACAAACAGGGTCACTGGCTGCAAGAAATGAGATTTCTTTTCCACTCGATGCTAGCTGTGACTGCTGTCAGCATGAACTGGTCTTTCTGTCTAACAGGCTGACCTTCACTGCACAGACCCCACTCCTGCCCAGGTGAATCACCTAACTCACTAAGATATGAATGGTGTCAAAGGAGAGCCTTGGAGCCCACAGATTTTTTTGTTTTGAAGGGATCACCTGGGATGACTCAACAGAGGGATCCCATAATGAAAACTGAGAATCCTTCCAGGAGGACACAAGCCAAGCAGGCTTGTATTTAAGCTACAAATATGAAGCACACAGCAAAAAAGCAAAGAACCCCAAGAAGAGGCCTGAATTCTGTCTGCCTTCATGGCTCTAATAAAGGGATTGGATTGTGTGGGCTGTCTTAGGGTTGGGTTTTGGGTTTTTTTGAATCTTGTCTTCCTTTTTTTTTATCTTCCCTGGAGAAGGAAAAGAGGAAAAGAAAGAAATGGTGATGGATTCTTCCTCCGAGACAGGAAGAAAAGAACGTTTGAGAAGAGGGACCCACCATCTACAAACTATGCATCAATAGTCAACAGCACAAAATGTCACGGAATCCCAGGGAAGTGATAAAAGCTCTATTTGTCACTTTAATAATTTGGTTTGATTTTTCTCTGAATGTCACTTAAGCTGAGGCTCTGCGCCGAGCCTGCAGAACAGAACTTCCTCTGCCATGCACGCTTCCTGATCAGTATTACACACTACCAACATTGGAGAAACAAACTGTGGTGGTTTTCTGAACACTTTGAGAGTATAATAATTATGTAAACTATGGAAAGAAGCAAAAAAGCCAGAACTGTTAAACTCTAATGTTTCATTGTTTACTGAAGTTTGAGTCTCCCACCCCAGAATTTCCCTATTTACGACATTCCAGACTGCCGCGCCTCTGTATAATACTCATTGTAAAGAGCTGGTATCTTACAAGAGCTGGGTGCATTCTCCTCCCTTACTATCCCACTCCCCTTCTGGGATTAGCTATTAACAGCAATGCTCATTGCAGCGGACACAAGCACCTTGTAGAAGAAAGACTGTATTTCATAAAGGTTTTTGAAAGTTTAAGAAAAAACTCTCACTTTTTTAAGCATTTTTATTTTAAATTACAAAATGGATTTTAGAACTGTCTCTTGTAAATTATATTAACAGGCTCCTTGCTGCTCCCTGAGGTAGACATGCTATATCCCAGCCCTTTATGTTTGTCTTGTTTTAAAGCATGCCATATAACCGTGTAAGCCATATGAGAGGTGGTGGTATGTGCCAAATTGGTATACAGTTGAATTTAGATTTGGATAATCCCTGAATTCCAAAGATGATGCTTTTAGGGATTAGAGAACCTTGTAGTGTGGGTTTTTCCCCCCCCTCTTTGTTCTCCCGGGGTTTAGGACTCACCCAGAAATTCAGGTGTAGTGCCACGGTCAGCCCTGGTGCAAGATGATGTGACTCATGACTCTGTCCAACTTACAGCTGCTTGCTTGCTCCCCAGGTACTTGTTTGATAAGGCAGACTGTTGGCATGGCAGTGCTGTCGGAGAAGAAACACCTCAGGGCAAAACCTTTGAATATAAATACAGCATTTCCTCCCCCCCCCCCCCCNGTGAAACCAGGTTTGTGCTGTGCTTTTTTAAATTGAAGTCACTTTGCTTGGCCACAATTGTAGCAAAAGCAGAGAGAGTGATAGGCCCTCTGTCCATTCGTGTAGACAGCTCAACGCCAGTTTAAAGAGATCCTGTGTGATGGTACGTGGCGCTCCAGCCACACTGGCAGTCAAAGGAAACTGCTGCAGTTTGGCCACCTCCTTGACTCGTACACAAATAATGAGAGGTTGCGCAACGCCTGTAAATCAGCTGTGGCTACTTACTGGGGCGGACAGAAAGCTGGGAGTCGTGCCCCTGATTCACTGCAGCTCAACTTTCTCAGCACTGCAGTGCCCAGACTCCTGTTTTGAATCTGCGATGGTGGCTGAAGGCTTTGTTCAGCACACTAGACAGTCCCCCCTGGCTCTTGACTTCGTGGTGAATGTTCATAAGGAGGGGTTTGGAAAACCCCGTAGTCACACACTGAGGCAAGCAGCGATTTTATGTAAGTGGTGACAAGCGGAGAGGCCCATTAAGAGGTCTACTGTATGGGATGAGGCTGGTCACGCAGAAGATAAGGAAAAAAGCTGGCTCTGTTCTAGGGCCTGGCGTCAGATTCTTGCTGATGCCACGTTTGTCCTTGCTTCTCATCTCCTGGGTAGTGCGAGTGCATCTGTGCTCTGTCCTTCATCAGCAGTTGTGGCAGAGTTGCTGAGCACTGAAGGAGAAAGGAAAATCTTATTCCTTGTCCTCTAGTGCTATAACTATAGCAAGCAATTGTGAGATGTAACATCGAGGAATAACCTCTTTATCACACTAAGAGCTGGAGAAGAGTTAGCGTCTGCTGTTGTCCTTGCACCTCTGCCTAGCACCAGCACGAAATCACTCTGTCTTTGGAAGTGGAGTAGGAGAAGATGTGAGAAAGAAGGGTATAATCGGGGGCTTGTTCTGCTTCCTGCAGAAATGTAGTCCTTGCTAAATTTATTACATTCTTCACACCTAGAAGAGGAGGTACTTTCTAACTCTCCAGACTTTGTCCCTAGAGGACTAGTGCTCACTTACCTATGTGTCTCTGCATTGTCCTTAAGCAGGTTGCATTAGGATGATCCCAGTAAAGATTGAAGAACTCCCTCTCAATCCCTCTGGTCTCAGTCACTCTTCTCAGTCAGTCTTAAGTCTCTGGAAATGCTACAAGGTAAAGTGACTTCAGGGCATCAAGACCCTTCCGTGCCCAGCAGCACAGCTATCGTCCGGGCACCATTTCCCTACGAGAGCAGAAGTAGGAGTAGTGTTGAGGGACGAGAGACTCCCCACTAGGGAGATGACCTGAGTGTCCTTCAGAAGCATTTCTGTCATGTGTTCACAATGTCTGAGGAAGGGAAAGGAATGGCGAGGGGCCCTGGTGGGAGACTGTGGGGCAGGTGTTTCCGTAACGGTCAGCCCTGCTGGCCAAATCTTTCCTCTTCTTTAGGAAAGCTCACTCTTTGAGCTGGGTTGCGCGGGAGAAGCTTGTGTCAGGAGTTTCCGTGAGGGGAAAGGAGATCAGTTGTACAGTTGATGATGTACATGATATATGCAGTTTTGTTTCTGGGTTGGTTGTTTTGGGTTTCATTTGTTTGTTTGTTTGTTTGGGGGTTAAATGACTTTTTAAAAAAGGGTTTTAGGAATCTCTAAGGGGAACCTGTAAATCTGACACCTCTATTTATTTTGCCTTATTGTAGTTTGCTATGTTTGTATGTATACACTGCATTACAGCAAAGACTATTGAGACCGTGCCAGGGCATTACACCGGCTAGACAGCTGGCTTGGCTATTGCGCAGCAAGCTGAGCGAGGCAAGGGGACGCACGCGAGCAGCCTTAGTGCGGGAAGGGAAGGAAGAAAAAGGCTTTCCTTTCGCTTTTATCCTAATCCCTCTGCCCCTGGTGATCCTGGTTCTGGGAAAGCGTGCCTTTAAAGCATGCAGTAAACCGATGCAGGTTGGTTATTTTAGAACACTTTCTATAAAAACCTGTTTATTTCTCATCATGAATCACGGTGAGAAGGTTGAGAAGAATTAAGCTGCACAGTTTCTCACTCAAACTTCACCCTTCCACACAAATTCTACCCATAATGCAAGAGAAGCTTGGATAGATGGGCAAAAGCAGTTCGTGCCCTATAACTTCTCACCTGACTTAACACACTGGTGAGACAAGCTAGGACAGTTCTTCCTCAGAGCTAATATTCCTTCCTATCTTCAAGGCCAAGGAAGAAGGATTTCCTCTACTTCCCCGCTCTCCTCCTCCCCCCCACCTCCCCAGCTTCTCCAGGGTAAACAAAATCTTTCTACTGGTTGGTTTTCTACCAGTGGAGTCTCTATTGCCACATGTTTGGCTGTGGCTCCTTGTCTTCTATACTTGACATAGGAGATTTATGGTTGCCTGCCATCCAAACAGGTAGCCTCCATTGGCCACCTTAGCTTCTGTTATCAAAGGTTGAAGAGGCCAACCTGCGTAACGCAATTTGGCCAACTGAAAATATAGAATTTATATATGTGTGTATATATATAAAAGCTACCTACTGCTCTAAGTAGTAGTTTTGGTGACTAGCACCCCTTGAAGTTGGCCACATTTTGCTCACTGTGCCTGCTGAGAAGGTTGCCATTAGTCTAGCGTGGTGTTTTGGCACCTCGTTTCCTGAGAGAGTCTGGATGCTTCCAAACCAGAGTTTTCTCTTACCAGTGATAATGTAGAATAGATCCACTGTAACCAGTACAAGTTGCTCTGGGTTTACACCAGTCTGATTGAAAGCAGCATCTGGATCAAAACTCTCCGTCAGGCAGTCTCATCTGTTTACAAGATATCCACAGAGCCCATGAAGGGCTTGGTCCTTTCAGCTGTCCACCTCTAGAAGCTCTCACCCAAGTGATCTAGAAAAGCCTCTAAAGACAAGACATCCCTCCCCTCCCCCGCCTTCCTCCTTGCCCTTAAACAGGCTCTTTAAAAACCTTTGCAGTTCCAGGACAATTGTAAGGGGATGTCAGGTACCTGAGCCACTCTGTGCTCAACACCTCCCTTCCAAACCATCCTCATCCTCAGTCATTCTCCCCCTGCAGGCCTGCTTAGCTTGAAACTTGCAGGTCACTTTGGAAGGTGCCCCTGCCTGCCAAGCTAGAAGTTACCGTGCTGCTTACTGAAGTGGGAGGTTGTGTGCTGCTGTAATGCCTTGGTGTATCCTCATTTCTTAGTCAGTTTAAGACTATAAGTGAATTAAATGTACAAAACCTGTAGTGTCCTTTTTATCTGTATCTTTTTATAAGAATATACTGTAATACTAAAAAACAAAAGCAAAAAAAATTAAAGATATATTGCCCCCGCTGCGTCTCAGTAAATTTCTTTCTAGTTGCTTTTTCTGTGCATTTTGCTGGAAAGTCTTAAAGGTGAGTTGGAGTCCGGGTGCACTTTTGTGTTAAGCTCGGGGTCTTTCTCTTCAGTCAAGAGCCTGCAGCTCTTTAGGTGACACAGTCACTGCAGAGCTGGTGAGAAACGTCACAGGTTGTACTGGGGGAACAAGCAACATGGTGGAACACAAGCACATCTTCCCTACACCTTGCAATGGTAAAGAGCTAATCATGGAGCCACCAGGTTATCACATCCAAGGGTCCTCTTAAAAAGACCGTGAGTAAAGCACTCTTTCCTTGCTCTTTCAGAACAACGTAGGGAACGTAAGAGTTCACTCGAAGAAAAAAAATAAAGGCAGTCCTGCTATCTAAGAGTTCATAATCCATGTCTGGGCATAACTAGTCCAAGAGAGGAAGGGTGTGCGGGGCTGTGGCACTGGCCACAAACTCACTTTCTTAAATGAGCAACATCCTGACGGTGCTAGTGTGACTCAGAGGAGGAGGGGGCAGGACAGGATTGCTTCAAAGGAAGGAGTTAAATAAGGCCAGCTGAAAAGAAGCCAGGAAAGCCAAAGTCAGGAGTGAAACTTTCAGGGATGTGGGAGGGGAGACGTGAGAGAAGTAGACACAGAACAGCAGGGCGAGCAGGAGGCACACAAGGGCTAGGAGTAATTTGTGGCTGAATCAAGGGACGTGCCAAGGAATTCCGTGGAGCTCAGAGGCAGAACCTTGTTTTCATCTTAGATGCAATGTGTGCAGCTGCTTCATTTACACATGGATCTCCCTGTCTCTGTTAACGGAAATAGCCTGCTGACAAAGTTCATCCTTAAGCCACAACTTTTCATGTTTATCTTCAGCCCAGCAAAGGGCAATGTTTAACCGTGAGCTCCTGAGAAGCTTATGCCTAGCTTCAAGTGGGAGCGTTGCTGGCTGCACAGCACATTCCTGCAGTACCTGGGTTCCCAGCGACCCCAAACAAAGCCCCAGCTGTCAGTTCTGGCTCTCAGGTGGGGAAGGGCTGTGGAAACGAGCAAAAGTAATCGGGGGATAATTGCTTGCACAGACTGAGGACCAACAGGCAGCAGATGGGAGTCTGAGAGTTGTGTGGGAAGGTTCTTGATTTATATTTGTTAAAAGGGCTCTCAGTTCCTCTGTTTTGATCTGTTTGGTTCAGGCTTTGCTAAAAGTCTGGCTATGAGGTTCTTCCTTTACAGATGTAAGGGCAGAGGCAAAGGGATGTTTCTGAAATCCATGTGTTGCATGAGTGGCAGAGGCAGGATGAAAATGCAGGGACCTCCCTGCCTTCTCTTGCAGCTGGGGTTTAAGTAGAGGAGGCCAAACCATTGCATTTCCTCGTTAGAGGTGAAGCCCAGCAGCATTTGAGTTCTGTCTGCTTTGACCAACCACACAGGTGTCCTTTCTGAATGCTAACAAAAAGATTTTTCTTTCTTCAACATTTTGGCTGGGGTTGGAGCACACAGCGAGGGGCTGGTGTTCTGCCCTGCAGGACAGGTCCAGCACAGAAGCCTTTTTCCATCTTTCCTGTGGTCCTGGACTTCCCTGTCCTTGTCATCACTGCACAGAAGCAAGGTAAGTGCCTCATGGCTTTTTCTGAGCAAAACTAGCGTTGGGGTTTAGCTGCCCTGAAGGACTGGGAGTGAGAAGGAGGGTAAAGGGAGCTCTTTGCTCTTGCTGGGAAGGGCTGAGGACCTATTATTCATTGGTTTTCCCTTTCCTTAACCTTTAGCTTCCATTTAAATAAAGCTGACTTTTATCTCTGCCACAGCAGACATAAAGCTTTCTGGGAGAAATCTGCTTGTCCCTTTGGGAAACAGATTTCTACAGGGAACAAAATAATTAAAGACTTTTTTTTCTTTTTTTCCCCCAAAGCTGAAAACTTTGGTTTTTAACGTTCTTGTGCTAGGTTTTGTTTGTTTGATGTTTCTGTAGCTAATGGGCTTCTTGCTGTTTTCTCTGAGACATAGTTGCCATTTATCTCTACTTTGATCAGAGTCAGACTCATCAGGAGGTAAGGTCTTTTTTTTTCCTTTTTTTTTTTCTTTTTCTAATCCCCCAGTCTCAGCACAGATTGCTTAGGGGAGATGAGGGTGATGCTGCGTGTGGAGCTATATAACTCTGCTAAAATGTTGCTTTTTATCCATTTCTGAAGATCTCCTGGTTTGTACAAGTAACCAGCTTGGTAGACTGAATGTTCATATAAGATAGTGATGTAAAGATGCATTAAGAAAGCAAAATACCTTGCTCACATGTGCTTTGATGAGGGAACAAAGCAGAAAGGGAATAAACCAGGGTAGGACCTCAGTTTGGGGTACCTTGTTGTAATCTTTTTGTTTGTTTCCTGACAAGGTATGTTTTTGCTATTTAAAAAAAAAAAAAAAAACAAACCAAAAAAAAACCACAAAAAACCCCACACCAAACTAAAGTGTCTTTGAAAGGAAAAGCAACTAGGATTCATCCAAAGGGTTAACCTTTGCTTTTTAAGGACAAGTATTTGTTCTCCCAAAGCTGAGCTCCCCTTTTCCTTCCTACACTTAATTAATGAGGAGGAGTTGCCTGGCTAAAAAAACCTTTCCAGCCATGATCAAAGCATGAAAAATGACATGAATGTATTGAGGAGTTCCAGCTCATTCACTGCCTGTGGGTTGGCTGGGGGTGAGATGGGGACCTCTGGGCTGCGGGTGGGAGCTGCAGGCAGCTCCCAGTGCATGGGTTAAGGAAGCCAGTTGTGGGATGGGAAGGTTCCTGGGGGTTCCCACTGCGTGTGGTTATTTGGGGTGAGGAAAGGGGTGCCAGACATCCCCTAGCAGCCAGTCTCCCCAGGGGAACAGGGCACCTCGATGTCCGGTCTTACCCCCAGCCTCTGCAGTCCCTCCTCCAGGTGAGCTGTTGCCAGGTCTGGGCGCGGGGGGAACGGGGGACAGACAACTGTGATTGTTGGGTTTCTTGAGATAAAAGGTTCTTCTGCCTGAGGGACCTGGGAAATAGGGGTACGTGTTACTTGTCTGCAAGTAAAGGAACTGCCTTGCCAGTGGGTCTGCAAAGGCAAAGCTTGTGTTTTATCATCCTCTAAAACGTCAGAGTACATCAATTCTTACAAAAGAATTGGCTTGGATGCACCATGAGAGACTACCTGAGTAATTGCCTGTGGTGAACTCGTAAGGTCATACTCTGGCCGTCATATTCTGCCAGTGCTTTGTAATTCGTGGCTCCTGGAAAGCCAGTGGTCTGTAAAGGTGGTCTGTGGACAATGGCCAAGGAAGGGAAAAAAAAAAGATCAAAAGCTTTAGTGTGCTACATCACCCACACAAATAAGTAAACAAAACAGGAGGAAAATGAATGTCCATCTACTTAAAACTTTAGCTATTTTTCATTTGGTTATGGCACCGTGGCAATACTGTAGAAGAACAAAGATGGATTCCGCCCGAGTCCCCAAGAAGGTTAGGTGGTCACTGGATTCAAGAGATAAGAAATGGTGCTGTAAAGTGTCTTTTTGCCACTGCAGGTTCTGGTGACTGTGAGCAGGCCTGATGCAGTCCGTGCCTTGCTGGCTGCTGTTTGTGTGCAGTAGCCTTTGGGTGTGATGGGAACTGTCATCTTAGCCCCTGCAGAGTCACAAGGTGCTTCCAGGGGGGAGGAAAGTAGGAATCAGCCTAGTGCTTGCCCGCCCTTGGGCTCACAGTAAGAGATTATAACAGGGCAAGAGTTTCCTTGGGTACCATAGACTGCGTTTGTGTCCCCAGGCAAGTCTGGATCTGCTCTTACTTTGTAGGGGGAGCTGGTTAACCCCCAAAGATGGATTTTTTCCCAGGGTTTTCCTTTCTTTTGGGCTCCCAAGCAGGAAAATAACTCTTCATAGCCATGCCCTGTTCTGCTGTAAACTACCCCTTGCTTCTGCTCCTAGTTCCCTTCAACATCTGAGCCCTGTTCACCTCCATCTTGTTACCCTCACAAGTCCTTTCTGTTGCTGTGACCCGTTGCTTGCCCACCTTGGGAGGATCTGCTGCCCTTTCTCTGTGGCAGCTGCTGGAGCTTGAGCACCTCAGGCTCCAGGTGAAGCCCCTTGCAGAGGATTGTCCCTGGTATGAATCTCTTGCTCTGTGCTCAGCCTGGCTTTGCACACAGGTGCTGCTGTAATGGGGCAGGAGCTGGCAGGCAGATCAGATGGCACTTCCTACCTTCCCATCATACTCCTGTGTGACCTGCTGGTGGTGTAGCTGCTGTTCATCCAGGAGCAGATGTTAAACATGTAGTGTTGCCCTTTTAGAATGGTGGTAACATCTTCCCTTGCTCTGGTCCCTCAAATGAAAGCTTCTCCCTGAGTGGAGAGGAGGCCCTTTCCGCAGCTGGAGAGCTGAAGCTGCCTCTGGAGTCACAGGGACGGGCAGCCTTTCACCGCAGAAGCAGATCCAGCACAATATGCCATTGGGACCAGAGCTAACTGGCCTCAGGGATGTTGATCTTGTGCCAACTCCTGGGGTGTCAGTGCTGGGAGGCATCAGCAAGCACATCTTGGACTTGTACCGGGGTCAAAGAAAGACACTCCAAATTGCAGCTCGTCCCATAGCCGCGATCTTGTCCTTGTCAGGCAGCTGCCAGTTCTCTGTCTGTTCCTGATTAATCCTCTCCCAGGGAATGCTGACCAGCACATCCCAAAGCAGCATGGGAGGAGGAAGAGGATAAATCAGATATTGAGGCGATCTTACTCTCTAATTTTTAACCCGTGCTGGCACCCTAATCCAAACAGGAAGGCAGCCAGTGTTTGGATAGGGATCAGCAGACCTGACTTGGTGCTGCGCAGAACAGAACCAGTATAATTATGGGCAAATGGACATAATCACAGAAACAGCTGAGCTCTGGTGAGTGGCAGAGTCTTTCCTGAGAGCCTCTCACTGAAGTGGTGGCCAGTTCTCTTCCCTTCCTACTCCTGCCTGCCCTTTCCCTCGGCTCTGCAATGAGCTTTGCCACACTTGAATGTCCACACCTCTTGCTGCTGTTAGAACAGGATCTGGGCTGTCACCAGCACACATGGAGGTTTTACGTTAGGAGGCAAGGAGGTGAAATCTTCATCTAACATTTGGGAGAAACCGAGGGACAAGAACCACATCTGCTAAAAGCAACCTTGTCAGTCTGGTGGCAAACATTACCTTCTCCAGATGCACTGAGCCTTGCAAATCCGTCTCCAGGCGCTCACTGCTGAGTGCACAGAACAATGGGAAGACCAGGTTAGTGTCCCCATCTGCAAGCAATAATTTGAGTGACTTACCAAGCGTGACATGTTGGCCTGGCCCGCATCCCTGTGGTCTGGTCCTCCTGGATCACAGTCCAAGCCTGTAGTGGTGGGACTGTCTTCTTCCTGCCTTGGTTGCAACAAGCTTCATGGGATGCCAGGGACTGTCTTTGCTTGTAGCTGAGGGAACAGCAGCTCTTGCCTGTGCTTGGGACAGGACATGGTCCTCAGGCCCTGGGGGAGCTGGCACGTGTGCTGGGGGGCAGCAGCTGCACAGGCACCCCCAACCTCATTGGCGTTTTTACTGCTCTCCCTGTTGCTCAGCCATCGTCCCCATCATCCCCGTTTCTTCCACTGCTGTTTTCAAGTCTGGTTCAGACTTCTTTGCCGTCTTTCCTTGTCCCACATCTGCATGAGCCTTCCTGGTGCAGAGCAGCAAGGTTTGGGGCTGAACCCAGCCATCCTCCCCATGGCCCTTGCAGAGCCGCCTCCACTGTTCCTGGGAGCTTTGCTTCCCAAGTGCCTCCGAGGTTCTCCAAGCTCTGACAGGCACGGGGAGCTCCACCAGTGTCCAACCAGTCCTTTGGAGAGCTTCAGCTGCTTCTGTGTGGAGACATTTTGTCTGAGGGATGAGGCTAAATCTAGGCCATAGTAAAACCCCTGAGCAGCAGCTCTGGCACCAGCTGCTCCGATGAGCTGATGCACTCGTTTCTGAGCTGAGCTACTTGCTGGTGTAGAGGCCCCTGTGCACGTGTGTTCAGCAGGGGAACAGGTGCCAAGCGTGTGTCCGGGGGAAAAATTCTTGCTGGTGCCGTATGAGGTTGGAGGAACACTTGGGTTTTCCCCTTTCCTTCTATAAATGGTTTTTGTGAAAACAGATTTCTCAACTTGGGTTACAACAGCGAGAGCTAAATGAGCTTCACTGTAAGGAGGAAGCTACCAGTGACACGAACTGGAAGAAAATCTTGGTGAGGTTAGATAGGAGATGAGCCTCAGAAATGCAGCCTGTCCTCACAAATTATGTTAAAGGACTTCCTCCTTCTGGCCACACTCAAACCTGTGTCAGATGCCTGGTGGGATGGCCGCTCTCCTGCAGCGGTGCAAGGGCTTTCCCATGGCTGCCGGGGGAGGAAGTGCAATCACTGCTTATTAAACCCTCATACCCTGTCACAGGACGCGGTGGCACTCCTGCTTTTTGGGTAAGGTGCTTGGTCTGAGCCTGGCTTCCCACATAGCTGCCTCCCTCGTGGCTGAGGACACAGCAGGCGTTTTGCCAGGCTCTCCTGCAGCTCAGTGAGGGTGGGGGAGTCCGGGACACAGGGAGCCCTGTTCCCGCTGCTGGTGGGAGCACAGGAGTGCTCGCTCGCTTGCTCCCCGCTCCAGCCAGCTGGGTTTAATTTTAGAAACACAGTGCTATCTTGGGGCATCTTTTTCCATGGAATGCAAGTCTTTAAGTAAATAAATAACAGCTTTGTGGAGGTGGAATGACAGCCCGTAACCACACTGCAAAACACGCACCGAGCGAGTCAAGCCCTGTTTTGCTTGCATGTGGAACTACTTTGTACTGTTACAGTGGCTGCACCACCTCCCTCCCCTCCTCCAGCCCCCTCCGGAGCCGGCCATGTGCATTGATTAAAAAGAAATAAAAACACCTTGAAATACCAGCCTCGGAGAAGTGGAAATGAAAACCCCTCCAGCTGCTGGGGTTCAGCTAGAGTTCTCTGGCGTAGACTTGCAAAAGCTACGGCTTACTGGTGATGGGCTAACTGTTACTGGCCATGCCTTTTTGCCGCATCTGGGACATCCCAAGGGGATGTGCTCTGAGGCATCCTCAGCGAGCCGGGAGGGAAATAGCAGGCTATAAAGATGAACGCAAGAAACTTGTATTTAAATACCCCTCCCAGTCTGGCTGGCCAAGAGCCTGCCGCATGCAGTCGTGTTGCTGATGGCTGAATGTCCTGGGTGTGTCCCTCAACGCGCATTTGCTGGCTGGAAAATCCTGTTAAAGCCATTTTCCTAGAGCAAGAGCCCATTTTGCGTGGCATCTGTTGCGTAAGTGCTGGTAACCCTGTCCCCCTGAGTCTGCAAGGTGGTCTCTTCTAAAACTCCCAGTCCAAGCAAGACCGTACCACGGTGGCCTTCCTCTGATGTGTAGGGGCTTCGGAGATGCACCTAAGTCTGCAAGAACGAACAAATTGTGTCAAAATCACCCAGACTCCTGGCTACTTGCTTTGCTTGGCTCCCGCTGCACATTGCTGCTGCTGCTGGGACAAGATGGTGGCTGAGATGACAGGACACTGTGCTTATAGGGAAATGGGGTCAGGAGCACCCATCTTGGGTGCATTGGGAGTTGGCAGTAGTGCTTCTGGGTGCTTCCTCAAAGCCAAAGGGGTGGCTAGACTGTGCCTAATTGTGGAGGTGTAGTGAGCTCTGGCGATGGTCTTTGTGGCAAGCGGCTTGAAATCAGTGTCTGTGGCTTGGAAAAAGCATCATGTAGCATCCTGGTGCCACATTGCAGACAGGAGGCTTGAAGAGCTTTTGCTCTGCTATTTATCTTATAAGAAGACAGGCTTCTCTTGTCCTTTTTCCTATAGCCCTCGGCAGGAGCGTTTCTGGGCAAGACTGTGATAGTTTTGTGTGTTTGTCCAGGGCTGGTTGTAGTGTTTGGATTCACTGCAGGGCCTGGGGATTGCCAGCTGCCCCTCGGCCTTGCTTGGTGGCTTCCCTTCCCCGCAGGCCGTGAGGGCACGAGGATTTTCCATGTGGTGTGGTGCTGCCCGCTCCTCCTCTGCAAACTACCCGGCTAAGCCCTCTCCTCTCCTCCTCGGCCTCAGCCTGCTCCTTCTGCTGATACCACGGGTCTGGAGGGAATTTGCTTTTGTTTTTTGCAAACCCTAGTGAAGGCCCTCTCCTGTGGGGCTGGACAAGCTCTGCCCGTGTTCTCTATAAGCCCGGGATCAGGGCGGCCCTGGCAGCAGCTTGTCTTTTCCACTGATCCCAATTAAGATTCAGTCTTGGCAGGATGGAGCCTTTCAAGCTGCCAGCTGCAATAGGAGAGACGAGGCTTCAGGGGCAGCAGAAATTACTCCCTTCCCTCAGCTCAGCTCATTTCTTGGATCTGGGCTGAGGATGGCTCCGGGAGTTGATCTGCAGAAGCCAAAAGAGCCACACAGAGCTAAAACATTTCCATTCAGCGTCAGGCCCGGGGTGGGGAAGTGCAGTGCTCTGAAGAGCAGAGACTGTGGGTGGCAGCTGGAGAGGCGGCGGGATGGGGTGGGATGGGGTNAGGCTCGAGTGCCGAAATGACCCTGTTAATGAAACGGGAGTTCGTTACGACCTCGGCTAGTGGCAGCGATGGCAGGTGGGAGCTGCGCAGCCGAAAGCGCTCTCTGCCAGCCCCGCGGGGGCAGGTGCTGCGGGCCAGGTCTCTGCCTGGTGCGGCGCTGCCCAGCTCTGCTGATGTTGATGGAGCTTTGCCACCAGATGCACCAGCTGGTAAGTGGCCGAGGGCAGGACTCATGGAGCGGCTGCGTATCTGACAGCAGGTGTCATTTCTCCAGGCATAATATTAACGCAACTTTACAGTTGCCTGACCCTCCTGCTGTCTCCTCCTCTTCCTCCCCCCGGCTCCTGTCACTCCTGTCGCACTGCAGCCAAGCTGCCCTTGACGTTGGAAATAGAAACTTTGCTTTTGCTTGTGTCCTTTCGGCTGTACACCCTGGAAGTAGCACAGGTAGAGAAGAGAGTGTTTCTGTTACATTTATTTAAAGACCAAGTCCCCCCAGGAACGGCTTAGTAGTACTGAGAGTTTCTGGGTTGGATCAGGTTCTCCAGAACTTGAGGATAAGCTCTATGTTCTCTCTGTTGATGAAGCAATTGTCTCTGTAATACTGTTGCTAATTTGGTGTTCTGGAAGCAACCCTTAAGTAATGACGTGTGAAGCTTTGTTCCGTGGAGCAAGTGTTGCGAGGATGGCACCTGTGAGAGCCACGGCCACCGGGCAGCTCGCCTGATGGCCACGGCCACGCCGTCGCAGTCGGGTTGTGAAGGGGAAGCTGCGCAACACCCAGTTTGAGCAGTTCTGCTCAGAGCAGAGCTCAGCAGTGACTCGGGGCACCCATCCCTTCTGCTGAACTTGCACTCAGCTGCACTTCGCTGTTTTTTCAGGTACCTAAGTACAAAAATACAGATGCTAAAGTGTAAGCTTTTTAAATGTGGCAGTGGCAGCGTGAAGGGACAGAGGAAAGTGGAGATGGCTGGATTTGTCTCAGCTACTCTCAGCTACTGCTGTATAAGCTTATTGTGACCAAAATGAGAATCTGCTCTTATGACAGGGCACCCCCAAAGCCCTCCGGGCCCAGCCTATGAAAAAGGGCTCCGTCGCTCCACGCTGTGTCTTCCTGGGAGCATACCAGGGGTTTGCAGTGCTCCTCAGGTCCACTCGCTTCTGACACCAAAGTTGAGGCTTCAACCTGAAGTCTCAAAAAAATGAAATCTTAGTCAGCCCGCTGCAACCAGCGACTTCTCCAACCACCTTCAGGTTCCCTGAAATGCTAAGCTTCTCTTGGAGCAGGGCTCTAGTAAGTGGAGGGAAGTGAACTGTGTTTCCATTTAACTAATTAGCAGTCCTGTGTCCTGGCCAAAGCACACATGATGTTACAGCCATTTTTAAGCTGCTGCATGGCTGCATAACTGCTGCTGAGGTGGCCAGAAGGAACTGCAAACTAGTGAAGGCCAAGGAAGGTGTGGGACGAAGGGCCGGATTCTGTTCAGTCAAATCCCACGTAAAGCTGAGTAACGTCAGTGACTTAAGAATTACCGCAGGTCACCAGTGGCTTAGAATAGCTAAAATTTTGTTCCTCTTTTTAGTGCTCAGCTGTTGTTGCTTTTTGAGTGGTTCCCATTCAGAAAGAAGAGGTCCCTTCCTCTTCTGAGGCGGTATTTCAAGCCGCATCTTCCCTCTGTGCCTCGCCCTTTTTCCCTCAGCGCTTTCTGGAAGCATTGCTCTCTGACATAGATTTAATCTCTTCAAGAACACTTAGTGACTGGCTTCTGCTGGCTTCTCCTTTATATGCCACATCCAATTTTTTTCCGAGGCAGTCTGAGGGTGGAGTAACTAGCCTCAGGATGTGGCTGTGAAGGAAAGACAGGCCAAGCTGCCGCAAGAGACCCAAGCTGGATTAGCAGCGAACAGGCAGCGAGACACAAAGGGGACGTGAGCTGGGACAAGTGAGTTTCCAGCAGGCAGAGGCTGGGCTGCCTGTGTGCTGTGGGATCAGCTTTGCGTTCCTGTTGCGTTCGGCACTCAGTGTCAGCGCTGTGACTTCCGCGCTTACGGCACCCATCAGGGGAAGGAGGGAGGTGGTGGGCTGGGTGCCTTACACTGGTTTTTTTTTGGTTAAGTCTTCAAAAACCTGGTTCCAAATTAGGAAATGGCTCCTAGAAAAAGGATGTAAAGTTTTGGGCTCTCTTCCCAAGATCAAGCAGCGTTTGGAGGCTGTACCTGGAGAGAGAGAGACCCTCTGGCAGGACGGTGCAGCTGCTGTCTCTGGTGTCCTGCAGGGTGCCTGCACTGGGGCTCTTGGCCGGTTCCAGTGAACAGCTTGATCGACTAAACTTCCTCAGGTGGGAACAGGCCTGCTCAAGAGCAGGAGGCAAGAGCTTTCCTGGAAGGTCGGATGGATCAGAAGGGGAATTTCCCTTAGACTTATTCATGACTCAGGAGGGATGGGCTTCTATACAGGCACTTCCCCGGACCTGCTTCAGTGTGTGGTCACTCAGCCCAAGAGGGAGAGCTCTGGAGGCACCAGTTCCGTATGTTACTCTGCAACACAAAGCAGTGCTGTTACACACATCCACTGACTCAGAGCAGGCATGTGGGAGATGCTGGGATAATGATGGGAGATGATAAATTACAATGCTAAACCTACAGGATTACTCAGTTTAAGAACAGCCAGATAGAGATGAGTTTCACTCAACCAAAAAAAAAAAAGAAATAATGGATTCCTTACTGTAATAAGTTATTATGACTGATCCCTTGCTAATTGCTGACTAATCATTGCAACTTACAAAGTCTGTTTTTGTTGCTTGTCCTCAGTTAACTATTCATAGAAGCTCGTGGACTAAAATGTAGATGTTCCTTGGAATTAAGAGAAAGGGTAGACAAAGTAATGCAAAACACACTCCATTACAACTAGTATTTATTAAAAATGCAGTGGACAAAAAAAAGCAAGCCTCCAAAAAGTAGTCAGTTAATCATATATTACACCATTGCCCACCCAGCACCACTGAAACATACGGTGCTGTCAGCTCATTGCTCTCCCAAAATGTTGACTCGTGCTTACTTCATTATCTATAAATGTGCATAGTTTCAAGACTTGATAATGCAACATGAGCATAAAATGGCACCAAAGTCTGTTTGCCCAAACCTTCCAGCCACTC
This sequence comes from Chionis minor, assembly GCA_013398295.1. Lineage (NCBI taxonomy): Eukaryota > Metazoa > Chordata > Aves > Charadriiformes > Chionidae > Chionis > Chionis minor. Next base: position 515,614 of record VZSF01001204.1, read on the forward strand.
TCAGCCCAAGAAAGTAGTGACATGTGCGTACATAGCAAGATGTGCGTGGCAGTCATGCACGTGCTCTGTAGTCCCTTGTATGGTCCTGAGTCCTTTGTGGGAGCTTTACAGCACGACAGCAAACTTCTCAGAAGCCAAAGAATCATATGCCCCAAAGCATCATTTTATTACTACCGAGTACGTCTAGTTTCCTTTTAGTTTTCAAAACTGTCTCTAGAGTGTGGGTGAAGGCAGGGAGGGCAGGGTGTGTTGTGCGTGGTGGGGGGAAGTAAGTGCTTGTGTAAATCAGTTAACAGGTTACACGTGTGCTTCCTTTTCCTGGCAATTTGTTCCCGTGCTCAGCTAGGGAAACATTTGCGCTATGGGCACAGCAGCTCCAGAGATGAACACAGTCTCTCGTATTTGCAGGGTCAGCTGGGACTCTGTACGGCAGTGCTAGGTACACTCCTGGGGAGGAGCAGGAGTGCCCCTACTATGAACTTACAGATGAGGGACATCAGGGGAATCGGGACTGTAACGCTGAATGTAGTGTTTGTAATGTTTACGGAGTCTGGGCACCGAGCTTTCCCCACTCCTTCCCCTTTCACTGTAGCTGCTATGCGTGTCATTGCATGCGCCTTACCTCACAGTGACAATGAATAAAGAATCAAATTAATTCACCTGCAAAAGTGCCTTCTGTGGCAGCTAGTGTATGAGATGTGTAAGGTAACTGTAGTAAAACCAATCGCCTCCTCATCTTAGACCTGTGCTTACTTTAAGTGAGCAGGATTGTGTGACAGCTTTACTGATGCTCACCGTAAATTCACCTTATTTCATGAGAAGCAGCTATTTGCAAAGTTTAATACCTTTTTTTGGCAGCCTCTTTGATGTTATTAGAGCTGTCTTCAACTATCTGTGCGTATGGAGAGGGAGCACCTTGAATCATATGCAACTTCACATTAGCCATAAGCACTAGAAAACAAGTAAACCAAAGTTGAAAACACCCTGTTTAGAGCATTTAAATTAACATTTGAAAAGGATCCATCAGTATTAACAACAATGTTGAGTAATTTCTTATCTAGGATAAGTCAATTATCACAGCTATTTAATGCTACGTGACAGTGGCCACTTGGTATGCTTACGAGGGACACTTAAGTGCTCAGAGACCAGCAAATTAGAGAAACATGCAGGAAAACATTCTGGCTGAGATAACTACTTTCATCTTCAAAGTGGCTACTAGTCTTAAAGTTTGTTTTATCTGTCAGGACTTGCTGGTTGGTAGGAGCTGTGCTGTAGGATTAAAAAATTGGGAATCTTCTGGGGCTTGGTGTGATACCTGTTTCTAAAGTCAGGGAGACCTGATGCCATGGCATAATTAAGCCCTTAAGCACACAGACGCAGGGCCTCAATGTATTTGGGCACTAAGGCCAAAATGCTGGAACGTGCTTTTAACACTGTAAAAGGTATCTTTCAGATCAGGAAAAAAACCTCTTCCAAACTCAGGTATCCTCTCTTTGTACATCATATTTTGCTGAGTGACCAAGGCAGAGCTCAGCAGCTTCCCGTTTTGTTTTGTTTTTTTTAAATTGATAATGTGGGTATTTTCTACTTGTAGGCAAGGACAGCAGTAGCAATGCAAAGGGATGGGAGTTGCCCCTCTGACCCTGGCTGTTGCACGGTTACAGTCTCTGCTGTATGGTAAGGTTCCCAAGCTACGTTCTTCTCACTGTCACCTTCTAAATTCAACTAAGGGGGTCAGGGGGGCAGACAGACACAATTCCGAGATCTTAATCCTTGACTTAAAAATAGTTGCCAAATAACAGCACTTTCAGCACTTGCTTTGTTTCCAGAGCTCACAGTTGCATGGTGCGATGACAGCAGCTGTGAATATTTCACAGTGAGAAGGGGAAAAAAAACCTAACCCAACCTCTGTGCTATAACTAGGAACCTTTGCTTGAGCTCATGGTGAGGACAATGAAATGAAGGTAGTGGCAGAGTGGAGAAGTCTGTCCTCTAAAAAACACATGTGGTTATTAACAGGGATAAGTGGCTCCCCTGTTCACCCAGCAGTAAGCTGACAGGGTAAGGCAAAACTGGAGTCATGGGGTTGTACCCCTGTTGAGGGCTCCAAGCCTACCCAGCCGAACAAAAGTCGTTCCGTAAGAGGTTGAACATGAGTAGTGGTGACCTGGAGGGCTGGTGGTCTCTGCACGTGATCTAGACCCTTAGGAAGTCTCCCCTCTGCCCACCTGTTTTACTAAGCAACTTCACCTCTTCGATCACAATGTCATGAGTAACTGCTTTGCACATGTCATACACAGTCAGGGCAGCCAGGCTGGCAGCTGTCAGAGCTTCCATCTCCACCCCTGTCCTCCCCCAGGTCTGACAGGAGCTGCGAATCACCACTGCGTATTTGGTCTCATCCAGGCTCAGAGACACCTCAACGTGGTTTAGGGGGATGTTATGACACAACGGGATCAACTGGCTGGTCAGCTTGGCTCCCTGAATTCCTGCAATCTGCGCTATTGCCAGCACATCCCCTTTCTTCATCTGGTTCTGCCTCACCATCCCAAATGCCTTCTCACCCAGGCGGACCACAGCACCAGCAACAGCCCTTCTTCTTGAATCTGGCTTCCCTCCAACATCAACCATCGTGGCCCGTCCTTCCTCATCAGTGTGAGTCAAGTTGTCAGAGGCACGAGGTACCTTGGTAGAAGACCTCAGATCCCTGGTACAGAATTCAAATCCTGGACTTGCCTCTTTGGACTGACAGTCCACAGAAACTTGGCCAACAGGAGAAGCCTCAAGGCACTTTGTGTCAAATGTGGAGCTTGGGTCCTTCCAGAAGACACAGCAGCCTCGGAGCTGGGTTTGTAGAATTCCTGTCGTTATGTGCCACTGTTGCTCTGGGTGAGATCCTGGCAGGAAAAGTTGTCCTGTAAGCTTATTTTTCACTAATGCTTTTCCCATTTGTTTGGATAAACTTGCTCTCAAAGTTGACCAATGGCTAAATGTGAGGCCCCACGGTATTGAATTTGGGGGATTCTGTAGGGCATCTTGGCATAGTGGGAATGACATCAATGCAGGCTCTGGGAGGGGGAAAAAAAAAAAAAAAAGTAACATGAAAATACATTTTACTAACTGGAAAGGTAAGCTAAGTCTGCAGTAGCTGAGAAGCCTGTCAAGAGCACTGCTTGGGACTTTCTGTATTGCAGAAACCTCAATAAGCTTGTGAACATCCACTTCTCTCTCATTGGTTCCCTGTCTTTTTTGGTTTGATTTTACAAATCCCAAGACTCAAAACATTTATTTCAAGGTCCCTGACAAGAAGAAACAACTTGCTTTCAAAAAGTATCAACGCTTACTGAGAAACATTATCCAAGAAAGCTTACAGGAACATCAGTTCTGAAGAAAAGCAAGTTATAGCACCTCAGCAACCATTTGAGATTATCCCAGCACCAGTCCTCTTTCGAAAGCCTGGCAGGGTTAATGGGAAATTCTTGCACTGAGATTCTCAACTCTGCTTTTCCAAACACATTCCTCCCAGCACAGGTGGCTCCACTTCCTGCTTTCATCTCTTCTGCAGAGAAGGGTCATGCCAGCACCTGAGGACAGCAGGGACCAGAAGCACTGCAACTGCGCTGTCTACGAGCTCGGAGGGTGGGTCTGTGATGGGAACCTCTCTTACTACTGCCAGCTCTTACCACGCTAATGACAGCTGAAGTTTAAGCACTGGAAAAACCACGCTCCCCTCATTGACAGATAGATATTAAATCTACTCAGAAGTATGTTCCAAGTTGAGCTGGCAGAGCTCCCAGCTGGCAGAGCAGTAGTAAGTCCTCCTTCCCCTTTTCACCATTTAATCCCTTGGTTTTGGCATTTGCACAGGGCTAAATGCCAAGTGTCAAGACAGAAGGAGTCTTTTTCACATAAAAGAAGTGATTTGTTTTGTAAGTAAAGAGAAAGCAGTATAGAGGTAAGTAGCTAAGCCCTAATTTAATAGCCTCATTGATAAACATGTTTCTCCTCTTCTGGAGCTCCTACTCTCTTTGCTCTGAGAAACTTGGAATTAGGTTTTGCTCAATAACCTCCTTTGGTAGCTCTGGCATGGGGGGACTCCCTCACTCACAAGTTTTCAGACTGCCCGCAAGTGAATCAAAGGAGCTTCCTGGCCCCTCTGCACCTTGCTGAGCTACCTCTGCTGCCCCGACCTACAGGTGTCGCCTTGGACTGTCCAGGTGACAGCAAGAGACACGGTATGGACAACCCATTGGTTGTGTCCCCCACCCTCTTTTTTCAAAAGCAAACTCACCAATCTCTTTCTTCTAGTCCCAGCCCCTGCTATAACAAGATTGATGCATTTAGCATCTTTTTCATCCGGAGTACCCTCCAAATACTGATGTGAAAGTGCCTGTTACTGAAGCTTAAATCAGTCACCGATTTCATGATTAAATTTTTTTTTAATCACTGCAATAATGTAAATTCAGACAAAGGCCTTTTTTGATCTACAGCTGATGGCCTATCCACTAAAATTAAGACACCTGCAAGGTTAGTGATAATGTATTTATCCTCAGAGGAATGGGATTAAATGGACATAAAATGTTTTGAGGTGCAACACTACTCCACTTTAGATGAGCACAGAAAATTATGCTTATTCCTTCTTTCTTTCTTTCCTTCTCTCTTTGTACAGCGGGGCCTAACCTGGATATTCCTTTTACAATTCAGGAACACGAAGTATTCTTTTTCTGGATTCCTTGATTAGCTCTAAAGCTGAAGCTACACCCCTGCCAAGGTGTCTTGTCTTCAGGAGAAGCCGGACTACAAAACGCTTCCACAGGCTAAACACACACGGCTGGGAGCAAGGAAGAGAAGTACTGTTTGCTCAAGTACAGTGGTAAGTAAAAAGGCAGCAGACAGTAATGCATGCAAAGCACCTTTGCTTTTCCTAACAACCTACATTTTCTTCAAGTTGTACCCAGCCATCTCTATCTTCACCCAAATTGCTCATACACCTACAAAAAATAATGGTTTCTATGGGACTATATATAACACAACTGAAACCATGAGAGAAACTGCATCTCCTTACATTTTATTACTGCACCTGAAGTTTAATTGTGTTAGCTTCCAACTAGCACAATCTCAGGGGGTGAAAAAGAAGGCAGAAGATACTTAAATTGAGGAAACTCCCATAACTGAAATGAACCCGTGAGGAGAACAACCTGCCAAAAGGAATATTTTGATTAAGGGAAATAGGATACAAACTGTATAGCAAAGGATCAGACAACAGCAGTGCAGGGAAGAAGCCAGGTTTGGTTTACTAGGACTAGCAAAACGAATTAGTGATTTCCACAGCATTCATTAAGTTTCATTAAATTAATTCCATACACACAGACACCACCACCACCACCCCCCCCCCNCCCCCCCCCCCCCCCACTGGCTGCTTGCACGCCAGTGTTATTTGAAGTTTGTAAGTAATTCAAAACACAATTAGGAAATCTCCTAATGATTCCCCATGTGTCACAGTGGGATACTCTCCACTCATCTCCAGTCTCTCCACTGATGCGGTGACTGCCAGCAGTTAGTCTCCAAGGGACATGGAACAGCTGGGGGAGGACCTGGACAGGCTGCCTCTTTCACTGTATGTCAGACAATGTTAAAGCACTTTTCAAAAGGAAATTGGATGGATCTAATCTGTAGACATCCAAACACTGCTATGAATGCTGACTTTGGAGTGTGGGGATTCTTTCAAAGGCATCTTGAAAAATTATGTAGGTCCCAGTGAGCTGTCAAGAGTTTAATATAGTATTTTTCATCTTTAAAAAAAAAAAGGGAAAATTTTTCCTTATGCAGCAAGTCAATATGCACTTTAAACAAAAGGTCCTCTTTCCCTTTTTTCTGGAACACAATGCAGCGGTGGCCAAATACAAGAACAAAAGCAAACTGAGAGAGACAATCTTGCACCACTGAATCCATTGACTGTAAAACTACAGTCCTTTAAAGGGGGGCATCAAGTGAAAAATACTCCCACTGAAAACCTGTGTTAAAAGACCTCTGTAGATCCTATTCCCTAATAAAGGCAACAGAATTATGAGCACTAGGGTCTTTGTTTAAAAAAAAAAACAACAACCCACCAAACAGAAAATGCACTTGTTATATAGGTTAGCAAAGACCTGCAAATCAATGCTCGTTACCCTCCCTAAGGTTACCTGTTTTGAAAGCTGTGTTTTAAGCTGCACAGCAGCTAACCTGCTCCAGAGCATCAACGAGAGGATGCGAGTTTGGGTTTGAAACATAATGCTTAATCTCTTCCACCCTTGCTGCATTTTCCCCCCCGTTGTTGGTAAGAAACAACAGAACGACAATCTCACAATGCTAACTCTTGCAAGTATTTCTTAACTCTAAGGAAGATAAAAGGTATTTGGGACAACAGCTAGCTCTCTTACCGAACAGGGAAACATAGGCATGGAAGAGGTAAAAGCACGCTGAAGGAGATGTGAAAAACCAGTAAGAGAACCCCAGCAGTGCCACAGCCTCATGAACAGAGCTTCAAGCAGAGGGGGAGTTAGCAAACACCTTCAATAGACCCAAGGAGAAGAAAAGGCTCATAAGACTGGTCAGATACCAGGTACGACAGTTTTCATGGTTACGTTCTGAGACTTTAGAGCAATAAGAGGATGTTTCAAAAGAATGAAGCTCCAACTTTCAGATTCTGAAGTACAGAAGTAGTGAGGTGGGAAAACTTGCATTTCTGTCAGGCTGAATTTCTTAATTGAGGGATAGAAGTCCATCCCTTATCCTTTATGTTTATATGGCGATCTGGCCAATTTCATAGAACTCACCCCGAACTGCCTTATAAGTTACTATACTGTTCTTGTTAAGTACAAAGGAAGCAGATAGGATATAAGAGAGGAAGGCTAGTGATCCCTTTAGAAAATGTAATGAACTTTGAAAATTAGAGAAAACAAAACCAGTGCTGTCAATCAGAAGACTGGATAAAGCTTAGTAGGGACATTAAACCTTTCCTCCTCTTCCACTTCAGCATGTTAACCACAACTGCCTTTTAAGAAACTAATTTCTTTGCCTAAAGCTAAGCCAGAACCAAACACGAGTTTGACTTAAAAGCCCAATCCAATCTGCTCCCCCAAAAGACAATAATCAAACCCAAATCATTGTATGTTTATTACGTACTGATTTGTCACCCACCAATCAGGATCATTGGCCGGTTTTTCATCTGGGAAATGTTAAACATGCCTAGAAATAAAATAAGGAACACATAAAAATCCTAGCTTTTTAGGTTTTAAGTCATGCATCTGGTTTATATATTTAGTTTTCTGCTCTTCACAGTGCAACCTGCATGCTAGGGAAACCAAAGCTAAATAAAGAGCGAGGGAGCTGGAGGAGGGGGGATCTAGCACGGTATTTATTTAAAACCATAGTTGCCAGTCTCCAAGCATCCAGCTGCGATGGGCCTATCACACCACAGAACCCTTTCCCAGAAAGCTTTCCATAATCTGAATTACAGCCTACCTACTACAGAATTCAAATAACTTGGGACTTTTTGTCTCTTAACAATAGTATTTGACTGTACTAGTTCTATGGGTAAGCTGTTAACAGCGTTCCAGTTCAAAGAAGTCCAATTGCAGAAGGCGCCAAGAACAATACTTGGGTTAATACAAATTGGAAGAAGATAATGTCAGGTAAATGCTGCTAATTTCAAAGTGCCTTTACTAGAGGGGAAAACGCTCTTCTTCCCTTTGCCCACCCCTCGCTTTCCCAAATCAGAAATGAATGCTCTAAAAGAAAAGGAACCAGTCCCTCCACCCCTTCCCTTATGCTTACAAGGCACTATTTTGTCTGGCTCAGACCAATGTACTTTGCAAATTAGTCTATGTTCGGATTTAAAAGCCTCCTTTAGATTTGTTTTATACATCACGAAAAAGGGGCAAACCCAACTGTTAGTGATCTGGCAGAACATGCAAGAGAATAAAAGGGCCAAAGCATACTTTTAGTGTAAAGGGGACTATTCCATGATCATAAAGCCAGTTCATATACAAGAGGTCTGCATTGCTGGCTGCGGCCAGGTTACGAAAAGATGGTTAGGTTCAGGTGTGACTGAAATAAAGTTCATATCAATATAAATTCAGAAAAGACAGAAAATACAACCTGAGGATGTGACTGCATCATCATGGACCTTGTGTCATGACATTACGCAGACCACTAGATGAGTGGCTACAAATTTCTGCGTACTCAAAAAAACAGATTTGTCGCTTCTAGAAACAACACAGTAAGTAGTTGGACCGACAGCCCAATTTAGCTTTAGTATTTATTTTACAGCAAACTAATTTTAAGAAAAAAGGGATCCAATACAACTCCAGCAGTTTGCTTAGCTTTATACTTTGCTGTTGTTATCGTGAGCAGTCGTATGTGCATCTCTTTGAAGACAAAAGTCACTCTGGAGGATTTTTAGACAGATGGGATTCTAGCTCACGTGGAAGGTTTGAAGACTCAAAACTGACATCAAATTTTGGAGTAACTGCAGGACTGGTATGTTAGGAGCTTTCTACCAGACCACACTCTTATTAGACAGAAAAATTCTTTCCTTAGCTAGTGCAGCTTCATTCAAGAAGCTTTTCCTTCTTTCTCCTGGCAAGTCAATGCCACAGCAGTACCAGGACATTGTTTTCCCTAGTCACTGCTATTGTTTCTCAGGTACAACAAACATACCAGCATGCTGCTTCTTTTTTCTGCCCACTGCTGCTCCAATGATTTGAACCAACTCTTCCTCTGAGGCACCTGACCGCAGGTGATCTCTCAAGGACACTTCTGAATTCCCAAAAAGGCACACCTGCAGCCAACCCAAGGAAACAAAAGAGGAGAAATGAGAAAGAATAAAATAAATGGCTTTTACAAATATTTCATACTAACCTCAGAGTAAAGACTTTTGAAGAGGCCAATCCTATTGAAGAAAGACGACGTTTATGGAGATGATCTTCTTTCTCTCTCTTCATGCACTCAGCCAGCCAGCCTGGGACATTTATGTAACCCAAGCTCATGGGGCCTTCAGGCTGCCTCGATCATCTGACATTAGACAGCAGCACAGCTGTTGTCAATATCAGGTGACAATGCGCAAGTGCCAATTTTTTATTGAAAACTTCAATTTTCCCCCAGAAACTGCCAGTTTCAACGTGGCAGGAAATGGTTACCCCTCCCCCTTCTACAGCCGTTGAGCAAATGTACAGGCTGCTCTTGAAGGAGAAGAGTTGCAAGAAGATGTCTGATGAAACCAGACAGGATCCTTCTGGAACACAAAAGCCAAGCTCTCACAGCTGCTTGGATCCTTTTTTAATGGGAAATCATCTGCTTGTCACATGCTTAAGATGATTTTGAATCAAAGACTAAAATAAATGTTTATATTTACTCGCCTTGCAACCATGTTTTACAACTTAAGTTAACTATGTTAGCAAAACAGAGAAACCAAAAAACCATCTCCCTAACAGCCCAACAAGCTTGAGCAAGAATACATACAGGATGGGTAAACTGCAGTTGGCTGGTAGTAATTATGCATCCTACTTTACATCCCAGCTACTTCTAAGGGAAGAAAGGCTGCCAGAAAGTGGCATGTTTCACTACCAACCTTTAGGTTCCCGTCTGCTGTTATCCTCAGCCGATTGCAGGATCCACAGAAGTGCTCTGACATGGAGGTGATAAAGCTGATTTGTCCCTGGAAATGTGGCACCTTATAACTCTAAAGAAATGCAGACAAGAAAAATGGAGAGTCAAATATAGACTCCTCACTTTGAAAGTTCCACTTGCCCAAAGACCAGAAGGCATTTTAACACAGATTTTCTTTGGTTCTAAGGTCACACAAGAGGGGAAAAAAAAAAAAATTTCACAAAGTTGTTATACGTTTGCTCCTGTAGTTACCAACTGACAGGTGATACCTGTAGGCATGTTCTTACTCAGGTAGCCATGAACTACCTGATTTATGTAGGCTAGAAATCACCCATGTGACACTGCACACTCTAAAGCAATACTGTTATTTCACTGAACAACTGTTCCATCAGGCTCGTTAATGTGCAGTCATAGACAAACGGACATAGACAGACAAGAGTTTCAAAGGCTGTAAATAACAGGATACAAGCCTGCCACTCTTTATTCCTGACCAAGGCATCTAGTAAAGACATCATTTTTCTAGAGATAAAGATTAGGACCACTGTTTAACACAAGTCAAATCACACGCAGGTAGCGTGACTGAAATCCCAGAACTACTACACCGAGTACTTTTTACTTTGCTTGTCAAATACAAATACTAAATAAACTTGGGAGAATTCAGGGCAGGGAAAGAATATTTCACATATTCTTTGTCTATCTCCACCTTGGCTGTGCTGGAAGCTTCACAGGGCAATTTCTCCAATTCAGGCCATCGCTGTTTAATTGTATCAAGCATTTCTTTGTAGCTCACCATCTTCTTGAAATTCCATTTATTGCCTATAAGTAATAAAACCAGCATAACTTAGCAAGGAATCACCTTTACATTCTCCACAAATCTCAGTTCTACTGTAGGTGCCCCAGCCCCACCTAATTCTGCTACTAATCCTTCTCCAGCTTATTCAGGAAAAACAGATAAGCTGTAAAAAATACAACACAGAACTTAAGGCAATTCCTAATTCCCCAAAAGAGCTCACCAAACCTTCCAGAGACAAGCCTAGGAGGTGATAACCACCAGATTCACCTGTGTCGACAGCACATCCCATGCCATGAAGTATCTCAAAGCAGGACTGCTTACCGTCAAAGGGCATGTATTCTATGAACCGCACGTCAAGGGGCAAATCCTTTGTGAAATCCACAAAGTCCAGCAGTTCATCCTCATTGAAGCCTCGCATCACCACACAGTTTACCTGCAGGAAAAGCAGACACCTGAAATTAGTGAGCAGAGCACTTCCCTCTTACACGAGGTTTCACAGACCTTGCAGAAGGCAAGGTAGATAAAAAGAATTATTTCTTTTTGAAAGACAACGGGAGAATTGGCAAGATTGAAGTGGTATAGATAATAATTTCTGCCAAATTTACCTGCAAGTTTTCACATCTAATCTAACTAAAGTTGTTGAAGTTGCCTTGCTAAATGGAAAACTAATAAAAGCTAGGTAACAAAGGCATCATCCTACCCATCTAAGTAAGATATGGCAGTTTTTACTGTCTAAAATAACAGCTCCACTCCCCAGTCCTACCTTGTATGGCTTCTGTTAAAGTACTGCCAGGGTACCTTTTGTAGCCCTCTTTTTGGCAGATCACAGGCAAATGGCCCAGATCTGGAAGTGTTTGCAGCACACTCCATAACCATAGGCTGCAGGGTGACTAGCTCTGTCTTCCTCCAAAAAGAGGCTAAAACTGAGTTTTCCACACATTCGTCATAAACAGTATTAGCACTGGAGCCTCAGGTCCTCTCTGCTTTAGCTGAAGAACAACAGATAGCTGTGCAGCTGCTACAACGCTCCCTGTTAGCAAGGCAGACTTGTATGTCCAAGCATCGTGCATGATGACTTTTAAGATCTTTCAGGAAAGCCTAAAACCATTTAATTTTAAAGTGTTTTTCATAGCTCTAGAGCCTAAACCACTTACTTACACATAACAGATCTCCCAAAACACTGGTGAAACTGAGGGGAACCACAGCTGCAGAACTGCAAACAGCTAAGTTTGGGTGAAGTTTCAAGTTACAGCTAAGTTGGTCTACCTGCGCCCACAAAGGAGGACTCCCTTTCCCTCCCTCTCACACTGGCACTCATCAGAGTCTGCTGTAAGCAGCTGAAGGAGACAAACCCAGAGAAAATGAATGTCTTTCTGCAGGGTAGTTTTCTGCCTGTTAACTCCCTTGGCCAAGTTCACAGCTAGGTCAGACAAGTGCCAAATCAATAGAGGGAGCAGGAAGAGGCAAGTACAGAGCTGGACCACCCTGTAGGCTGCAGCTGGGCAACCGACAGACTTTGTGGCAGCATGAACCTGTACCCTCAGCTACGCAAGGACGCCCTCTTGATGCAATCTTGAATCTACTTGTTATGGTTTGAGAAAATCCATAACAATTTATTGTCACGTAGACAATTATTCTCTCACCCGATGACCCCTCCCCACCCAGGAAGGGGAACTGGGAAGAAAACAAGGAAACCTGGGGGCTGAAAGATAGACAGATTTAATAGGGTAGAACTAGGTAATTAACAGTACTAACACTAAAGAACCCATATTGATCCTGATACCCATATATACTATACAAGGATTGTACTCAGCCAGCTATATCAGTCAGAAGCTGTGTGCTCCCAACAGTGGACAGCAAATCTCGGACACTGTGAGTGCTACGGCTTCAAGAGGAAGGGAAGGGCTCAGGGATCCGGCACCGGGGCAAGAAGTCCTCTGGATTGCCACCATCAAGGGGGAGCACAAGCAAGGGGGAGCGCAAGCAAGGGGGAACGAACTTTGCAGCAAACTTTCTAGTTTATATTGAATGTGACATTCATGGTATGAAATAATCCTGTTGGCCAGTTTGGGTCAAATGCCTGAGTCTCACTCTTCCTCATCCCTGCACCTGGCGAGCTTGAAAACACTGAGACCCTGAAAACCACATTCCATAGCTGGCTATAAAATAACTATCTTCACAAATTCAGACACTAGAGTCTTCCAAAAATAAAGCTTTCCCAAGCATTAGGAAAGAAATTAGTCCTGCGTCAGTCAAACCAGGACACTACTAAAATTTTTCTTCGTTTTACCAAAAATTATTCAGAGAGGAGGGGATAATAAATTCCTCATGCTGTGAGCTGTATCTTTTATTGCAATTCATGGTAAAACACAACAGCTTCAGAGTGAATAAACAGTGGCTTTACCTTAACAGGACGGTAGCCAAGTTCAGTGGCTTTGTGGATCCCTTCCATTACCTTATGAAAGCCTAAGATACAAAAAGAATTGAAAATTATTTTCTCATTTAAAAACAGAAAGCAAAAGGAGGTTACTAAGTACAAGACAAAAAGATGACAAATAAAAACCAATCTGGTTCAGTAGACAGGGCTGCAAGTAAGAAAAGCTGCAAGTAAAGAGAGTTCAATTCTACACACCCCCTTGCCAAAGTCTGCCAGTGTTACTGTGGTCAAGCTACTGAGATAAATTTTTTAACAGGTATTTGGGTAGTCAAAAATACTGATATGCTTTTCTGCATCTTTGTACATCCATGTGTCGTTAGCATATGATTCTCCACTTCCCTATACGTCAGCTTTGCCTTGTGTTACGTTCTTAAAGGGAGCAGAAAGCATTTGTGAACTGCCTCCAGATGCAACGAAAAAAGAGTAACAAATTCATGATTATTTGATAATAACAGCACACATGTCTTTGCTAACATGGCAGAATCTCACTGTTCCGAGTCAGACAGCAGTATTGCCAAGTGAATTTTAAAAGGATCTTTTTTAAGTGCATGCAGAGGGGAGTGGGGTTAGTAACAAACAAACACCCCTTGATTCCCTGTTCATCCCTGGCTACAGAAGTAACTGGCTTCCCAAAGCTACTGACTATCCATTAGTTTGAAGACCACAGGCAGTGTTTTACACAATCATCATTTTTATGACTAAACATGTGAAACTGGTGAGCAGAACATGGGGGGCGGGGGGAATTAGAGCATTTAGGAAAGCAATTCAGTTGGCCTTTGACCCTTGAAAACAAACAAGATGTTAAAAACTACAGTGACTTGAAGGAAAGAAGTGTCCAGCCTCACCCTACCATTTAATGTGGCCTACACTTGTCAGCTGCTCCCAGACACAGAGATATAGTTAATTTAGGGCAAGTACCTTCACCTTCACATACCTCTTAAATTTGCAAGAAAAATAAAGCAACAGTACGATTTTTGAATTCTGAAGGCCTTTAGGAAAGCCTCTTAAGCATCTTGTTCAAACCCCACCTTCTGTCAACTTTAAACAAAGTTAAGACCTTTCATCAAGATACCAATTTTAAATCTGACATCTCATTCCTTTCCTGCCACACTCACCAGCTGGCAGAGAACCAAGGTGACAGGACCAAGAACGAGGCAGCAAGCTACTGAGCTCTGGGTGCACATTTTTGAGGAGTGAGTGTGCTCAGCTGCTAGCACCGTGTCTGTGAATGTCCCTCAAACCCTGTCAGGTGCTAGACTAAGTTCCCTTCTTTTTCTGCACACTAAACTCAGGTATGAGAGACCAAACACTGTATGAGACTGAGCTCCTTCTTCCAAAGCTGTGGTCTTCAACAGCTGATATTTTTACATATGCTAATAAAAGGGCAATACCTTCTAGAAGTTTGTGCTGACAATCCCTGTGGTGTTCCTAGTTATATATTTTCCAGTGTAGATCCATCACGCACCTTTCCCTATCTCTTATCTACTGGAAACTCAGGTTCTTCAGTGAAGAGATCATACCTTCATTAATCTGTAGGTACTTTACCAAAAATAAGCAATAACTCGATAATATTCTGTGCATACTTAATATTGGACACATTCAAGATCGGGGTGGGGGGGAGGTGGGTGGAAAAAGAGACACAAAACTTTCACTTCACTTCTTTCTGGCTGTTAAAGGCATAATAAAGCATGGACACAGGAAAGCAGAAGACGTTAACAATTTTATAAGCTGGTCCTAGCGCTAGTCCTGGCTGCAAAAAGAAAGGTGAAGAGCAAGGAGAGGACAGTGCAGCAACTCTTGCAAGCAACGGTTTGAAGTTATGACTTGTCACCCTTCTCCTTCAGCACCTACTTGTTTCGCACGTGCCCAGGAAGTCTGCAGCACCTGTGGCAGCTTTCATTCCAATTAAGCAAGCTCACAGGCTGCATGTGGCAACAGAGATAATGATAACACTGCTGTAAGCGTATCTCAGAGCCACGACTGGGATCAAAAAGCTCTGCAGCAGCTCAGAAAACCTGGTGTATGACCTCAGGATTGCAGAAAGGGGAAACTGAACTTAACTAAAAAGGCCAGGAAGCAATCACTAGCAACCAGCAGATCAAAAACTCCACATTTGAATATTCACATGCTTGGGCTCAGCTCGCCGTAGAGATACAGAACAGGAAAACAGCTTCCAATGCATCTAACTCACTGTCCTTCCCAGTTCTGCCTCCTACCACACTAGCGCAAGAGTGTGGTTTAGAACAGCTATCAAAAATCTCTACAAACAAACAAAAAAGTAAGCTCTTCTGATGTGTTCCTGCCCAACCTTCTCTAGGTGAACCTGCTCTGGCAGGGGGGTTGGACTAGACGATCTCCAAAGGTCCCTTCCAACCCCTACCATTCTGTGATTAACAACAACTGTGAGCTTGTTTCTACTAAAAGATTTTGGGGGCAAGGTGATTATTTAAAACAACAAATTTTAAGTTACAGTAAAAAAAAAATATCTTTAAATGCATTTCATATTTCAACGTTAATTGCTTCCTGTTTTTTCTTTATGGAAAGCTGTTAGAAGTTCATTTGTATTGCCATACTTATTGAAAGATCCTTTCTAGATTGAGGTCCTTGCGTGGTAATGGAACAACAAAAAGAATACAACCAAAACATTTCAAAATATTAGAGAAGAAATGAATACTAGATGTCATTGTGTCGGAAAATATTGTCAAGGCTCAGAAGTTCTCTGAGTTTTTGTTTGACATTTCAAAGTGACAACCCTTCTGCTCTTCCACCCAATGAAAAATTTCAGTATTTTCATCATTTTAGATTTCTTCTGAAATCATAACTTTAGGCAATCATAATGATAGACATATCCAGAACAATCCTATGTGGGCCAACAGGTCCCAACATTTAATCCTTACCAGAAGAAAGGCTTCAAGGCACTGTTCAATGATTCAATTACACTACAATATTTTCTCATTTCCTTATACTGAATAAAAAAAGAAGGGACAGGCTGTGAAACAGGTTAGAATGTACCTGCAAGAAAGTACTTCTCTTTTGTTCATTCCTTAGAATGTGATAGATGGGGAGAAGTAGAAATATTATGGACCTCTAACGTGCTTTCACACAGTGAAATCTCTGATCATCTCACAGTCATTCCCTCTATCCCAGCCGTTTGGGAATAAAAGCAGGTGTAATGCAGGTAACCTGCACCAAAGATACAAAACTCCAGCCTTTTCAAAAAACCCTAGAATGAGTTTCCAGAGGAGAAGAAAAATTGATTCCAAGTTTCTAGAGTTCCTGGTTAGCTCCATCATCAGACGCCACCTTTCCTTTCCACAGAAATTACCAGCCTGTAGGAGTCTAAGACCAGGAATCCCTCTCACCTTAATACAGCTATATCTTGTCGCCTCTGGAACTGCCACAGGAGACAGGGTAGCACAGTAGGACAGGCACTTTATTCTCTGCTCATTCCATACTTGGAAATCTCCTATTAAATAAAAAACCCTCAAAAACAATAAAAGTATTTTTACACAATTTCAGCCCTTAACAAAAGAAAAACAACTCAGCATTACTATTTTTACCTGATCACTGCTTTAAAAAAAAATTCTCTATGATTTGGAGACTTTATTCTCCTCCTTAAAAATACTGAGTCATAGAAACTTCCCTGTTCATTCTCCATGCTATTCAGTTTTGCAATTTCTCTCTTTGTGGTTAAAGACCGTTTTTCTTTAAAAGGGGAATAAGGGAAGAGAACATTTATATAAATAGAAATTACCCTCATCCCCCCCAAACTTTTAGTTTACTTTATAAGCAGCACATTCCTAACAGCTTCCAATCAGATACAAAGAGCTGTGGCCATATAATTCAGGAAGCTGGAGGATCAGGTTTGCCCCTTCAGTAGCAAAGGAAGGGCTTGCTTCCAGTAAACGTCACAAACTAGGTAATATTCAAATGTAGAAAGCAGAAGGAAAAAGCACATTCAACACCTGCTTGTGATTACATACTCCCAAATACTTCTCTGGGAGCCAACTGTGCCATGACATAACCAGATTAATGCAATAGCCTATGCTGGAAGGATAATGTTCCAGGTTTACGACAGGAGCAAATTTCTGCACCATGATGTAGAAACCTGAAGAAGTGTTCCCAGAGAGACTGCAGACAAGGACACCTTTCTGCACCTGTCAGCAGAAATTGCATTTCATAGCGCAGTGATTCAGACGTTGAAACTATTTCTCACAGCATCCCAGATTTCAACAGCCCTTGCCCTACCTTTACCTGACGTTGTTGCACCATCTAGTGGCTACTTGGAGGTTTTGTCTGAATTAGAAGTTCACAGACTGTCAAAGCTGTATGACTGGACAGAAATAGAATGATACAAGATCAAATCAGTTTTAGGCTGGAAGGAAGCCCAACCATTAAGTCGAGCTTTGTGATGAGCTTTAGGATTCATTTAAACAAGAATCCGTAACACTAGGGACATCCAAGCATTTTTGAAACTTCATTTGGAATTACTAGCTCAATCAGAAAGAAGTTAAAAAGCTAGCACCCCTTCACAAATGACCTCAGGCACTGTTTATGTTTATTCCTATTAAAAATTAGTGGAGGTAGGGACCATCACTAATCACAAGTGAGACCACTGCTAGCATGTCCCAAAATACAACTTCCAGAAACTGCCACTACTCATGACAAGAAGTTCCGTTCCTGTGGCATCTTAGTTCCCAGCGGCTACAGTGGGAACATCTGTTTTTTGAACGGTATTAAAGAACAGGAGCACACGAGACCAACACGAGATTTGAATAGTCCTCTTGATATCCATGACTAACCAGTCATCAGCCAGTTACAAGCAGCTGTAGTCACAGTTCCACTGACTGTGGCGAGTTGAGTCTCTTCTACTCCACCAGCTCCAACTAAAGGGGTTCTACCTGCCTAAGGGTTGTAGAAAGAAGGAAAAAGAGTCACTATCGAATGAACTACTACAGACTACTTTTCCTAGCCTCAGAAGCATAGCAATTCACTCCCCTCCCAAAACAACCGAGTGTGAAAGACATACCAAACAACTCACAACATTACTGCAAGTATTAACACAGTTGCCTTAGAAGACAAGCCTGTACCTTTCCGCCGGACAATGAACTCAAATTTAGCTGGGACCAAAGTATCCAGGCTAATGTTAATGGCAGTCAGTCCTGCCTCCTTCAGTCGGGGCAGCAGTCTGGCTAAGTTGATCCCGTTGGTTGTGACAGCAATGGTTTTAAGCCCTTCTAGCTTGTACAGTTGACCTAGGAAGATAAGAAGTAAAAAGAACACTTTAAAAGAAGTCATTCAACTTCTTGTAACAACTTGTAAGTTACACAGAAAACCGAAGAGAAGATTTGCAAAACAAAAAAATATCACTGAGGGTGTGAGGAAAACACAGACACTTCAGTGCTTCAGCCTTCTTCCAGCTGTATTGGTTTAAGACACCCATTTTAGCACAAATCCACTCCAAAAAGTATGAAAGAGTAGTTTATTGCAAGCAAAATTGGTTATAAAGAACAATGAAAACACTCATTAATTTTGTTCTCCATTTCTTAAGAGTAAATAGCTTCTTTATTGTTGGAGGAGGGCCTCTGATTGTGTTTGCTGCCTTCTCAGTCTTGCTTTGCAAATTCTGAGTTCTGCAATAATAAGCAGCAAGCCATCCCCTTCACACCTGACACCTGAACTACTTGCATTTACCTAGCAACATTTATCCTACTAAGCTTTACCAAAAAGCAGTTCTAACCCAGAAGTAGCTGCCAGCAATAGTGACATTTAACTGCTGAAAGAAACACAACATATACTCCTACCTAAAGAGAAAAAGGTCAAAATATTAGACCATTACAGAGAATCCAACGCAACAACATCCAAGGGGCAAAACACTTGCACTTGACTGAAATATTTCTATTACCCACAGTGGTAGCCCAGCCAATTGAAGAGGCCCTACGCAAGATACTAAGAAATGGCTACCAAAAGAAAACCACATAAGAAATAGTTAATATCAGATTTAGAAAATAGCTGCCTCCTCATAAGCCAAATGCAGGAATCCTGAGCACACCAGATCTCCAGAAGGGAGACTGTCAAGCTTCCAGTTACAAGTTACAACAACAAATAGGAAAAAAACCCTCATAAACCACTTGCAGAAGCAGAGCCACGGCAAAGTAATTTTATTTTCTTACTTTCCCTTCTCCTTTCTCTCATAGCCTCCACCCTAATTAGTTGAGAAATATTTGAAGAACCCTTACTTTTGAAGCAGCTTTAATTACAGCACAAATATTTCATAGTCCCTTCTTCCTCCCTATTTTACACCTCTATTTGTTCATGATAAGGGCTTTACTTCTGCTTTATCTCATTTTTCAGCTAGTCTCAAAATATTCAACCTAAGCCGAGAACTCTGGAATGGGAAAAGCCAGGTCATATCAAAGATGCTGAAGTTTACAGCAGCAGTATTTCGCAACATGATTTGGAGCCTTGTAAAGACATTTGGAACCTGGGGCTGTAATGAAAGAACAATCTTTACTAAGATCTAGATTTCTCTGGCATTCACCTCTCAAACTCCACCCCACTGACCAGGAATAACTTCCTCCTAGAGGATGAGGGCTATTGGCACAAGCTTGCCAAAAATTATTTAACACTAGCTACCACGAGCAGCCTAGTCTTTGTGAGAATATAGGTGACACACTGCAGCCAGAAGATAGAGTAGGAATAACACTACTTTTATTTACAGCCTCAGAACACACAAAATGCTCAACCTCTTAATAACAGAGAAAAAAAGACTAGCTGCCATACAGGCTTCATTGCTAGAAATGTAAAATGCATTGAATAAAACCAAAGTCATGCAGCCTAAAATGGAAAAATTTAAAAAAAGTAGCCAGACTATAAACCGTCTAGAAATTCAGATTAACTCTATCCCTGCCCAAACCAATACATTGTGCTAAGATGGCTTCAATAAAGGTGGCTAACTCAAATTCTGCAGAAGACATTTTTGGGCTTGTTTTCCCTTCAATGAGTTTTCCTGTCGCTGTTACATGTGATCTATTTAGCTTTGAGACTCCTGCCTTGATCCCAAACTTGTGCACCATAGAGTAACACCAAAGTCTGAGAAGACAAAAAGTGTTTACAGACTTAATTTGCCAATTTTCAATATACCTTTGAAAAAAACAGCCAGGCTAAAACAACTTCATGACAGAGTGAACTAACGCAACAGGACAATCATCTTTATATCCATTACCTTTACCCCAAGATCACTACTCTTGTCATCCATTAAAATGATCACTATGAATCTGCGGAAGTTCAGCTGTGCACAAGAACACAGGTAGAATAACAAAACCCCAATAGTTCAAAAAGATCCATCTCCCTCTTTCAGCCACAGAAATAAATCTTTGAGAATTCTATCATTGCAGTAGTGCAAACAAACAAACAAAAAAATCTTTCTATCCTTCCAATATCAATGCATCAGAATTGCAGCAATGCAATAATTATATTGCAGTGACCTGGCTACTCAACTTATACCCTCAACATCAGAGTAGCTGTGTTGAATATTAAAAGCCATCACCACCACTGATAAATCAAAAAGGTGCATACACTAGGAAAGAAAGTTCTCCACTAAACTGATGACATTGTTCATTTCAACTCATTTCCATGCTAACACTATATGCTGAACTGTAAAGCTATTTTATAAATCTGCCCCCTTTTTGGCTGGCGAAAGACAGCTAAAAATAATTATACCTGTTATTACTAGAAATCTGTAATGCCTTCTTGAAAGAAACAGGTCTCTTGAAAGGCACAGAGCTCTCTCAATCCTAAATAAAAAATAACCTATTATGCGTAGGCAAAATGCCCTAGAGAATGGTATTCCAGAGTTCCAAAAAGATGAAGTTAGTGCTGTTTCAAGGACTCCTCCCAATCAAGGTTCAAGGTAACGCAGGCCAGCTCACTCTAGCCACACCTTTTCTAACTATAAACAGGTCAGTTCTACATACTACACTGCTCTGCTGCTTCCTTTGGAAAAGACCATAAAGGTCTTCCAAACCCTGAACAAAGCAAAGCAGGAGCAGAGACCAACTGTTTTCTGCACCAAAGCTCAGTGTACCAGTAGGCAGTTACTCCACTTTCAAGACCTTCATCTTCCATACGAACCTTTTCTTATTTTCAGTACTTCTACAAGTATATGTGCAGAAACAGACAAGTTCAGCTGCCTACAATACACCAAAGTACAGCCACCTACCTAGCCCTAACCTAATATATTGCCACTACACAAAGCTATTGTAATGCCCATAACATATGAGGCTTTGGACAGGGGAAAAAAGCACCTGGCTCAAGAAAAAAAAACAATAAGCACAGTCACTCAACACAATACCAACTGAAGGAGACAGACTTCTAAAAATTACCCATTCACTCATCTTCCATTGAAGTAATAGTTTTGATCAATAACTGTAAAAACACAGGCATTTCCACCATTCCTTATTAAACACAGACAAGCAAGTGACATCTGTTGTCAAGGAAGCAAAGCAAAAATGCAAAGCCAACGCCCCCCCCCGCCAAAATTCCAAAGAAAACCTGTTTGGTTTGCAAGCATGTATCAGCTGCTCCTCCACAGTGAGGACCTGGTCATATCAATTCTTGATTTTTCACCCCAAGCCTGCATTATTGTAAGCTATTCTAGCAGATGTTGAATATGAAGACAATGGTGAGTTCAGCTGTTATAATATGATGCTCCATTGAAGCAGGAGAGAAGAATTGGAAGTTTTCTGAAAGGAACTACCCTTGCATTTCACAGTGTTGGGGAAAAGCACTGGCATTTCATGTATAATTATTCTTCACGTTGTTAGACTATATTAGTATATAATTATAAGCATAGTTCTTGGATCAATATATAGCAAGTCCCTTTGAAACAGTGTATTTATTGAGAACTCACCCACAATATCAACCACATCAGGTCGGATAAGTGGCTCTCCTCCTGTCAGTCGGATCTTCTCCACACCTTCTTTCACAAACAGTCTGGCTAGACTGATTATCTCCTGAGCAGTAAGTAGCTCTGATTTAGGGGTCAGCTGAACACCTTCCTCTGGCATACAATACTGACCTGAAACAAAGAATACAGAAATACATGGGAAAAAGCCAGCAGCAGTTCATCTAATATTCATAGGAAAAATGCACCAAGGGCAACTTTCTTTAATGGATGTCAAATGACACTGCTTTTCTGAAATACAGAGATCATAGACCAAATCTTGCAAGCCATCTCCTAACAATTTCCTGTTTTCCTTCAACAGAAAACCCAAGACTCATTTGAGCGGTCTCAAAATTACAATGGATCCAATTTGAAGGAAAAGCTGAGCTTATTTCTATCTAACCTGCATTCAAACAGAGACACCAAACTGGCAAGCACTAGGACGTTGCCACAGACTTTGCAGATGTAATTGTGGGAATGCCTAGGTATGAGTTCTCACACTTGTCACATACTTTGGGTATGGTATACAAACATCCACAAGCACCATCATCCAAACCACAACAAGTCTGATGAAAAAGACATGTTGCTCCCACTTGTTTCTGGCAGATCCTTAAGCTTGTTCCTGCTTCCCCATCCCACCAGCAGCTCAGCCCCAAATCAGTCTCTAACTATCCTTTACCACCACTTTGTGAAGACAAGAAAGAGCCCATGGACAACGCAGGATTAAGTCCCCTAACACAATTCTTTGCCTTTGCACGTGGTGTTTCAACCTAGTGGTGCATGAGAGCTTTCTGCAAGAAAGCAAGCAGGCACTTACACCTGAGGTTGCATTTCTCAGTCAAAGAAATTCGCAAGTAGTTGTGCTGGCGCCCAAAGCTGTCCGTCAAAAAAGCAGAGAAGGATGCAGCATGTTCCAGTAGAAAGCGTCCTCTTCCTGAGCTTTGCAATTCCTGTAAGGAAAACAAGCAAGTGCTAAATATTTGAATAGTTATCCTCACTACCAACTTGTATAACTATTAAATATTAACTTTGAACTCAACTCATAATTATTATTCCATTTTTCCCCACGGGGACAGCAGCACAAAAAAACCCCCATGACTTTTCTTTATGGTCAAAACTGGCTGTTTAGTGATTCATTTTCACACCCTACTTAATTCCACAGAACTGTACTACGATTTTCCCTGTGCATTTTAAGGTAGCCACTTTGCCATAGGTGCTTCAGGCTTTTTGTGCAGCATAGCAGGCAGCTTTTTTCAAGTGCATGTCTCATCACTTCCCAGAATCAATGATCCAGGACCACCCAATCTCACTACAGCCCTCAGATCAACAAAATCATAGAAGGGTCCCAGAGAACTAAAAGTTGGTGAAATTCTGCATCTCTGCTTGTATCTCTACCAACTTTCATGTGCAAGACTTAACATCCCGTTAACAGAAAAACCAAATTATTGCTATGTACAATTGTGTTTCATGATGTCTCTTTCAAGAATATTTCCAACAAGGTCTTCTTGCCCAAATCCGCGCAACAGAATACTTCCAAAAAGCTTGTCTCAGATAAAATAGGATAAATAATAAAGGAAGAGAATATATGATCCTGAACAGTCCACCTGTTCAAGCCTGCATAAAAAGATTCAGAATTTTAATGATGTCCTTATTAACTGTCATGAAGTGAATATTAAAAGTGATTTCTAGTTACAATTTTTGGGTTTTTTTAAAGCACACTGTAACATATTCTAGAGAACACAGTTTTAAGGAATTACTGAGTATTTGCCCTCCAGAATGAGGGCTGATCATTTTAGGTATCAAATGAAGTATGCTAAATTAGTAGCTGCTACTGGAAACAAATGCAGTTCAAGTTTACAGCAGGCATCTTTAAAACATCACTACCGTCAATACCAGAACACTGTTGGTTATAACAAGGTCTAAACACAGGGAGTCCCACTGCCTTTAGCCCATGACTTTCAAATTATCTTGCTATACCTCTATTTTTCTACACTTATAAGGCACAGCTGAAACCACTCTGCTACTTTTGGAAAATATTTCAATACCTTAAATGAAACATACAGTAACCGAACCAACTCTTATCACAGTACTGCAGAAACGCAGATGTTTATGATAAGTGCTTTAATCAGCTGGTGGATATTTGGTTCAGGCACTATGTACAAACATCTGCAAACAACATCGTCCAAACCCTGCCAAGTGTGATGTCTCTTCATCTACTATATCACAGTTAAATTAACATTTTATAGGAGGCCAATTAAATAACTCTGACAGAGGCCAGCTGCATAGCATCAAAAAATGAATTGGAGACTACAGGATCAAAATAATTAAAGGAACTACCCTCACGGCATCCTTGGTAGTTAACCACATACAGGCACTTAACAGTCAGTTAAGAAAACTCAAAGAAAGCTAAAGGATTCCTGGACATACAGTGAACTTCATCTCCAGTGAAAGAGCACATACAAACGCATTTCTAGATACACAGTGTTCACAAAGTTAAAAAATTGTGCTGGCTAGTCTTGATAGACTGCAGCAGGCAAAGGATTAAACAAAGTTTTTACATAAATGTCAGACGCAGAATGAGGAACCGGACAAAATGACACATTAGCTAGTAGTCAAACTACTTAAATTAGCTAAAATCATGATTTCCATCTAGTGAAAAACAGACCTGTGAAATCTCCAGGCATACTAAAATTGGCATGCATGGGACGATGCCAAGGGACTGGGCAGAAACATGCACAGCCGTGGATGTCATCTCCCTGGCTCTGGTCATCACTAGTAACCACTGGAGCTAACCCTGCCCAAGATTTCGAAACAGCCCTTGCAAGAAGTCTGGAATTGGTCAGCTAAAATGTTGAACAACCCAGGTATGCTTCCTCAAAATATTTTATTCTGAAAGCATTTGTAAGAAAGATTTGGGGGTGGGTGGAAGGCAGAGACGACACCCTCAGTGACCAGATCAGCCAGACAGCAATATTTGGGGAGAGGCCCAGCGTCAGCCATCAGCAGCTGCAGCAATTTTGGCTCCAGCTGCGCTAACACCATGGCTGCTGCTAAACTTACAAGCGGGAGCAGTTCTTCCTTGGCAGCACATTCTTTCCACTGGTCTTTAAACAATCCACTACACTTCTGGATCCAAACAGCTTTGTGGTTAGATAAGAAGATCTCGAAGAACATCCCTGGCAGTGGGGGCGTTAGAAAAGATAAAGGAGACACAAAGTGGCTGTTTCAAAGTTCAGAAAGCATCTGTTTGCCCCCAATAAAACAGCAGTACTAGTCTCCACCTAATTGCCTTTCCACCAGGAGAAAGCAATCTCTTGCGTTGCTGTTTTGTAGTGGTGGCCACAAGGCAGCAGGCACAGGCATAAGGGGCACAAGGCCAGGTCAGCCCACCCCAGCAGCACCAAAGGTGGTGGTGGCCACCCCTCTGCGGCCACGGGCACTGCTCACGCTCGCTCACAGCCTTATGTCTCCCTCCCCACCAACCTGCACAGGCAGAACAAGCCATCTGGTCCTTCATCCCCCTCCTTGGACACCTGCAGGTTGCTTGTGAGCTCCACAGAGCTTTAGTTTCCCCAAAAAAATTCCACTTTGGGAGCTTGCGGTGTTAGAAACGTTGGCTCTGGTCCACTTTTTATGAGAGTTTCTCAGAATACAAGCAGGGTTAAGTCAAAGAGTCCACTTAAACATCCAGACTTCATTTCTGCTTCTTCCACAGTTAGCAAACTCACCCCTGAACAGACTAAATCTGAAGATATTTTAAATACCGCAAAACTCAAAAAAACAGAACACAGAAGTATTTTTTTCTTGAAAACTGCACTGCTTTCTGGCCTGGTGGGATTTCTGACATTCTCCTTCATATTATTTTGGAAAGGTGCTCACATTTGAGAGGGAAAGCACTGCCATGCTTGTTAAAATTATTTTAGCCCTTCTTATAGGAGCACTCCTCTCCTGTTTCTTTTTCAATAACTCGTTTTTGCACTTTTTCAGGATCAGGCTTCCTTGCCCACTCCACTTGGAGATAGAACAGCACAAATTCTCCTGCCTCCTCATTTTAGAGTGTGCATTAGAAGGAGGGAAAAAAGTACAAAGTTGTCCTCCCTAACAGAAAGGAGACAAGAGGTGGAGCCTTTAATGATTGTATGTAACGGATGCCAAAACGGCATACTTTCAAGGACAATAATATGCTTAAAGTAATTTCCTATTTTCAGGAAGGAGCCACCACTGGAGTGGGACACAGGAGACAACAGTTCTGTTCCTGGTCTGCCATCCACCTGCATGCCTGTTGGAGGCAAGGAAGCTAAAGTAGGACTTAATTGGAGGAATAATATTGCCCTTCATTAGTTACTCTGAAGTGAACTGTCAAGAAGCAGTATTAAAAGGCACTCAGCAGGCAGTTGGTGGCAATATACTTTAAAGTTCCTGATGGAAATAACTAACTTTTGCTCACTTGCTGCAAAATAGTGGGTGTTGGGATTGGGGAAAAGAAAAAATGTTTTCCAGAGCTACTAGAGCTTCTTTCCGTCGACTTCTTGTTGTGTGAAGAGATGGGTTTGTCTGGGAGAGGAGAATGTCCAAAGATGGAATTTCTAAGCTGTTAGTTCAGTTTCTGTCCAGTTTCATGTCAGCAAGGAGGAATGAGGAAACACTTACGAGGAGTTCTGTAGCATCAGCTTGAGCTCCAGCAGAAGCAGATCCTGTATTACCAAAACTGCCACTGCAACCAGCACTGACTCATACTTTTATCAATTCCACAGGGAAGGCCAAATATAAGAGATGGAAACTCAGCTGCCTTTCTGGTTGACTCAGGTAGTCGTGTAAGTAGGATTTTCCCAAGCAGAAAAATAGGGTGAGGTTGGACCTAGTCACTTGCAGCCTGTGTGAGAGCTATCAGAGCAGGGAGAAAGCAAAAGCTGCCTGCTACAGTTCCCAGGCTACAGGCAAAGGGTTATTCAGCTCCCTGAAGCTGGAAAAAATGGGTCATTGTTGATATTTTAACATATCCATGCCCAACCACATAACTTTTTCACTCAAAAGGGATGGTTATAATCCCCAAGTCCCCACTCCCCTCTCTCCATAGTTGACAGGAGACGCTTCTGCACATTGGAGGAGCACATCCTGTCACATACTGTGCTTCATCTGATCTGTGAAAAAACACTTTCACTCTCTGGGCTGTCAATCCCATGTTCTATACTAGTACTGAAAGAATGAGAGCTTAGATGACTGCACCTAGAAGCTATATTTTGACAAGCTGTCAGCCCTTCAGACCTGCCAATTCACCTGTGATTTCCAGGAGAACTCTTCTAACAACACAACAAAATTGGAAGCTGTCAGTAGAGGTATCAACCACCACCAGCAACATCACAAACTGACAGATACTGGAAAAGCTGAGTTACACACACGGGGGAAGAGAACAGAGCTCTTAGCTATTTATCAAGCTGAAGAGTGAGTACTGTACTTGCTCTACCCTTCCACCTTCACCTTATCCCCAGCGATATTTGTGCGCTGTGAAACAGTAATGCTTGCAAACCCTTCTTCTGCGCAGGCCTCGGGGACCACTGCAACTGGTATACTTAGGACACTATTAGCTTAGCACTCCTGCACCCGCTGGCTCTTCCAGCTCCTGTAATCCCGGTGGGTTTGTGCAGCCGCCCTGCTGCCTCACTGCAGTGCCTAACGCTGCTGTGCCAGCATCACGGACACAACTCGGCAAAAGCTCTTCTGTTCCACGCCTCACCTTTAACATCTCGCTCCGTAGGGAAGTGGTGACAGAGTGTCCTTGTTCAACCTGGAAATTGGACAACCACAGAGGCTGAAATGGGTCTAAATAGGCCAAGTGCCAGAATGAGGTCGGAGCGGAGAAGTCCAAGGCAAATGTTTTTCCGAGGGCTCAGCAACTGCTGCCCAACAGTTGACCCCAAACAGCATGCTACATGGTTACTGGCAGAGAGCACTGCTCAGGGACTTTGACCAGCTACCCACAAAATGGAGCTGCAGGACACAGAGAGTTTCAGACATGACTGGCCAAGAATAAGGGCCATATGAGGTCTTTCTAGACAAGCTGGGCTCTCCCTTTTATCCCAGCGGTGAAGACTTCTCTGAAGCCACAGAAAATTTCACGTGGTTAAGTTTGAATTACAGGATCTACATGAACAGATGGAGGAAGCTAAAATGAAAGTTTGTATTAGGACGCCAAAGACCTTTATCGGAAAAGTTACACCCAGAGCAGGGTTTTAAAAAAAAAAAAAGCAGCTGATTTCCTTAATGTTACTTGCTCTCAAGCCTCACTATCTTAAGAGTCCTCTCATAGTCTTCCTTTGTTTCAAAAAGCTGGAGTTTTTACATGTAAACTTCCAGCTTGCAATAAAACACTTCTTTTTAAAAAGTACAAATTACTTTTTCTATTGTACTGGAAAATAGACAGTTTTGTTGTAGAAAAATGTAATCCTATGTGATTTTTTTTTATTCGAGAATATAATTTGGACATGTATCATCATGTAAACAAGACGACAGGATGGCATCACACTTTTCTCTGTTAACTGTGAATTAGTCAAGAAATGCTTGTACACAACTAACCAACCATGAAAAAGCTGCTTTCAGAGTGCCTGTTGCTACCTCCGTCCTCTTAGCTAGTCTTAGAAAAAGGGACTCCAGACTGCACACATCTCTGAGACTGACAAGTGCATCTTAAATACTAAGATACAAACAAAAGGCTCAAACATGTGGACTAATCAGTCCAATAATAAGCTGATCAAGTTCTGGGTTTTATTTGCAAACAGTTTAGTATCAGCTTCCCAGACACATCTGATTTCAAAATGGACATAAACTTTCACAGCCTCAGATTTGTCCAGTCAGGTTACCTGGTCAGTATCATTTCACTTCTATATATACATCCATTTTCACCACATATCTCATATAGAGAACATTATAAGGACTTAATGGACATTCAAAACACAAATAAAAGCTATTAAGTGTTTCTGCTGGAGGGAGTTACCATGCATTCATAGAAAGTGTTATTACAGATAGCATACACACAGACATTCTCCCACTGTCTCAAAAAACAGCACATAGGAACAGGCTAAAAAAGCCTTAAATTGAACATAAATTCACCACACAAGTCCAATACAACAGCTGTACCAACCCCACTGTTTGTCACCTAACCTAAAGGCTTACAGTAGATGGCCCGTGACACAGCCTTTCAGTTGTGTCCTGAACAGAGTTCTTCCTTCCACAGTTGGAAGGACCATTTTAAAAGAGGATGAAATACAGAGAGTGCAGTGCTCTCTTCTGCCCTTTCCACATCCCACAGCCAACTGAAATCTCATGAAACTAAACAGAACACGTGAACGTTTTCAGATCCAACCCAGAAGACAGTCAAGCAGTATTCACAATTGTTCTGAATGTTTGATTCTGTCATCTGAAAGCCCGTTTCACTGTCCCCTATGGCTGTAACGCTAATTGCTCCTCTCTAGAGATGAATCCCTGGAGAGTTGGAGAACAGAAAGGAGCAATAAGTATATTATCACTGCATAGTGGCAAAGTTTGCATTGTCTTAGCTTTTGCATTAGCTTGCTCCTCAGGCCCTGCAGGGTATCAGCCAGTGCCCCAGCACACTTGTCACAGGTACTATTGTCACACACACAAATCACCCATCCCATTCTTCCAACCACTGTGGCTTTCATCCCCTAAGGGAATAGAGCTTTCAGAAATGGATGGCGTAATCAAGCTCTCTCAAAAGTATTCCTGAATATATGTTAGAACTACTTGATTTATAGAAAACAGCTAAAAGTAATTCTCATCGGTATTTATAAAAAAGTACATGGTTTAGGGTGAAGAAAAAGCTCAATAACTTTTCTAGATTCCCAAGCCAAGTACGCATTCAATAAAGCAACGTGCAAATCCATCTGACTTTCTGTAAATAAGTAAGTGGTAGTGAATGCATTCAATTCTGGTGACACAAAGACTGTCTCTAGTAGCTTTAGCTTATTTTCTGCTTGTTAAAGCCAGCCATGCAATTGCAAGTAAATCAATAAATCACGTCCCAGCTGGGACTACTCTGCATGTCATGCCGTATTTCTGATAGACAGTTACAGAACCTTTGCCTTTCTCTGCAGCTTTTTCTCTGGCATTTGGACACGAAGAGGCAGAAACGGTCTGGGGGACCAAAAGTTAAACTAGGAGGAGGTAGATCTGGACAACACCTGTGTCGATTTCACGCCAGCGACAGAACAAACAGGTTCATTGCAAAGCTGGCACGACCTTTCGGAGCACAACCACACAAAGCTGACAAACTACTCGATTTTGACCTAGGCAGATCAAACGCCGTTGTGTAATCTCTTTTTGACTGGGACGGAACACAGAATTCAGTCTGAGAGACTTAACGTCCTACTTACTTTCAAAGCAAGGGTGACATTTCAACAGCGTAAGGACATAGAATTACACATTACTACACGTTTCGTGGACGCCTCGTCACCCCCTCGTACCACCGAGTCACGTTCGCCACACACGTTACCTGTCGCTCTGGGACAGGCTGCTAAATCCCGTGTTTCTATTCGAAAGCAGGAGGCAGAGTTTCGCCCACCCGGGCAGCCTCCAGCCGCCGCAGCCCTGCGCCGCGGGGGACGACGGCAGGGGAGACCCCCAGCTCCCCCCGGGAACCCCGCCGGCCGGAGCCCGGACTATGCCGAGCGCCCCTCCGCAACGGACGTTTCCTTAAAATTTTAAGTTTAAGGCACCGGCCCGGCGCTCAAAACCGCCCCCCAAAACCCGACCTCCGGCGGCCGCACGCCTCCCAAGCGCCCCCCCCCCCCGGCAGNCCGTCACGCGGGGGAGGGCGGGCAGGGGTGGAGGCAGCCAATCAGAGCGGCCGCCGGTGCGGCGGGGCACGCCGGGAGTTGTAGTCCGCTCCCCTCGGACGGGAGGCGGGGGGGCCGCGGCCACCGGCGGACTGCAGGTCGCTCGCCAGCGGGCTGCCCTCCTGGGGGCGGGGGGCCCGGGCAGCCCCGGGGAGAACCGCGTACCTCCGCAGCAAGGGCCAAGCCTGCGCTGGCCCCCTGTATTTTCTGCTTCCCCCCGCCCTCGCCTTGGCCCCGCGAAAGGCAGGTGCAGGGCCCGAGGCTTGCAGGCGGGCCCTGCCTGCCGCCTGCTTTCCTGGGAAACGCAGGCCCTGAGGCACTCGCACAGCGGGTACGTGTCCCAGCAGCGATAGGCAGAGCACCAGGAAACACGGGAGCATTTCTGGTGGAAACAACAGCTTCAACCTCAGTCCTGCCCCAATCTCAAGTAAAATCTTTGTCCGAAGATGGGCATAGGAACTAAATGGGAGAAAATGGGTATTATGGGGCTTAAGAAAACAGTATTTCAGTTTTCCAGCCTAACACGTTTTCCCCCACACTCCCGGTGTTTCACAGACGAGGGTCCTTACAGTGAAATGTCTGGTGGTCCACTGTCCACCTCCCCTGGGCAATGGGTCTGCGGAGCACGGTCGCCCATTGCTGAGCTGAACTTGAGGCACCTGCTCTGAACCTCTTTCACACACGCTCAAAATTTCCCTGGATCCTGTTCCCTGAATCATGTCAGCTACTCTTCCAACAGACACGTTTCCCTAAATGACTTTTATTGCTTAGCCTTAGACCTGTACAGCTGTTGTATTGCTGTAGCCGTTAAGAGTAAAACTAACACCTTTATACACCATGCTACTTTTAAGGTAACTCTTCCAGTTTAAAAAATTTTGTTTTCCATTACCAAATTGCTGTGTCAGGGGTATTTGCATTTGCAACTAATGGTTGCAAAACCATTAACAGTTCTCTGCACAGTCTTAATCCTGTAGTGTTTGACCTGTGCAATACTTGTTGATGTGTGAGTAACTGGGCCTGATAATTGCTTGGTTAGCCATTGCTTCAAGACATAGTTGTATGTGCTGGTACAGATCCAAATGTTTACTCAGGTTATGCTTAAATCTTTAATCTGTAGCAAAACACCTTCTTTTGTCCAATTCAGCATTAAGCATTGAGACTTTAGACTTTATTCGGTCTTTAGGCCGGAGAGAAACTAACAGGAAAACTTAATGCAACTTTTTTGTTTGTTTGTTTTCCAAAGCTGAAACCATTTGAAAAGAAATACAGACTTGAATGACCTGTGTTGTGGCCGGATATCTACTCTGAAAGCATTCTCATCAGTATGATGTCAAGGTAGCATATACACAGATCAAAACAATAGAGAAGGTAACAAGGTAAAATACTGTTTTGAATTACAGTTTTCAAAGGATGCAGGTGCAAGCTTGGTCTTTACATTTACAGTAGCTTTATGAAGTGCCACTGCTCCCTGTAGAACTGGAATAACTGTAATTAAAGCATTTCCTGAATTTAATTGAATAGCAAGTGATAATGACAGTTGAAATACAGAAAGCATTTTAGCTTCATAGTAAATGTAGTAAATGTTCAATTCAGTGAAGCTTTCAATTACAAAAAAAGTTTAATTAGTTGTAATGTGAATTAGGATCAAAATTTGTTACAAACTCTGAAAAAAAAAATCATTTGCTTAATCAGCATTAAAAAAATCCACCGGATCTCTAATCTCTAGTAAATGCTCTTACCTACAGTGAAGAGTCTGGTTCTATACTTATTTTATTTTACTTAAAGTCTGTGTTAAGCTTGAATTACATCTGTAATCCAATTGAACATGGTGAGTTTGAGCGTATCAGGAAAGTTAAAAAATGAAATGTCTTTGAATACTTGAAACCTTGTATTTTTCCGGTTTTATCAGTTTGTACAAATACAGGCATATCTTATTAAACCAGCATAAAATCAGCTTTTATACCTCCAAAGGCAACCTCTTCATCTCAGAAGTAGCTACTGCTGGTTGACATAAGCACTCGCTCAGAATTAAATGAAACCTTAAAATAAATGTAATGGAATAAGAGCACCTGCATAAGAGATGATACTGTTTTAACTTTACTGGGATACAGTTATTTCGTGG
Source organism: Chionis minor (assembly GCA_013398295.1). Lineage (NCBI taxonomy): Eukaryota > Metazoa > Chordata > Aves > Charadriiformes > Chionidae > Chionis > Chionis minor. The sequence continues at coordinate 548,413 of VZSF01001204.1, forward strand.
CATGTGACAGATCATGAAGATTTTTTGCACATCTGAGACAGCAGCTGAAGGTGTGATTTCTTTACTTTTCTCAGAAGCCATCTGAAAAACTAGTACTCAAAGAAGAATTAAATGTTTGTGGTTTGTAAATTTAGGCCAAGATGCTGCACAGTGTCATGCCCTTGCATTGCAACCAAAGTTGTGTGTGATGTTCTACCCTGGCAAAATAATACCTATCTACATCTCGCTGCAGAGACCACTGGCACTCTAGTGAAGTTCAAGACGGTTACTCAAGGCAATTTTAGGATCCACAAAAACTTGCCTACTGGTTTTTTTGTGGCAAACCAGTGGTCTTTCAGTTGTCTTCTAGACATTATGCAGATGTTCACTTGTGTTTGGCACAGAGTAATTCTGTAGTCCAAATTCCAAAGAAAAAAATTTCCTGCCCTTCCCGCTGCTGCCTTCCTTTCTGACCTACAGGGATCCTAGATTAGCCACATCTTATTTCGCTGTTTATTTGTTTCAAGATTTTGCTGAATTCACAAATAACGCCTTAAAGGTCTCGTTCAGCACTCTTGCACATTCAGAGATCAACTAACTTTCCTCAAGAGACTCTGCACTGTGCCATTTGTAAAAGTCCACGTGCCTGCCAAGAAGCATTACACCCACATGGGCAACTGAAGGGCAGAATCCAGTCCATGTACCAGCATCCTGTGTGAGCCTATCCCAGAACAGTGTGAAAATGCTAAGTGCTGGACTACTTCCAGTGCTATTCGTGCTTTGAGTAAGCACTGAACAAAGTTTTAAAGGTATGTTAACAATGAAATAGCAATAATAATTAAAAAGTCTCAGTAGAGAGCACAGCACGTGACCTAGGTGGATGTGCCACACTGAATCACAATTGCCTCATTGTTCAAACTAGGCATCCATTAAGAGTTTCTCAACATTTTTTCTGAAACTTTGGACTACATGCCTGAACAAAAACCAGGGCAAAGTGGAAGACCTCATCCTGTCCTCACGTGGGGCTGGAGCACAGCCAAGGCTTGTGTTGGAATTGCAGTTAGGAAAGACTGTGGGAGTGCTTAGTCTAGTGCAAGACAAGGGAGTCTCCACGTCCAGCTTCCTGCAAACTGAGTACGATATAACTGCTAGACTGTGCAAAGACACACTGATTGTTTTGTCTGTTTCTTGCAAGAGCAGAACATCTTCTCTCTCTGCATTTGTTACCGGTGAGCAACATAGGCACTCCTTTAAAGAAACTGTCACAAGGATAGACATTATTCAGGGCATATGTAAGGTACGAATGACTAGCTCAGGACATCTCACAGTTGCTCATGAGCATTGTAGCATTTTTCAGATCAAATCACATCACTGCATAGTAATTCTTATCTACCTTTGAGAAATCCTCATGAGCTGGTAGAGCAGAGGCTTCTGTTATAGTTTGCTTTCCTCTTTGGAAAGAGGCATGAGAGCCTTCCTGGTGTTTCTTCCTGGTAGCTGGCACAAAATAATATCCACAGTTCTCTAGGACGTACTTCTCTGATGGAATTAAAAAGCACGTGTCAAAAAATACCGAGTTACAAACAGGGATTTTGTAAATACCCATGCCAAGGCCGCCACAAAAACGACAGCCTCTCACAGATGCAGAATAAATCAGAACAGGACCAGCCATTGTAGTCAAATTGGTCTGAAAACCATTGTCATGGGACCAGCCAGGCTAGTTAGAAAATAGGTGTCAATGCTGTTTTCTCCTAACTCTCCTTACTTTCTGCATGCTGGAGAAAATGTCTCCTCCCTTATATTATTAATCTCCTTCTTTGCTGTATTTTCTTTGATGTTGTCCAGTTTTCCTGCTTGCAACAACATGAAAAGAAAAAACCTTCATTTAATGTCACTAAACTCATAGTAATGAAATTTTTGGCATTCTCTATCTGAGAAGCATCTAGAGTAATGGGCTATAGAATACCAAAGAATCCAACTGATCCTACACATTAAACCTAAATTCACATTTACTCTTCCATACTTTTGGACAGCCACACTACCGAAAGGGAATTAAGAAATGCATAAAACCCAGAGGCTGATATAAGTAGAAAAGGAGGGGAAAGGAAGGAGGTAAAGAAGGGGAGGAAGGGAGAAAAGGAGGGAGTGAGGAAGGGAAAGAAGGGAAGGAGGAAAAAGAGTTTTACTGTGAGCTTGACCTTATCATTTATGTATGACCATACCCCTCTCTTGGCTTTCTTCCTTTGCATGAAGTATCATCATCACGCCTTCAGCATTACACAATTGAGGAACAGTAGCACTTTGTGCCCTCCTGTTTTTTTATCTAGAAGTTCTGTGCAGGACAGCTGCTGAGCTTTTGTTTATCGGGAGCAGGATTGCACGGTTCCACCCTTTACGCAACATTCCCAGTAAACAGGCTGTTTATGGGCTGACCACAACAACTTTGCTGGTCTAAGTGCATGCATATCGTATCTAATTTCTGGGAACTGTGAGAAGAAAGAGTATAGTGACACAGACCAAGCTCATCTACTAAGGTTGACACAGACATAACGAAAGAGAAGTTTAGACAAAGTCGTACATTGTCTCAACTTAACTCTCTTAATTTATTCTGCCCCAGGGGCTCCAGTTATAGGTTTGGGGTTAATCCGTTTGCATGCCTACATTTTTTCATATTTGACTGAACTCAGGGACATGGTAAAAGGTAAACTCAGGTAAACACCTGAGTGTTAGAACAAACCAAGAGAAGAATTTTTTCTTTCCTATGGATAACCTGGACTCCCGATGCCCTCCCCCTCCTTCCATGTTTAACTCCCATTCCTCCTTTCCGTATTAAAGAATTCCTGCTTAACTTTACAGAGCGAAGCTAACTGTATCAGTGATGTGTGATGGTACCTTACATATCAGCACCACTGACACTCCAGGCATAAGGCACTGGGTCAGTGGGATGATTCTTAGACCTGAGAATTCAGATGTATTTTGGACAAAACAAATCATTATCTCCCTTTTTCCTTGAAGTGCAGATCCAGATTCTTGGTTGAAAGATGTATTGGTCTTCAAATGGAGAGAAAAGAAATAAACTCCAAATGGCCTTGTCCTTAAGCATTATTTAAAAAAAAAAAAAAAAAAGAAAAAAAAAAGAAGCAGCTTCTTTTCCAATACAGGTGCTGTCTTGAAGTTAGTCCCTGTATTTGGAACAGCAATTGATTTATTTAAACAGCTGGACAAATGATCTTATGAAATATGATGAGTATTTCCCATTTAATTTGTTTTGAAGCAAGGAAGAAAACTAGTGAGGGGTCTGGAGCACAAGTCTTATGAGGAGCGGCTGAGGGAACTGTGGTTGTTCAGCCTGGAGAAAAGGAGGCTGAGAGGAGACCTTACTGTTCTCTACAGCTACCTGAAAGGAGGGTGTAGCGAGGTGGGGGTCAGTCTCTTCTCCCAAGTAACAGGCAATAGAATGAAAGGAAACAGCCTCAAGTTGCACCAGGGGACATTTAGATTGGATATTAGGGAAAAATTCTTCACTGAAAGGGTTGTCAGGCATTGGAACAGGCTGCCCAGGGAAGCGGTGGAGTCACCGTCCCTGGAGGTATTTGAAAGACATATAGACATGGTGCTGAGAGACACGGTTTAGTGGTGGACTTGGCAGTGTTAGGTTGATGGTTGGACTCAATGATCTTAAAGGTCCCTTCCAATCTAGACGATTCTATAAATTTCATCAATAACAACAAAACACCTTCACCACATCCCAACAAAACAAAAAGTAGGATCACAGACCTTCAAGACTTTGTACTGGAAGAGTTTGATGTGACTTGGAGATCAATTAAGTTCTGTCAAGGCTCTAAAGTATACCTGTCTTGTTCCTTTCAAAACTAGGTGGTAGTGTTTATAGCCAGGTTCTTAGTCTACCTAGGACAGAATTTATTTTTTGCTTACTTATTGGCTTATTTTGCTGAAACAAGCCGACTTCCACTCTGTTAAGCATGCCATCAAGGTAAGCAAAACTGTAACAAACAGCACTCTGAGAAAGTTAATTTGTATCCAAGAGCTTTATCAAGTTAGAAAGTCATAAGGCAGAAAATGGAACAAACCAAAATAAAACAAAATAGTAAAACCATCAGGACATCTTTGTGAGCTGTTGTCATTTTTGTTTTGTAGATACTTATATCAAAGACTATGTTTTTTCAGATACTGTTGAGTCACTTCCAGATTTAGCATCCCACAGGTATTTCTCTGTCATTTCAGATCCCATAGGCACTTCAGTTCTGTTCAGTTCTTACAAATCACAATAAAGAATTGTGATTAAGCAAACTGAATCTCACTGAATATTTCCCTCTTTCACATCTTTGACCATCATCTTGTAAAAGAAAGATAGAAAGGAGCTGTTTGCAGATTCACTCTGTTCTCTCATCTCCTCTTCCCAATGCTTTCTGTATTGCCAATTTCTAAGCTGTTTTTCCCCCCCAAAAAAAGTGAAAGCGTGACAATGCCTTGGAAGAACTTTATTTGAGTTTTTGGACAGAGGATCATTACTTTGTTGTGCATTGTTTAGTCACTTAGGTGACGGAAAAGTGGGCTTGAGATGCTATCTTTAGAGAAGTAGAGAATTCTGCTCTCCTGGTTCCTGTCACTCACCTTCACATCAACAATTACAAATAGCCTGTAAGGTAACAGAAAATCAAGCTCTTGAGAGGCAGCTGTCTGAACAATGGCAGCCAATCTAACCTCAGAGACGCTGTCAGGCTGGAGGTTTCAAAGGTTAGGACAACTATGTCCACTACATTTGAGAGGTCGCAGGCTTTATTTCTGTAGTAGCTGCTCTTCTAATGCTTTTCACTCACTCCAGTGGTAATTGCTCAGACCTTGTGACTGGCTAACCACTCGGCCTCTGAAATACTTTGTTGTGGGGAAAGGAGAATGGGTTATTTATTTCACGGGAAAAAGGCATGTAGGACAATCTATTGGCCTTGTATTTCCTCGTGGATAGTGATGTATTCATTAGGATCCCAGCCTTGGAAATCTGATCTCCTGACCCAGTTATTTCAGCTTCAAATGCTGTGGGTGAAAAGAAAATTAATTATAAAATAAAACCAAAAGCAGAACAGGGTGATTGATGCTGACCTGGATGGGCTTGTTTGCTGGAAAGTCTTTCCATCTTAGCCAGTGGAATGCCTTTTTTTTTTTTTAAGCTGAGCAATTAGAGTCAAGGGATTTTGTGTTGCAGCTGTTTACAAGTTTGTTTCTTCCTCTGACAGAAGAAAATAACTTTATCTTGATGAAATCTTCTTGTTCCAAAAGGCATCCGACAGCATTTAGCAGTACTGGCCCGTCAGTCTGCATCTTGCTGTTGTGCAAATCCTTCCTCTCCACACACAGCCCTCATGTGATACCTATGAGGAAGGCCACACACCTCGGTTAAACATAGAATGGCAGAAAATGGACAGAAAAGAAGGATGAAACAAGGACATAGCAGAGAAGTGGGACTGAGATATCTGATTTCAGTATTTACCGTAAATTTGAGATATAGCTGGAAATGACACCAACAGTCAAGAAGCTAAGAGCCAAATACTCTTAAAACCTGCGTAACCTTTAGCTTCTAGAATTATTTTGCACCTTATCAATTAAACAGGATAATTGTTCCATTAAACTTCTGTATGCTTTAAACAAGATTGTTTTCCCCACACAGCTGCAGCTGTCTCTGCAGTGCAACATAGTACCTTCTGAAAAACAGTGCAAGTATTTAAGATAGGAAGGGAATAGGTGAAAGACTGACCATCAGTCCCAAGGCAGAGAGGGAAATAGATGAAATTACTGCTGTGTAATTTTGAACGTCCACTCTTGGGAATTAATACCCTGTTGGATAATGGTATTCCCCTATGTTTTCTTTTTGTTTTCTTTCCCCCATCGAAGTTTAGTAAGAGAATTATAGGGCGTTCCCCTCCCCAACCAATCCCTCTCATGTGTTTCCACATGAGAATCTATTAGTGAGCAGAAATAAATACTCACAGTTACAAAAAAAAAAAAAAAAAAAACAAAACCAAAAAAAACACACCACACCACAAACCCCCAACCCACTGCAAATATCCCCAGGACAGCTTTGGTGTCTGAAAGCTCAGATGCTCATTTATTTCAGGACCTCTGACTGCAATCTTGAGCTGTCCTGCTACTGTTGCCTCAACAAGTGATGTCTCTTCTAACCTGATTTTTTTCCTTGTGTACAACCCTACATTTGGCAAAAGGGATTATTTGTAACTTCATTACCTGTAATTTCAGAAGACTGCCGTGCAACAATGATTCTAGTCTGTAAATGATTTGATTCTCCCTGTACCTTTCTTTGGCTAGAATACATACATCAGTCCCAGTGACAGTTAATAACTCTAAATAGTAAGAAGGACTAGTAACTAGATGAAATAACTTCCTTCCTGGTTCCTTTCTCCCTCAAGTTTTCTAAGGAACTTTGGTTTAATCAGTCTGATCAAGTCCTCACATTTCATTATAGTAACCTAATTTATGTCACCTTCACTAACTTGTATGACCTTTGTCATACACTTTTTCTTTGGTCTTTCGCAAAGTTATAGACAAAGGAAACCTACATAGTTCAGAATCCTGCTCCAGTACTGAATTTTGAACAAGAGGTGACTTTGGGACAAATATAAAAGCAACTGTATGCCTCATTTCTCAGTAGTCCAGAGAAATTCCTTTTTCAGTTTACACATCTTAAGAAGGAGAACTAGCTTAAAAAGCAGCTTGTGGTGTCAGCAAGGTTTCCAAGGAGTAACTCTACCCTTTTCAAACTAGACAACTATCTGTACTGCACAACACAGCAGGGCCAGGACCCTGCTAAGCTGAAGCTAATAGAGCTGATCCAATCACACAGTACACTGCCTGGATCTGCAGAGGTACCAGCTCAAATCAAGAGAAACACAGACATAGTGCCACAGCACCTGCATCCTAACAAAGATAATTTGTGTGCATGCAGCAAAACACTGATTAAATTGTTCTGCTTCTGGAGCTACCGCTTGACTGCTAGCCCAGGAATCTCTGCACTGTGCTTGTTGTGTGCTGCTGATGTAGTTGCAGGAGAAGTGACAAGATAGCTGTAGCAGGGACCAAATAGTCCTCATTAAGGATGTGAAATAGGAATACTTATTTAATGTTGCTGTCTGTGCTTGCTTCTGCCTTCTCTCATGGTAATCTGGTAGATGGGACCCTCGAGCCCCTGGCCCACAGTGCAGCTGCACAGTCTGCCCACTTGTTAACTGTGCCAGTGTTTCATTTATTTAGCTCCTAGGGGTGGTGAAGAAGTAATGTTAGAGAGAAACTGCCAGAGCACTGTCACAGAGCCAAGTTGTATCCTAATGCTTCAGTGCTCCAACAGCTAGATGTGCATGCGTCCAGGGTAGGGAACAGAATGCAAATGTCTGAACCCTTCATTTCCTGCATTAGGAAAATGATCTAATCACCTTGCACCCTAGACCTGCCATGGCACATCAGCCTGCAGGTCCTTAGATTGTGGATTTGTATTTGTCATCAAGTAGGTATTTGGACATATTCTGCGAAAACAGGAATAGACTGACCTCCTTGGTTGGTGGTAGCAGCACGTAGAACCCCCACGTGAACAGAAGGATACGAGCGAAAGCACAAGTCCTACTAAAACCCTACCATGGGGAAAGTCACACTAAAGTCCTCATGCTAAAGCACTCCATGCCCATAGGGACCTGGGCCCTACCCCCGTATCAGGGGAGACAGTACCCATCCTGAGGAACTTAGTTCTGACTTGACAAGATGTGCGATGGGAGAAGGGCAAGGGAAGCGGGGAAGAGACGTAAATGAAAAAAAGAATGAACCCCAAACCTGCAGGACCTGGTGATAATCCCTGTATTTCCACCCAAGTGGAGTGGCTCCACTTTCTGTAAATCACTAACTAATAGTGAGTCACGTCAAAGAAACGATCTGGAAACTTCTGTGTAGTTTATGCTGTCAAAACATTTGGCGGGCATAGAAAATTATGATCTAGAACATAGCCATAATAAGGCACTCCCTTTAAGATGATTAATATGCAAAGAAAATCAAAACTAAATTAAGCCTATTTTACTTTATGAGGATTTACTTTATGAGGACCAAACATAGCTGTAGGATTGAGTGAAACATTCTGATCTGGCTCATTCTAATCTGTCATCTTCTGTCTGTAAACGTGAGTGCCTTGAGAGAGTATGTAGTCTGTTCATTTCTGTATTGACACTTTAAATGTTGTGTTTGCAGATTTTTCCTGCCATATATTTCCTTTTTTTTCATATTGCAAAAATATGCAAAATATAAAAAATAAAAAATATTTTCTCAGAAATTTCCCGTAAAAATTAAGACTTCAGAAAATTTTCCAATGGAACATGCTTCCCTTGGAAAAAGGCAATTCAACAGCCAGTTCATCTGCTATTTCAGACAAGCTAAACCATTTTAGCTTGACAGGCTGAGAGAGCTGGGGCTGTTCAGCCTGGAGAAGAGAAGGCTCCGGGGAGACCTGATAGCAGCCTTTCAGTATCTGAAGGGAGCCTACAGGAGAGCTGGAGAGGGACTCTTTGTCAGGAAATCTAGTGATAGGACAAGGGGTAATGGTTTTAAATTGGAAGAGGGGAGATTTAGATTAGATATTAGGAAGAAGTTCTTTACTGTGAGGGTGGTGAGGCACTGGAACAGGTTGCCCAGGGAAACTGTGGATGTCCCATCCCTGGCAGTGTTCAAGGCCAGGCTGGATGGGGCTTTGAGCAACCTGCTCTAGTGAGAGGTGTCCCTGCCCATGGCAGGGGGGTTGGAACTTGATGATCTTTAAGGTCCCTTCCAACTCTAACCATTCTATGATTCTATGATTTAACAACTCACCCTGTCTGTTAATACAATTGATGTTTGAGGGGGAACAGGGAGTCCTTCTTTAAATAGAAAATATAATCCAAGCAGTTGTTTCATCATTGCCTTCTGCCTTGTACAATAATTTGCAGTCATCTTGCAGGGGTAAATGATTGCATGAGTGAACAAGGCAACAGAGTACTGAGCCCTTTGATCCAATTTTGCTCCAGCTCGAAGAAAGAAAAAGGTTTGTCCTTGGATTAATAGGAAGAATATGGCCCTAGTTCTCCTAATTTATTTGTGATTAGGGTATTAACTCAGTCTGGAGGAAGTTTACAGGACTTTATTAAGTTAACATGCAGACTGAGAGTCTGGAGAATGAGAGTGTAGAGATGTTAATTGTAAGAACAGATACATTGCAACAGAGGTAAGAGCAAAACAAAAGGCACCACCATTTAAGACTCTCTCTGCTTATCTTCCCAAGTGACTCCAACTTACTGTGATTACTAGAGGTTTATAATTGTATTTCACTGTCTGCTAACACCTCTTTATCTCCTTTTCAAATTGCTATGACCTCCAACAATCACAGAGGTACTTGTCAGAGGAAAAAAAAATAAAAAATCACCACACAGCAAGGAGGAGGAAAGCTGGCTGGAAATCTTCCCAAAGAAATGTAGTAGAACCTGAAGGGACTTGGAGTATCGTCTACATGAATCCATTGCTGTTGCAAATGGCCACATCACAAGCTTGCACCTTTACTGTTGCTGAGAAGCCAGTTTAGAGCCAAGGAGCTCTGATGACTATAAGCCTTCTTCTAAGTTTTAAGCTTAAAAAAATTGCATGAGTTGGTCTCTGTCTCCTATACCTCTTTTCCCAACTTCCCATTCATGTGTATCCTTTCTCAGAGTAGATAAAGCACACCTTTTTTAGATTTCTCTTATTAGATGTGTTATTAGGGTGAGCAAGGAAAGCCTTTCCCTACACTTGTTCTGCTGTAATTCATTTTGCTCTTGGGCAATTAAATCTGTTCTCACTATTCTTCAGGTTCTGAGAGCCAGATAAATGTAGCTACTTTTTGGCAAAGTCATTCCTGGGGGCCCTTAGCTACAGAACAGTGATATAAACTCCCAGTGCCATTAGACATGACGTACATTGATCATCTCTCTACATGACCCAACACTTGCACTTTTACAGTATAAAGAAAGAAGAAAATCCTTTTCTTCACCTGGGTGGCTGGCTAGAGATACGTTCTAAGATACATCCTTCTAGCAGCTTAAGCCCGAACTCTGCCTTCTCTATTAAAATTAATCCTTTCTCAATACATCGGCTGCTGGAAATCTCTTTCCTAATATGATCCCAAGATTTATTTGTCCTTTTGAATACCGTATCATGTTGCTGGTAATAGACAAGCTATGACTAACTAGTAGACATAGGATTTTCTGTCATTTCATCACTAAGGAACAAGCGATAACGTATGACGTAAATGTATGACCTTCTGTTTTGTGTGATTTCATTTCATCTCATTTCTCTTACTCAGGGCCCCATGGTAATCCAGTTTTTCCTGTCTGATATTCTGGCTAAATTTCCTGGTGCTTTCTGAGTGTATGTGCCCTGCTTATTTGTCTTAAGTAGTGGGTAGTACAGGGCAGCAAAAGCACTGTATGTGGGTTCTTGGATATGCATCAGAAAGGAGGGTAGGGCAGAAAAGCTATAAATGATGCATAACAACCCAGGGCGTAATTTCCCATTTCTCTATACTTGTGAAGGGCTTGCAATAGCTTATTTGCTTATTAGCTGTTGTCCTCACTTGTTTAGTCTGGAAGTGTGAACCATTAAGAACAGTGAATTCAGTCCCAAGACTTTGCCCTGAAATTCATCCAAAACATTCCTGAAGATCAGGAAGATTTCATGACTTATTTGACTGCTTTCACTTCATTTCTGGTAAACTTCAACAGCAGGGCTTGAGGGACCAGAGCTGTCAGGATGCAATCTTGCATTGAGAAGGATGCAGTAACTTCGTTAAGTTTTGAAAAGCTTTTGTGTATGGTGCAATTAAGGGAACTCAGAAATCAGCATCTAAGTTCCCAAGTATGTGGAAATGATGAAATGCCAAGCAGTGCTACCTCTCCAGTTCCAATGGCTCACCTTGCCATACTGCAAAAACAGTCTTTCAGTGTCCTTTAACAAAAATCTTACGACCCTCTGATTAATTGCTAATAGAAAACTTACTTGGGGAGAAAGTATGCATCTTTCCTCATGTCCGTGGTAGCATTCTTTTTGAGGCCTGGAACATGAGATTTAAGGTACTGGTCCTATGATCTCTTTTTTGCCTGCTTTTTCTTCCTTCAGCTTCTAAAATAAATTTTCTGAAGCACCAACCAGGACAACTGTGAAGGAGCTAGCTGCAATGCTGAGAAAGCGTAGGCCCAACTGTGCTAAAGCTGTCATTTTGACTTTTCTGCAGGACCTTTGATAACAATACAGAAAGAAAAGTCTGTACAGTTTACAAGTCTCTCCAAGTAATTTTGTGCGATGTCATAAGTGAATCTTGCATCCATGTTGCAAAGAGGCAAGGAAGCTGACATGTCTAAAATGCCATCTCTAAGAAAAAGACGACCCCCAAACTATTCTCTGTTCTCTAAAGCATGTACTGCATCTTCCTCAAAGGCATTTTTCTGAACCCTGCCCAAGATGAACACTGACAAAGAAAAACATCAGCTTTCTGTTCTTTCACCAAATATAACTATTAGTGGTAAAATGATCACTCAGTCATGAAGACCTTTACATTAGAACTCAAGCATCTTTTCTGACTTTAAGTGTATCCATGGCCACCAAGTTCATAAAAGACCCGTTTTGTAAATGTCAAGTTCTACTTCTTTTATGCCAAGGTTTCTGGGAAACATATCAAGAGCAATGAAGATATTAATACATCTTGATGTGTCTCCAAGCCTGCTCTGTGGAGTTGGCTAAGTAACAAGGTATTTGATTTTGTTCAATGGCTGTAAGAAATGCCCCAGAAAAGGAAGGCACATTGATTTACATTAGCATAGAAATTAATATCTACTTAAATAAGACAGAAAAAATACCACTGTGTATAGAGTAAGAATGTTTCTTTTGATCCCCCTGTTAAAGGAATGGTTTAATTTCTGTGTATACTTTTTAACTTAAAATTGAAGAATATGGGTGTTTGTTTTTAAACAAAAAATGTATTTGTTGTGTTTTTGAGAAGCTGCAGAAACAGAGAGAGAATTTGGGAAGGCTGATGTTTCTTACCCTTTTCTGGGCAGCTGAAATTGACGAATTTGATCCAAAGAAACAAATATTTCTAGTTTCCACAAAACGTCACAGTTTGGTACGCTTATTTGTCAACTTTTTTAAAGTGCAGCTGTAATTCCTACTGTAAAATTTTTTTTTTTTTTTTTGTGGTTGGTTTTAGATTCTTGATTCTTTCTTCTGTTTGGGGTGATAACACAATTTTGTGTTTTAACAGACAAATAGCTTCAGCACGTGTTCTGGGCCAGAAGGAAGAAATACAAGTTAGGAACTTGGCTCAGATAAGCAGTCTTGTATTTAGAAGTGAGCCCTAGATTGCCAAGCTCTTTCCACCAACTCAGTGCACATAACTAAGCACTAATGTGCCATCCTATCAGAGATCAGTGAGATAAGCCAGCGCATGCAGAATACTTGGAACAGGTCTGGGGACCATAGATGAAATAAGTAGATTTGCAGTAAATGCTTTGCCCACTTCTTAATTCAGTGCTAGCTGAATTAAAAAGGTGGGGTTTGAAGTGAAAAAATAAAACAGAAGTGTTTGCAGCTAGGTGGTGCCATAGGCTTATGGAATCCCAACCAAATTAGTGATGCTTTATAAGGTGACTTCCATTCTACAGGTGATACTGTACAAAAGCAGGCTGTGATTTAGGAGTCAGAAACTGCTTCAGAGAGTCTATTTTGCTGTCTTTAGTAATACAGGAATAGTAGTCACTTCAGAATTGTCTTCTGCCCCATGACACACACATACCCCCCCCTCCCCCCAATCAAATGGAAATTATAATAGGACCCCTCTGTGGAGCAACAGAATGAAGGTAATAATGAGGAACTTCAGTGACAGAGGAAGAAACGCATTTCCTGACAAATACCGAAACTCTGTACGAACTCGTCATCAAATTAATGCATAGAAGTGCTAGACATGAAATAAGATCTGCCAGAAACACACGGCAGATTGTCTTGCTTGAACTGGAGATGAACAATATGAAACCCTAGCAGAAATTACAGACACTGATAATTTGCTCTAATACTTGGGGTCTTTAGCTAGTTGTATACATGGACATACATGCTCTAGTGATCCTCTCCAGAGTACTATACTCAGATTTTATTCTTTACCCTTAATAGTTATCCAGTTCTTTCAGTTATTTTTCCTTGACTCCCCTAAACTCAAAAATAGCAAGCATTTTGTTAAGAAACTCCCACAGAAATCTTATGTAGCCTGGGGCAATCAGCAAGCTAAGCACATTTATATGGTTTATTTTCCAGATGGTGTACTTTCATACCACTCCTGAGGTTCACAGAACTATTTTGGTTGAATCCTCTCTGTGCTTTCTAACAATTTAGATTTTGAGGTCGACTTCTAATCTTTACATTACTGTGTAGCACAGTGCAAACTGAGTACAAATGCATCATCGCTACATGAATGCGTTTGACAGAGCATTTGAACAGTGTGACTCACCAGCTTGAACCCAATAGCAAAATTTGAAAAGAAGCAACACAGTTATTAGAAGGCAGAGTTCAGTTGAACTAGATGATGTGATTTTCTTGAATCTCTTTCCATATAACACATGCCTCTCTCTAAAAGTCAGGTTCATTTTCTCTGTTGCTCTGGAGCTTACTGAAGTTTGTGTGGTCACTGTCGCTTTAGAAACAAGTTGTGCATTACCCGACCCCAGGAATGGGACTCGACCTGAATTAAAACTGGTCTGAAATTTAGATGCCAAAAGGTTCAACGAGCTATTGAGAACATCTGTCTTCTAGTGCTACCTAAAAATTGTACCCCTGTTTTGGTAGGCTCTTTACACTTCAATAAGTACAAGTTGTATATCTTGCAGTAAGAGGGCTTTTGTGTTTTTTTGTACTCTTTACTTATTTGTGCCTTGATTATATAGTTCTTTCTTATAGTGACATTTGCAGTGAAAATGTGTACAGAGGAATTGTATGGAAAATTGTTACCTACTGCTTATCTGTACTGTGTCTTGTTTATTTTTATGCCTTTACCAGTCAAAACTCCTTGAATGTAGAAGAATGACTAATGCCATTAGAAACTCTATTATTATCACAGGGAACCTGGGGCAGACAGGCTAGCGATAGGAATGAGGAAGGTTTCCATTAGTGTTTCTCCTAATTGCGCTTGCAAGCTAATGTGTGGCAGTCAGGTACCTTGATGCCTTACTCAGTGAATGCCAAATCCAGTGGTTTTTATTCACCCTCTGGAGACATTGTGCACACAAACCTGAAAATGCAGCCCTTCACATGTCGCAGTGGGTGGGGTATACACCTAAAGGCTGTGACAGGCTGCCCTGCCTCTCTTTTCTGTAGTAGCTATGCAAGGATGGCCTCAACTGCAGCCAGAATACACACAACCATCCATCTTTGAGGTGACAGATAGATGAAGTGTCAAACCGAGCACATATTGAGCCCTTCTTGGAGCCTCTTTGTCACTGTTTAGCCAGTTAGTCAGAGAACAATGCTCTGATTTTCCGCAGAACTATTTTTCCACTATCATCATGCAGCCAGGTGTTGGTCAGTGGCTAGGCCATTGGTTATGCCTGGTCTTTTATAATGCAGTGTTTTGCACAGGCTTTTGCCAGCTGGTTTGCAAGAGTTAATTGTACATGTACAGCTGTCAATACAGAGTAAGTCAGTTCAAGGTGCTCAAGAACAAATGGACTATGATGGCTGCTACGGCTTCTTTTTTTCCTTTAAAGAAAGAAAAAAGATCAGGGAAGTCTGCTGGTCATGCACCCTGTTAATGACCTTCCTTGCTGCTCTTAGCATGATATTAGATTAATTTCAGCTCATTTTTAGTGGAGCTGGCCAAGTGCATCGAGCCATTTCAGCATAAGAGCAAGGTAACACCCATTTCCCTACCGCAGTGCAAATAGTTAGGACATCTCTAAATACTAGGAAGCCTTCAGAGCTAACATGCAGATGCCTAACATGGGATACGCTGTTGCTATAGATAACCTGAACACTAACTGGAAAGTAGATCCCTTAAATAAAACTAGAGCAATCTGTGTAACTGAACGCCAGAGACTTGTTTTCCCCAGCATAAAAGCTTCAAGGCATGACAAGTGTAACTCTCCTTGCTCCATTCAGCGTTTGGGAGTACCATGTAATGCGCCAAGTAAGCAGAATTCAGACTCAGGAGGTTTTTTGTATCACATCTTGTCTGCCGCAACGCAGAGGCAGCTGTCAAGATGACCAAGGAGCTGTTACAAAAAGGTAAACTAACTGAAGGCAAACCATCACAGACTGTATTTCTAGGCTGCAGGAATGCAGTAAGAATAGGCAACTTCCAGGTGTAACATGAGTCATACCTGTCGTGTCCTCCTTTGCCTAAAAAGAAAATTATTTCAAGTCAGCAATAATGGAGTCATTGCAAGACTTCAGAGAATGACTGCTAAGCAGGTAGACAGATAGCAGGTGAATCAATTGTGTATCAATAGTCTTTCAAAAGACCAACAGAACTGCAAAAGGCAGTTGAAGGAGTGTGTGCCAATACACAAAAAACCCCACAAAAACTACAACAGATATGGAAAAAAACTGAAAGTTGCTTGCATGATAGGATTCATAAAAAGTGATAACTGTTTAATTTGTATGGACAGCCAGTTTTTCTGCCTCCTCTAAAATGTTTCTGGAACAGCAGCAAGTGTTCTTCTGCCTGTCTGGCACACCTTTTGAGAGGCTATGAAGTTATTTCTCTTAAATAAATCTTTTGTATTTTCCCTCCTACTAGAACCCTGGGTTTCCAATGAACTGTGCAAAACCTTCAGGGAATTTTATACACATATTTCATAAATGCGTTCAGAAGTTCCCTCCATATATATTTTACTAATTTCAACTTTCTCTCTGCTACCTCAGTGCAAGACCTTTCTCTACTGTCATGTGACATCTGAAAACTTGTCTATATCTTCACATTTTATCAGCTGAAGAAAATTTCCTAATTTCCTCACCTGCTTGGCTTTTAATTTCTCCATCCTTCTACCCAATTCAAATCCATAAAGCACTTTGAGATCACATTTACATCAAAGACACTCCACAGGATACCTCTGTATTGTGTTCATGTTCTGTTCATTCATCAAATACTCGCCCACTCCATTTGGAACATATACTATTGAGTTTCTCCCTCCTTTCAAAACACCAGGAGTTAAAGAAAGAGAACCTGCATTTTAAAGCCCAAATGTTTGTGCATTTTCAACAAGATACTTCACATTATTTGGATGGTTTCTCCTGTTTATCAGGAAGGATTGCATCAACTGGAAATGAAAACAACATCAAGCTTCAATGGATTGAGATAGTGACAGAAATTGAAAGAGATATAGAAATCTTTCAAAGACAGTAATAAATGAAGTGACACTTTTATCTCCTGTCATTTGAATGACTCTGATGGAAGTCTAACGCATTTTTTTGTGCTCCAGTCCTGATTAGAATTTTATTTTAAAGAGAAAAATAATAGGCAGGTTTTGAATGTTCCTTGCTGTTTTGTTTTGGTCCGTGTCCTCCCCACCCCCCCTTCCCTTCCCTGTTCTAGAGACTACATGAAAGCAATTTCAAGCATCGTATTTTTGTATGTGACCTTCCCTTCTGCACCTACATGCGCATCACGTTATGGTAAATTCCCTGGCATCTGTACACCCTGAAAGTGCAATAATAAGTCAATGTTTTATTTATAAAGGTATGGCAAATGCATACACCATTATATTATCTCATCTGGGCTAGTTTGTATAATTTTACCTGATTTCCTGTCTAACTCTGAAGTTTTGTTTCTATCTACCCTCCAATTTTTGCGGCTAGCTCTACCCACATTCTCTTTTGCTATAATTCTCCTGTAGATACATAGGAGTCCACAGTATGTAGGAACTTAGCAGATGCAGTTGTTTGTATTCCAGTTATCATTCATCTATTCATGGCATTTTACTTTTGAAAAGGGGACTGGTCAGTATAGATTCAGCTTTGTACAGCTTGGGTAAGTTTGCCATTTACCCTATACTGCAACTTCCATCTTTGTCTTGCAGCACTTTTTTATTTGAGTCCAGGAATTTCTGTTATGGTTGCTACCATACCTCATTTGTGATTTGTATTTTTCTGTTCCATATGTAGTACTTTTATAACTCCTGTCATCTGACTGAAACAATCCTTAAGCTATTTTAACCTTCCCCTCCCATAGATCACAATTATCATCTTCATTTTAGAGGTGAAGAACCAAGGCAGAGTGGAGAGTAGACAAATGTCCCCATAAACCCAGGGGTAAAAAGCAGACTAATGTGACCAAATGCCTTGATCATGATCCTGTTTTCTTCATAATGGAAACATGGACCTTCGAGAAGGCAGCAAACAGAATTTTCTGACATTTAAAAGACAATGTTTTCAGTGAGCTGCTGTCAGTAATGAGTCAGTCAGCAAAAGACGCAGAAGAAATGAAAACTGCAAATAAAGAAAAGGGAAAGCCTGCTAATAGCCAGGCTTTTTGGTTTAACAGGAGAACAGCACAAGGAATGACTAGCTGACATGACAGAACAGGATGCAAGTAATCCAGATTCAGACAGAAAACAAGTGCAAGTCAAAGTACAATAGTTTGAATATATAAAGGAAATCTGTAAATTAATAATTAGAAGAAAGATAATACTCAGCTTTGATGGTCAGAAATGAATATAGTTTCTTATGTAAATTTGCACATTCAGAATATTTCCTTATTTCTGTGTTAATACACCTGATGTTTTCCTTATTGTTTGTTTCCAGATAAATGGCTGCTGCTTAGAAAGATACACAGCAGAGAATATATTTCACTTTAAAGTATTCTAGGAGTTACAATCAACTGACTTAAAATTTCCCTCCCGAAGCACACTCTCACCTAACACAATTCTAAATGAGTATCTGTTGAGTCACTTGTTGCATATGGAACTTACATGGTTATCTGTAACCACAATATTCAGGCTGGGACCATATGATGAGACAGATCAGCCTGGTGTCCCTAATCCATGTAATTTAAAGTAAAAAATAAATGAAAGAATGAAGCAGAGAAAATATTTTTAGCTGGGTACCATTTATTCTGTTTTATACTAATCACTCCCTGCCTTTGTTAATTGACTCATTTTAAACACTGTTCTGTTAAACTCGTGCTGCTTAATGCTCTGTGTGACCAGGATCTAGATTGTGTTAGTCATTGAATCCCACAGTTTAGAAGTGACTGAAATTCAACACCGTTCTCACCCTAAAATAAACACTTATTAATGTATCCAAATGTGCAATAAGAGAGAGGACAAACTTGATTCTGGTGCAAATTCAATGAAGTCAATGGAATGACTCCTGTGCAAAACCAGCATGCAACCAGAACAGGACCGCAGAGAACTAACAATGATTATTTCCTCATCAGCTCGAAGTCCTAGAGTACACGACCCTGCTATTTGCAGATCTCTTGGTCCAAACTCCTCTTCAGGGTAAGTTCAGTAACGTCAGTAGGATTTAACACAAGTTGTAATGGCAGGCATGCGCAATTACTGAGTAATGTACAGCAATTCACAAAACTGAGTTAGAGACCACTGTGCAAAGTTCAAAAGACAGTTTGCAAAGGCTTCTGGGAAGCCTTTGAATTACATTTGAATCAGGAGAAGTCACAGAACTGCTTTTCCAAAAAGGAAAGAAAGCATCCCCTAGACTTGCCATTATAAGCACTGATTCAGGAAGACATTTAATGAATGTTAAGGAATTGAGATTCCTCTCTGGTCTTGCCGTAGTACTTAAA
Organism: Chionis minor; assembly: GCA_013398295.1. Taxonomy (NCBI): domain Eukaryota; kingdom Metazoa; phylum Chordata; class Aves; order Charadriiformes; family Chionidae; genus Chionis; species Chionis minor. Next base: position 567,248 of record VZSF01001204.1, read on the forward strand.
ACTATAGACATGTTGATTAGGTGTTCCCTAGTCAGATCTATTTTATGCCCAATACATATTTGCTTTTTATTGTAATCTTGAATCTGCTTATATATGATAAGTTCACAAAAGCAATGTATTCAGTAAAACACTGGAATGCATGTTCTTTTTTGCTCCTATAATGAGGTCAAGTTCACAGGTAAATGTTTCATGGCACATCATACAAAAACACAACCCAAACCTACCATTGGCAGTATTAATTTATTTGAAAGTAAAACTGAAGACAATTGCAAAGACAGCCTCCCCTTATTTGTATGTTATTTAAATGGTTGAAATGATTTCATTAATTATTTAAGTGTATCTTGAAACATCTTGCATCTTAGCTACTGTCTTGAGATTCATGTCCCTTATCAAGTATCACACCTCCTACATCAGGTTGTACTGCTTATTGTTGAAAAGAACCATGGGATTCTTTTTAGTATATCACATGGTGGGGTGGGGGGAACCAAACCAAAAGCATTCCAACCTCCAACTCTCATACAAGACCAACTAGCTGGAAACCATCCTCAGATTGTGTATCTTCTCCTTTAAGCTACTGATGAAGCAGATTCCGTATTTCTAGACCGCCTGGTCTAGCATTTCATTAGTCTGCCTCATAGTATGCAATTCCTCATAGTCAATCTAAATCTTTGCTGCAAATAAAGTCAACTTTTCTCAATTTCCCTTGGTATATATAGAGAATCTTTTATTCATTAGAAAGCTCATCTCTCTCTGTACTTTCTTTGAAAGTAGGAAAACAAATTAAAATCTTTTAAGATTTCCTCACATTTGTTATTTTCTCAGCCTGGGAGTGTTCTGTTTCACCTCTTTTAGGCTCTTCACCACAACTATCTTATTTGTTTTAAGATTACCAGTGGTTTTGTGAATTCATTTTAGCTATCATGTTTGTGATAACAAAAAAGGACTTGATTCACCGCCTGTGTTAGGCAGGATTACAAACAAAATGGACTGATTTTGTAAGGAAGAAAGAAGGCAGCAAAATAATTATAACAAGGATGGAAAAACCCCACCTTCCTGTACTTAAAAGCTGTATTCCAAAATTGCACTATTGCAAAGAGTCACAAGGCACACATATAGGATAACCTGCTTTTAATTTGTGTGGCTTTCACTTCACTCACCAAAGTCCAGGGAATGCATAAGCTGGTGAATGGTCTGACGATGTGGTATCTACCTCTTTCTGCAGTTGTGCAATCTGATGTGTGTTAAAGACCTTGGCTGTTCTACTTACATATTTGACCTGTTAGGAGGTCTCAGTTAGGTACTTGAGAGATTGTGTGAAGGCCTCCCTGTTCTCAGTACAGCAGACAAACCCGCTATGTAATCTACATACAAACAAAAAGCTAGGATTAGACCTTTTATTTGCTTATCTCTAAAGTGTACAAGCCCTTACTGTCAGAACTAAGAGACAACTTTGATGGCCATAGTTAAAGGTGGTATTTGTGCCAGGGGCCAGGAGGGGACTTCACTTGTAGTTAGAGAGATGACATCATTCCATAGCCGAGGGGAGAAAGTCTGCTAAAGTCGTTTTTTCTTAGCCTGTCCACTGCATGAAGGAAAAAACCACATATTTGTTCTGGTTTCTGACCAGAATACACCTTTTCTCCAACAGCTATCACAGAATTTCAAAAAACATGTGTTTGTGTCATTAGGTCCTAGATTACCCTTACATGCACTGGGACTTTCAGGCTAAGATATAAGCAGAAAATGTTGAAGGCAGGATGATATTATTAGAAGCACAAGCAAGCCGACAGGCTTTGCTTTATCTGAATTACAGTGATGTATTTATCCCCACGTTTTATCTTTCATATATCACGAATAAAACAGGATTGGCCTTGAGAAATGCCTGTTTATTCTGCAAGATAACAATGCTTTGAATTTCTATACAGACCCACATCTAAGGCTTTCAAAGAGCATTACAAATGTTAATCCATTAAGTATCAGTGTAAGCATTCCCATGAGGCAGGTGTTTTTAATTACCTCCATTTTACAGAGCAGACGCAAGCAAGGCACAGGGAGATCTAACCACCTTATTTGTAAGGTAACATGGCAAATCAGAGCACAATCAGGGAGAGAACCAAAGAGTTTTGGCACCCGGCTCTGCTGCAAAGCTCTCTCCCTTTCAGCGCTTTTGATAATTTTTACGTCTTAATAAAAGAAGAGGACAAGGAGAAACATTTAGTAAGGGGATGAACTGGTTAGATTTTGGCGTGAGGTTACACCATAGAAGAACTGGACAGAATCTTTGCCCCATGAATCAACAGTCAGACTACTGCCCTGAAAGCCATTAAGCCTGCAGAAAAAGAAAAAAAAAAAAAAGTTGTAAAAAAAGCAGTATCTACCTGATTTCCCTAAAGGATTCTGTAGGAGTAGGCCTCCCTTCTTCATCTGAAGCAAGTAGCACGCAAGTTTGGAGCCAGTCCATTCACCTGACATCAAGCCTGCCATCAAGAAACACTGGCACCTCTCTAGGTTCTGCCGTGGGTACCTTCTAAAGCAATCTTTTTTGATGCAGTTGTAGAACAACACTATGATCTCACTCTTACAATCCCACTCTCTCCATGCTATTATCAGGAGATTCATATATTCCAGAGAAGGCAAAAAGTAGCAGAAGGAGACACATAATGTTGTTTATGGTTTTACAAGAAAGAAGACAAAATGGTTTTGATGAAGAAATGGATCTTGGTTATCCTTTTCTAATAGAGCCATTTTAGGGTTCCTTTTCTCTGGTATTTGCTTTCATAATTTTATGGAAAAGTAGATCTTACATGTATACTAGCAACCTTCTCTCCTCCCCCAAGGAGTGAGAAATTGCCCTACAGAACACCTATTTGAACATTTATAGATCCTTTTTTCCTGAACTCCTCACCCAGTTCTATGTGATGGATAAAAAGCCAGTGCTTCTTATTTGAAATTGTTGGAAACTGATTAGCAGAGTACTCAGGTGGACTTACAAGGAGAGGGCAATATATCAATAGTAAGGATATGCACAAGTCTTCCTCAGATAACCCCTGAATAGGCATGGAATGTTATGGGCAGGATGGGTAGGAATACTCCTACCCACGCGAGTAGAGTATTCCTGTCCAGTCATCTTACCAGGCCATCCCTCCCACCTCCCCCTTTTTGTTTGGCCAAGTATCCTGAAGCTGGGACACAAACCTTCTTCTCAGTTTTCATCCTAGCAGGAACATTCAACGTTAAAACACACCTCTTATAATGTTACTCTTCATAATAATTCTGAATAATCTTATCCTTCATTATATCTAACATGGTCTTAAATCTCTATGTCTTCCTCAAGTGGTTTTCCTGTGATTGAATCACTAAACACTGAGCAGCTGTAGTAATTTTTTCTTTTAGGTCTATGTCATGATACATCTTTCTCAGTCTTTTTAATCATTCCTACTACCCAGAATACTTTCACTTTGAAATTAAGTCAAGCACTCTGGTTTGCACAGCACTGCTGTCTCAGAGGTATTTGCCATCAACAGTGCCATCACTTGCCATCAACCTGGGCTCTGTAGTCTGAATAAGATGTGTTCCATCTCTCCCACCTCATGCTGTTTATTAACATGGTGAAGAGCAATCTACTGATAGTGACATTTAAATGGAGGAACATTTGTTAAAATTACTTTCTGGAAATGCAATTGTGTGATCACTTGGGAATTCAAGAATGCCTTTTTGTTGTGTATTGTGCCAGAGAAGAAGCAGATCTTTGACTTATCTGCTCCAAGAACAAATAGCCCTTAAGAGAAGTTGTACTAATTGCTGGTAAAGGCGCAGCTCTAGCAGAATTAGCTATCGCTACTCAGCTTTACTCCGCCTACCTTTTTCAGCCTATGTATCTGATCTTTCTTGCCACAGACTTGAATTAGTATCGGAACCACCATTTAGGTATTTTTACTTTGGCAATCACAAAAGCCAAGCAGCACAGCTTTTGGATGTTCCTGCGCAAACAATGACCAAGAGCATTTCATCTGGTAGCTCTAATCCAGTGTACACTTGCCATGACTTCCTTTACACGGAAACATGTTCTATCACTGCATGACGCATTTGCTAAGGTGCTCCAAACATGTTTACATACTAGACTGTCCACTGTCTGATAAGCACACCTATCACGTATTTGGCATAGGTCTTCCCTGCTAGCTTTAGAGGACTTCTGACATATTAATGCAGTTTTGGAAAACTGTGCATAGACACCGATCGTAACTCTAACCTTGGTCAAGTGAACTACAGGCGTCTCATTTTTGCTGGTGTTACTGAATTCACTGTAGATGTCTCCAGTAGCTGACAGCCTCCCTGCTAGTTGCCACGCACAATTTTGATGATCAGTTCAGTCCAGGTCTGCAATATATGTCAGGGGGCTGCTGAGAAAAATAGTGTGCAATCAAGGAACTGAAGCATGCTCTAATAGAGAAGCAAGAGAACTGAACCAAAATTCTGTGTACTGCCACATTCTAACTTTGCAGTGCAAAGTTGCAACCTTTTCACTTCTTATAGCGTGTAGATCTAGTTTACAATCAAGAGAGAAGTGTACCTGTTGCTTTCCCAGCTATGGCATTTAAATCAGAGAGCCTGTGCTTTATCTTGTACTACAAAAAACGCAGGGCAACATTTCAAGCACGAGGAGCTCTGGAAGGGCCTTTGGGGGACATGATGGACACGAAAGTGACAATTAGTTTCCACTTATTTATTCGTCGCCCTTGTTTGTCTCTGTCTCTGTCATGTGTTATTTCCTTGTACTAAAATTTCTGTTTCTACAAGTGAATTGCCTTTTCCTTCACCACAATTTCTTTCAGAATTTTAATTTGGACCTGGAACTCTCTTTTGTATATTTACTCAATGCTCGACACAGCAAAACTGTGATCTCAGCTGTGCCCTCTGGAAACTAAAGTTTTAACTGTTGCCTGCAGGAAGCAGAGTTTAAAAAGAAGCCCCTTGTAGGTTTAGGCCATACAAATAATACCCTTAGAAAAGTGCTTAAAAGTCTGCAAAATGATCACTGTTCGCCAAGCTATTTGCACTTACATGGACAAGAATAAGGATTTGAAGGATACCTATGCGGCTGTGGCAACTACATCTCCTGTGCTTCTGTACTCAGAGGGACAGTTACTGTTCCCAAATAAGCAGCATATTGTAAACACTCAATTTTTAATATGTGCAATTAATCATGCAAGGAAAACTGAGGCCAAAATCCATGTTTGGCTTTGTATCCCATTAATCACAAGGCTAGTCCTCCATTTTTACCATACTGTTAGGATGTTCTGTTGCAGTCTGTGAAGGGATGCAGAGGGCAAACGATCACATTCCTGTGTTCCTCCAACCTGCCTGGTCCCTGTCATTTGATGGTGACCAAAGGTTGGGCAGCGACACGTACAGAGCTTTTAAAGAGACTGAACTTTTGTGACTGAAGCCAGAGGCTCGCTGCTGACCGGGACTGGAATAGGTGACACTTCCCTTTCAGCGCTCCTTATCGCCTCCTCACTTGTTAATGCTGACAGTTCATCCCCAAACCGCTGGCATGAAGGTGCAGTTTTCCCTGTGAACCACTAGATGCCCTGAGACCTCTTTGCTTCAAGATTTCTTTCAACAGCCAAAACGTACTAGGGAAAAGAAAGGAACAACATCCCAGCTAAGTCATGAGAACAATAGCATGTTCGCTGGTGGGGAATATTTTCGGATTAAAGTAATATATGCTTTATAAATGTATTCAATTCAAGCACTGAGAAGCAAAGCAGTATAGATATTAGGGAATTTATCAATATCTCTTTTGAAAGAGGTTCCTCAGGGCCATGCTGATAGAAGCCAAGAAATTAATATTACAGAGATGAAATCTCTCAATTGCTGCAAATAATAGACATTTCTACAGAAATTTAGCATTTCTGGCACAGGTATCCTCAGAAGCGCAGAGCACAATAAGAAACAGTTAATACAGTCAAGTTCTGGTATTATTGCACAGTGGTATAAGTTAAAGTAATGCTGTTAATCTCAGTGGAGTTATTCTAGTTTACATCAGTGTTAAATGAAAGCAGAATATGTCTCAGAGTACTAGACTTGTGCTGGATCAGCGCTCAAGCCCTCGAGGCACGGGGCATCTTTACTCAGGTAGAGCAAAGCTCTTAAATACATGCTAGCCTTTAATACCTTGCAGGGAGACCCTTGCTGACTATGGCAGGAGTACCCTTCTACTCAAGCATGCACGAGCTTTGCTCTGGCATGACCAAGCCCTTCAGCACACAGCATCGCAGCTTGGGAAAGGGCTGTGATTCAGTGAGCAGGCCCTGCCTTGCCAAACTGCCAAATCTAGATGATTGGTAGCTACCATACAGCACGCTTGTCCTGCTGCTGAGACATACTAAGTTATATACCTGCTTTTTTAAAGCATGAGTTCATCCTCAGTCTACTCAATGGGCACGTTGGGGTAGATTTGAGTGAGTTAAAGATCAGACATTAGCTGTTTCTCAAGACATTTAAGGATTCTAGGTAAATATTTTTATATGCACATTCATCTCAGGTGAGATGGTTCTGTCTGAACTAGCATAAGCTGACAGAGCTTCCTTGACTTCCTCATGATCTGGGCGCTCTGTTTAACAAGGGAGCATTCATCTGTCATAATACAGGTGCTTCTACCCAAGCATTTCAGCAGTTTTCACATAATAAGAAAATATTGGGAGGCCTGTTTCTAAAAAAGTAGGGCTTGCAGTGATCAGTTCTGCTCCTCAAAGGTACCCAGCAAATTAGTACTAGAGTTGGAAAAATAGCAAAGCTATCTGGACTCCTACCTTTTTGCTTTGAGTGCTACGTGACCCTGCTACATTAGTACACCTGCAAAAGATCACCTTGCTTTATTCTCTAGGTTCTCTGAAGAGCTCTGTGAAACAGCTTGGGGGATCCCCACTACAGAAGAAAAAGTCTGATAAAAATAGGTAAAACTGCTTTTAACTGAACAGTTGTTCCTCATTTCTACAAAAGCAATCATCACATTATAGGAAGCAGCTTTGTCTCCTATTGCAAAGAAGAACATTGAGACAGGCTTACCTGTGCCAAGTTTTAAGGCACCACCTCTCCTCCTCTGTTATTTCTGATATTAGAATGCATTTGTTCTAGAGTGCAGCTTCAGGGTGTTTTAAGACCTCACTTTTCTAGGGAACTCCAACAATAAATCACTAGGCAAGTGGTTCTCAGAATTAGCTAACACAGAGGCAAAACTCAACCAGACACAATGTTGTTGTATAATCACTGTAATCAGGCTTACACTTATGAGTTTATACATTATGCATGCACCCACCTGGATTCTTCTCAAAGCGTGACCTTTCTGAGTGTGAGGGGTGAAAGCAGCTTAGTGACCTGAAGACTGTATTTTTTTCAGCGTGACTCAGAATATACTGTCTCTATGAGAAGTGTTCTATTGAAATTGGACTTCACAGGGAGTGATTAGCTAATTTAGAAGTTGCTTTGGATGCACAGATGTTGTCTATTTCCTAAAGAGTTCTTCAGTCCTGAATATGAATGCACTGAAAAACTTGCTAAGTTGAGGCCTTATACTTGTCACATACAGAGACTGCATGAACTCTATTTCATAGAATTGTAGCATCATTTAGGTTGAAAAAGACTCTTAAGATCATTAAGTCCAACCATTAACCCAACACTACCAAGACCACCACTAAATCCTGTCCCCAAGAACCATGTCTACACATCTTTTAAATACCTCCAAGAATAATGACTCAACCACTTCCCTACGCAGCCTGTTTGAATGCTTGACAATCCTTTCTGTAAAGAAGTTTTTCCTAATTTCCAATTAAAACCTAACACTCGAGGCTATTTCCTCTTCTCCTATCACTTGTTACTTGGGAAAAGAGGTTGACCCTGACCTTGTTACATCCTCCTTTAAGGTAGTTGTAGAGAGCAATAAGGTCTCCCCTGAGCCTCCTTTTCTCCAGAGTAAGCAACCCCACTTCCTATATCTGCTTCTTATAAGACTTGTGCTCTAGACCCTTTACTAGATTCATTGCACTCCTATAGACACACTCATTTCGTCATATTCACGTGGGGATTTAGACCGAACTGTTCACAGTCCTCTCCTCCTCTTCCCTCTCCCCATTTTTTTCCTCCAGCTTTCCTAATATGCTCCTTTTTTTTCTTCAGTCTTTCTGAATTACTCACCTCCCATAGAAGCTTAACGGAGCTACATGGCAGGGCAGCTTTGTAGTCAAATAGCAGCACCATACAGAAGACTCTGCTCTGTCAGTGGAACCATCAGCAAGAATCACTGATAGGGTCTTAAGCCCCAAACAACAGCTACCTTCTAGCTAGAGAATTAACTCTGTTTATAACCACAGCAGTAAAGTCATAGCAGTTCTAAACAAGAAAAGCAAACAAAGACCTTTTTCCAGACCCCTCAACCCCTGTAGTACCGTAGAAAATCACCTTAGCATCATTATGTAAACCACTTTGTAAAACCTGTTACTGTTTGTAGAGGACCACATAGAGTATTTAATAGCTCTGATTAACGGAGACCCTGCTAACTCAGGTGTTTCCTCTTTGGGGTTTCATTTGATGATGGACACCTGATTTTTATAAGATCAAAAGCAAAGGGGGCATTCTTTCAGAGTTAGAGGGTGCTACATCAAAAAGCAGAAATACTAGTAGAAAAAGTGAGGCAAATTTTGCTTGATACTCTTTACCACTAGGAAGGAAAGGGTTGTTTTTTACTATAGCTCTTTCCTTGTGAAATGAGTGGTCAATATTTATAAATTTTCACTTTCAGAGAAGGAGATGGGACCTTAGATTCTCATAGGTTTTAATACCAGAATGATAGTTACTCTCTGCGGCTTTCTGTGCCTCAGAGGGTTTGGGCTTCTTCTCCAATTTGAGGCAATGCCAGAATCGGAGTAAACTACATTGTCCTGTGATCTGATTTTCTTCTCAAAGACTTCATTCAGGCTTCAGAAAAAACCTTTTTCCATTGACATTTAACTCATTCTAGAGTGTGCTGGTTTGTGTTCCCTGATTGAGGTCTGCTCAGCCAGCAGCTTTTCTCAGCTGCAAAAAGCTGTGCTTTTTATATGTATCTATGCTTCCTTTAAGATGCACTGGTAAGTCCACTATCAGTCAATAAGAGGACAGAGTCCAAACTTTAATGTTATTTGGGAATAAGAAAGTAGGCCCCCTTTCCTGCGGTAATCCTGGAGTAGGCATTGTTCTGATGCAGTTGTCCACAGTAACACACGCTGCATAAAGCATCTAGCCCATGCCTGTTCCTTAGCCAAACATAGCTTAGCCCTGATCCCTTCTGGATGGCAAAAGCACAGAGGAGAGAACAACGCTGCCTCTCTTTCTGGTCATTGCAAAAGGGGAAGCAATCTTTAAACAAGTGTAGGAAAAGCCTATCTTGAAATATATGGAAGTGGGCATCCCACATAGTCTCACAAAGGGGTGATTTTAAAGTGAGTACAAGAGGGTGGGATGAGGATAAATACATTAAGAGGGAACACTTTAGCAGAACAGCAAGAAATGAGAGCTGTTAGGTTACAGGATAGTTACCCAGGGATGTGATGGAGAGGCTGTTACATAGGCCATTTGAAAAAGCAGACTAGACAGAGTGCTATTGAGTATGCTCCTGAGAATCATCCTGTCTCCACAGGGACCCTGACTATTACCTGGTTAATGGCCTGATTTTCTAAATGTGTCATGTAGCTATTCCTAACACTGACTTTAACAAGACTTCTGGGTGTTGAATCCTTCAAGAAAATAACACATTATTGATCACCGATGACCTCATTCCCATTTTTGTGGCCATGAAAGCTGTATTAGATTTTTTTTTAGTCATGCAATTTGCAGGACATTCATGACTTTTCCTGGCTGGAGTAGACCGCAGCACTCTTTTTGAGGGACTGGAGTCCCACTGGCTTTTTTTTTTATATCTGCGGTAAGCCGAAACACCTGGTACCACCTGCCTCATCCGTATGATGTTTGACCCACCACCTGCAGCAGCCTGTGGCTAGTAGATCTGCCATGAGCAGAAGAGGTGGGTGTATTACAGAGCTAAGCAGCCCCATAGCGTGGAGAGCAGCAGGGCTACTTTAGTTCTGCAAAATTTGCTCTGTCTGTACTGGGCAGGGGATAGCACGTGTGATGCCAGTACTCTGGTTAAATATTTAAATTTCATTTACTAGAGCAACAGGGGAAGCTGCAGTTATGTTTTGTAGGGAAAGTTATTTTGCAGCATACAGGTTAATTTTTAATTTTAATTTGTCAGATTTTTTCCCCCACTCTTTTCTCCTCCCTTAGCCATCATCCCTTTCAAACCTCCATTTTTTAATTCCCTTTTAATTTGCTTGAGTGGCAGAGCAAAAGGAGGAGAGCTGGAGGTAAAAAACACTTACTGAAACACTTTTCGCTTCTCTGTGGAAGGTAGGCTTGACTTTACGTAATTCCTCTATACCAGACCCTACAGCTTTAAGGACCCCTACTATTCAGGTACACTCACTTTGCAAGGCGACTCCTTGTAGCATATATGGTCTCGGGCTCCTTGTGGACTAAGCAAAATTACTTCCCACCTGCATGGTAACAAAAAATAAATAAATCTGCAATACAGTCAATAAATTAAAGACATTACAAATAGGACAATTTCTGAGCTATTTAAAATATGGGCTGCTGGTGCCCTGTGTGGCAATATATGTACATAGAGAGCAGGATTTATGATGGCTCGGTACGCGCTTTAAATATCACGAAAACTAGTCAATTTCATTTTGTTACAGCCTAAATCTATCTTGGCAGCTCCTGCTACGGCCCAGTTCCTGTTGCAACATGGGGCACTGAAAATGGTACAGGCTGTTTACTAAATGGATTTAATCAGAGCTTCTGGTAAGGACAATGGTTCTTAGGTTTTTTTAAAAAATGTCAGTAGGTGATACAGAGCTTTAGAATTCAGTCACTGTGAATTAAGGGATTGTCTGAGCTGATCTAAATGGGTGTTCTCATCTCTCTGTCTACATATCCTAATGTGCATGATCTGACCTCTTATGCTAATCCTTCACAAAAGTACCTGAGCAGTTCTGTGGAGGAATGAGCGTGCTACACAATGCTCAGTATACGCTGCTCCTGCCTGAAACTAAATTAATTTTGCTATATCTTTCCTTTCTTGCTTTCTCTGCCTTCCCTGAGATAATCCTGTAAGGCAGATCTGCAGGCTGCAGCCTGCAGTAAGCAAGAGGGAAAGGCTCTGTTTGGGTGGTATCTAGGAAACATCTAGATAAGGAAAATCTAGTCTGAGCACCAGAAATATCTTCTCTCTGGTGGAGTCATCAGAGTGTGCAGGCACATCTTGGGGCCTGAAACTGCAGACTACTGAATATCTTAACTGTGCAATCCTCACAAGATCAGCTCCAATGGAAGAGCAGAAACATTGACTACTCCTGTTCCTTTTGCCTTTTGGGGAACTTCACAAAAGTGAGTTCTGTGCCTAAGTGATGAATACAAGGGAACTTCACAGTAGTAATTTACAGGACTGCACTCACAACAGTTTTCCTGACAGTGATGATTACCTATCTGTATTTCACAGCTGTGGGAATCCTTCTGGAGAGTCACTGTCAGAGAGATGTAGGACTCTGCAGGATAAAGCTCTAGGGAGCAGCTTTCAGTGGGTTAGTTACACCGATCCTCTAGGAAACTTTAAAACACTTGTTGTGTAGACATGAGTAGACTTCTCCGTTAACTAGAGGTGTCAGCCAGGAGAAAACTTGTAAGCCTACTGCTGTGCAGCAGGGTGAGTCCATGCTGCACTGCAGCAAGGCATAGCAGGAGTCAGCGTGCCTTGTTTGAAGCCATTTCTCTGGCTTCATCATATATAATTTCTATGTGTCTTCGCTTTAATGTCACAGGCAGTACCAGAAAAGGAAGAGTGCAGCTGTGAATGTAAGGAATTGCCAGGAAAGCATAGCAATTTTTATAGCCACTCGGTGCTAACTGACTGTACAGATGGCTGAGTCTAGTCTTCATTAACAGACCTTTACAGTCATCTGTTAGGTAAATCTAGAGGGGGGGAAAAGCTACCTGTTAAGAAAGTCCTCACATACCCATCCAGAGGCACGCCAGCCAGATGATCTCTCTGAATGGAGGAAGACCATTACCTGATCATTTTGGCAGTCCATTTAAGACTGTTATCTGCGAAACAGGATTCTGCAGTGAGTGGTGTAAGTGTCTGAATGATGGACAGTTGTAAACAACTTGTCTTTCAGGACAGCATTATCCCATATTCAGAACAGGTAATAAAGCCATAAAGTTTTCTATGTCTTTTAATTTATGTAGGCTGTCAAATCAGCATGTGGATGTCCTCATTATCTATGTAAATATCCAGTTCTTTCTTCAGTGCTGATAAAATCTTGTGTTTGGTGGGTTTTCATGATGTAGAAGGTTTCACAGATTAACTTTAGTTTGTATTAAAACTTTTTTCTACAAGAAGTTGTTGCCTCTACTGTATTGTGTGTGATTTTTGATAAGAATGTTTCCTGGTATTAATCAGAAGTCCAGAGCATTGACCAGGAGCTACCAGTACAAGAACAAATTCACAGAATCCTTCTCCATCACAGATTCTCAGTTTAGGCCAGTGGAGTGCTGGCACGCTGATCTAACACCTGTGCAATTATTCTGTGAAATTAGTTCCTGGGAAGATTTTAGTCGAGGCAGGAGAGCTCTAAGCAAAAATCAAGTCTTCAGTCCTGTACTAAATCCTGGTACTTCTTGTGTTCCTGGATTATAAAAAGGTGAAATACCGAACTTTTTTTACATCGCCACATCATTGCATTTTTAATTCAGGTGTAGTGCAGTGTTTCATTTTCAGGAACATGATGCTTCAATATTTCTAAATCTGAACACTTTGTTGCAATGACTCAAATGTATCCTTCATTAAATTGTAGTTCCTTTGGGTGCTGTAGTGATGAAGATATTTTCTAGAGTGGGAAAAGAATGTATGTATTGCACATCTATTTGTTCTCAGCAGCTAGACACATTGAAGTTTTTCAGGTGCTGCTTTTTTTGTCCCCCAAATCATGTTGATTGAAAATTTCTTCTCAGAATTTCTAGATACTTTTTTTTTTTCCCCTCAAGCAAACGTCCCCTGTAATTCACAGTAATTTTCACCCCTATTGTCAGCTTCAGCAGTGAAGCTGATGATTAAGTGTTCATTCCTGATTAACTCAGCCTTTGCAGTGATTTCAGTGGGTCTGGGCTCCAGCATGCTGGCAGGGGAGCAAAAGACAAAGTTATGTCCGAGTGGTCAAACCGAATAGCATATTGAGACCCAGAGATTTAGGTGGCTTGTCGGGAAGAAATGAGCACAGAAAGAAGCAAACAATTGCTGTGGTAATAAGTGAACTACTAGTGAGATAGAAAAAGTATGAAGAAAAGCACAAGAATGGTTCAAGGGCTGAAGCATGAGATACAAGGAGCTAGGTTTTTACAGTCTAGAAATAAAATTGTACAGCTAAAAAGACATCAGTATATACATGCCTTCATCAGAGCCATGAATATTTGCACTATCAAATCATTAATGAGAGGTTAATGGAAAGCATGTCAGCTAGTGGAAAATACTACAGAGAAATGGTCGTATAAGCTTGATCATGGAACGTACAATTTTTAATATCCTCTGATGTCTTTATTTGTGGTGGGTTTTTTTCCCCTATAATTCAGTGAAAATGTGAGATGCTGATAGAACCGCTTTATAATGCTGTTGTCCTCTTTTGAGCAGCCTGGCTTTATTTCTTAAATACACATGCCTGGTCTCTGTTGTCTTGATCAAATGCAAACAGATGATAACAGGAGAGACAATGTTGTCCTTCAAAGCCCTTTCCTGCTGCTTTCCTTTAAGCACAAGGGATGCATTGCAGAATCATTTGCCCCATGTAAACTAAGTTTGAAGTTATCTTTTTCCCTCTGGCAATTTGTATTTACCATTAAAGATATCTGTGATTTGAACTTCCCTGTGTTTATGAATTACCTAAACAGATCAAAGAGCCATTTTTAAGCTATTAATAGCACCAGGAGAAGGGAGCTGATAGAATGGGTAGCCCTGACACCTCCAGGCTTTAGCAGGTGAAAAACCTCCAACCAGTCCTCCCCACTCCCAATGAAGCGTAAAGACAATTTCAGATTAGAAAACTAAGCACTCAGTGTGTCAAGTGTAAAATCTGAATCTGCAGGTGCACTGCATTTAAGTTCTTTTAAGATTCAGGGGTCCATACAACACTGATAGTTTTCCCCAGTCCTGTGAGGCAGCGTAAGTTGGAGTCCTGTGGTATCAGTATGTCAAGAGACTGGTCCTGGATCTCAGCCATCATCTAACATAATATCAACTTCACTTTCCTATTTTAAGATAAGGCTGTTGCAGAAGCTGATCTATACAGACTTGAGTGTATTGAAGCTGGAAGGGATTATTGCTGGGTCCATCTGACCTGACTTTTTGCACAGCACAAACTGTATGTTTCGCTAATTAAATTCTGTAATTCCTGCTTGAAATAAAATATTTCAATGGTGGTGCAGGATAATCTTAGAAATATCATTGAGGGTGGGGACAGGATTCATCCATGACTCAGAAGTCAGAGCAGTCATCAGAAAGGAGGGACAGATGGATTTCCTACTAAAGCAATGATGTGCGGTATCGTCGTCAGGCCTGTCCCACCTCTCAGTTCTTACAATTTTTCTCCTTACTCATAGTTTCTCATTTCTTGTAGCCATTTTCCTGGTTATGACTGATGCACAAATGTGCTCTGTGTTGTTTTCTCAATTTACACTATTTCTTCACTGGCTACATTTTCTGTGGTTTGGGGTAACTCTGTTGCTTAAAGTCTCATGACAAAGATCATGCTTTTGAAGTGCTGATGGTAAAGAAGGACTTCTCTGGCTTCTTTTCTGACTGTTCCTCTTATTTCCAGTGTCCACCAAGCTTCCTGTATTTTGTGTTTGAATAATTTGTTAACGACTCACAAATTATTAACTAGTCTTTATTACAAAATAGATCAGACTATTAACTCATCTATGGGTTAAACTAGCCAAAACCCAGCATAAAACCTGCCAATTCATATCCATATAATAGTTCATTGTTTTCTGCAATGTGAGAGCTGATGATAGCTTTTAACTAGAAGCAGGAAATGCATATCCCTTGCTTCGTCTTACTTGGCTTTTATGGATATAAACTTTTCAGACTTGGACTGTCCCCGTGACCTCACAGTGAGGCTTCTTCAGAAATAGTTGCCTTTTATTTGGTGAGCAGTTGCATTATTTTTTTTATCTTAGTGTATATTTTAAAAATTACTTCTAAGTTTCCTCCAGTGTTGGTGCTTCACCTGTATACTCTCAACAAAGGCATCACAGGTGTTAAAGGTACCACACTTCAACAACTTCTCTGGTTCTACTGAAATATTACTTTCAATAAGGAAATGCATATTTTTAGATTTTCTGTTACAGTGACATTTTGCTGGCTTTCAATTTTGTCTGAAGACTCAGCACCAAGGCTTAGCACATTGGATGCCAGTTGCAAAAGATTTTACATGATTTGATAGGCAGCAGGATATATGCCCAGGCTGCCTAGAACAGATACATGTTCTGTACTAATTTTAAATGAAAAAGAAAGAAATAACACTTTGGTTGGTGTCAGTTTTTCCTCCTTCTGTTCCTACCTGATAGAGCTTTATCTGGCAATGCTATTGAGCCTAAAGTTTGCCTTTTCTCTGTTGGATTGCTGCATTATGCTAAGTTTCCAAGTTTGGAAGTACTCATATTCTGTTTTCAATCTGTTAATTTTGCACAATTTGCATCTGGGAAAAAATACATCTTCAGACCTTATGTCAAAGCCTCATATGACATAAATCCATATTTTGTTTTCCTAAGCAGAATATAGTGTTTATTGCACACTAACCTTTTCTGGATTACTATTTACAATTTCATCATGGATTGATGCATTGTTAGAATTTTTTTTTCCTGAAGTACTTAATTTAACTCTGCTCACCAAATATGGTACTTTATACACTTTGCCTTACCTTATCAATTACAGCTTACCTCTACAGCTGAATAGAGAAAAGTGATAGATTTCAATAGATAGAAACAATTTTCAGGAATACAGGAAAACACAAATGTTTTCAAATATTTGTTTGATGCTTGGAGGGAATATACATTTACAAGGATTACATGATGTAATTATGTAGGATGCTCCTGAAATAATGTCTTCATCAGTACTAATACATAAGGATATTAACTGCTTAAATGATCTAATAGGTGTATCAGGAGGGGCTAACTAGATAAGTACTTTCCATCTGCATCCTGGAATGTGGTGTACTGATTTGACATCTGAAGGTGAATAAAGATATTGATAAATCAGGGAATTCAGTATTTCTGCTTCTTCATCAGATATCCTTGCATAGGAATGTATATTGCAGCTCTTCCTCCTCTGGCCCAGGCCTGGAGAGATATGCCAATGCCTTAACTCATTGTAATTATTATCTTCCAAGTAACTGAAGTTTATTTACATCACAGGTACTTCAGCTGTGGCTCTACAACATGGTAGAAAGGTACTGATTGCAAGGGTTTTTTTTCTTTTAGTCCCTTTAATTTATACTATTACAGAATCTCTATCTGCAATTTTGAGAAAGAATTCCATGCTAATTTTAAGTATGCCTTTGAACAAGAGATTTCTACATAAAATAAAAGGACTTCACTACTGTATCTCAAGGAATAAAATCTGGATCTGCTGACAGAATTTTCTTTCTCTTTCATGGAAACCAACTGTTGCAGTGGAACATGGCACACTTAGCCAGGATGTTATAAATATATTTGTGTTTTTCTTCTTTGAAGCTTTCTCAGCAAATTATGAGGTCTAAGACATCTGTCTTAAATCCACATGCCAAGTTTCCTGAATGCTGGGACAACTAAATTTGGCCTGCAACCTTGAGAGTAGCGAGGTAAAGATGCTGTATCAGGTCTGGATGTAGTCTAAGGAAAAGTCAGCTGGGTTGTAGTAAAAAAGGGGCTAGAATAGAGGCTTCTGTGTGAAGAAAGGTTAAACACAGTAGGTTTTTCAACTTGCGGAGGAGATGGTCAAAGAGGAATTTGATAGACCTTTATACATGTTCAAACAGTGTGGAGGAAATAGTGTACAAGTGAAAGAATCAGGTGGGTGTTTTTAAATTAAGAAATGAAAAGGAGAGTATTTTTCATACAAAGACACTGAAAAATTTGCTACCTCAGATTGTTGCCAGGTCCCAAAGTATAAGTGGGTTCAGTAAAAAGTGACATATTAATGGAAGAGAAATTCACCGAGGGCAGTGAAGTGTGAACATGCAAGTACAATCTCTAGCTCAGGACATCTGAAACTAGCAATTGCTAAAATCTTGGATATTATAATAAGGAAGTGTCACTGTAGACTTACCCTAATCTTAAATTTTCCCCCAAGTTTGTACTATTGGTCACTGACAGGTTCTGGTTCAGTATGACTATTCTGGTATTTTTATTTTCTGAACAATACAAGAAGTGTGATTTTCTTACAAGCTCTTTCAGTCTAGCTGGGGTAATGCTCCGCTGTGATTTAATAACGGGAAATACTGTATTCCTTCCTCAATAATGAGCAGGATTGACAAGGTTGTCTACAAGATAAAACTAGTGAAAACTTTTTTTCTTAAAAAATAAGGTTAAAAGAAAAGAAGCATGAGTGAAATACAGCACCAGAAGCAGCAGCAAGTCCAGCATGTTGCAGGGGAAGCTTCATGATGTGAATAATAAATACAGTATATAAGATGAGAGAGATACAGGGAAAGTGCTATATTGAACGGTCTGGCTCCTGATGCTCTGAAAAACATGAGTCTGCTCAGCAGCGGCTTTGAAGGTCTGTTGCCAAAATTCAGAATCAGATAGAACAAGGGAACACATGCATTTTGCATAAGAAGATGTGGGATTTGAACCCTTCTCTGCTTGCCCTTAAAAGACTGATTTCTCTAACGATTAAGAGAATCTTGCTTATGGTTTAGACGTAGGGACATGTTGTTCTAGGGTAATGCGCAGGAAAGAGCATGGCAGTTGAGCCATGGAAGACACTTGTGTTTTCATTTTTAGCCAATCACAGTTGCAAATTACCTTAGGTTATCTTGCTCCCTATTAGAGTTGTCTAATGGTTTAGATGTACGAACAGGGTAACATAGCTAACAGGTTATTGTGCATCAGCTAGTCTGCTGTAATTGCCTATATGCATCCTCTTAGCCTGAAGCAGATGCAAAATAATTCAACTTAGCCAAGGTTTCACTGAAATATAGTTAAAATAACTCTTGATCCAACACCAGAAGATAACATCATGCAGAAAGCCTGTTACAAATTCCACCCATAACACCCACACATTCCACTCAGCCTGGAGCTGGGCAATAGGTCTCAAAAGAACACAGGCACAGCTGTTGGGGGCTCTACCATTCCCATCAATTTGATGGGCAAGGAATGGGATTCAGTTATCCTGAGTATGTGGTCTCTACTCATATTAAGTGCTAATATCCCTAGGAGCAGGACGAGGGTTCTGGAAGGATCTGGAGGGAGGGCATTCTGGAAAAGAGGCCTTTTTCTGCAAATAGCTTTTATCAGAAATACTTTGGAGCACATTTGGGTGTGTTCAAGGACTGCAGTTGTACCTCTTTGTGTGGGCTGATCTGAAGCAACAAGCTTCTGCTTTTTTGTCTGACTGGCCAAAAACATCTTTGCCTTTCAGCTATAGGGGGTACTGCAGAGTAGGATGGTGGGTTTTTTCTCTTTCTTTTTAGCTATTAATGACCTAATACAAACTATAAAAAGTGCATCCAGATATCATGGTGGTAAGTGCCTTAAAAGTGTCTATAATGATAAATAATTCAAATGGTGATGTTCTTCATGAAGCTTTTAAAGTATATTAACCAGAAACTTATATAAGCAATGAAACCTACATTACACACACATATTTCATATGCAAAAAGTAATGAGTAGATGAAGAAACATATCTGCAAGAACAGAACCATTTTTTTTAACTTT
This sequence comes from Chionis minor, assembly GCA_013398295.1. Lineage (NCBI taxonomy): Eukaryota > Metazoa > Chordata > Aves > Charadriiformes > Chionidae > Chionis > Chionis minor. The sequence continues at coordinate 586,313 of VZSF01001204.1, forward strand.
TACATTCTTCTTGTTCAGTCACTTGTTCACCACCTTCCACTCCCCTCCCCACAATCAAAGCAAGTCAAAAATCAAAGCTCCAACTCAGTTTAGAAAATAAATGTTCATAAATGGTAACAGTACATAATAGCAGCATTTGGTGGGATACACTACCTGTGGCAGAGGATGATCTGTTTAGGAACTTTTTAGATAAACTGGACATATGGAAGTGTTTCAGACTTGTGACAGACACTTGCAAACAGAGTGCTTATTTAGAAAACAAAACCAAATGGAATCTGTTGGGTTCGTTGGATGTAATGTTCATCAGAGGGATCAGACCTCTTGGACAGGACTGTCAGTTCCTATCCAGACAGTAAAAGGAGTTGCTGTTCCAAGGGGCTTTATAATCTTCAGCTGGATCATGTGAGACATCCTGAACTGCTGTTCTGCTAAAGTCTTGTACCCACCTATGAAGTATTTAAATTACAGAACTGCTTGATTAAAAGCAGGATCTTGAACTCACATCCTGGCCATTAGTAATGGGTTGCTATTACTATGTCGTCCTCTCTCTGTATGTCCCTTTAGACATATGCACATGTCTGTATGTCTCTACATGTATGGAGAGGCTGTGCTTTGCATAAATCATTAAATATTCATTGGGCCTGAAAGCAACAACACCTAATTCTACAGGTCGTTATCTGTGTGATTTATGAGGCTACAGATCTTCCGGTCCTGGATCTAGTGATTTTCCTTGTACACTGCATTGCGAAAACAGAGTGCTTAGGGCCGAGGGTTTTCCAAAGGTCACAAAACATCCTTTGAGACTGCTTTTCCTTTCCATGTGGCTCTGTTCACTATCTGTAAACTGGGCTCATTCCTATAAACTCTTTACATCTATTATCTCTAAACAACATACGTTTCTGACTGGCAACTAGTAAATGTTGCCTATCTACAGCAGCTTGGAAAAATGTTCCCCTTCAGCATTAATACAATGAACTCTGAATAAAAAGATTATATGTGTTACTCAGGGAAGAAAGATACCACTACATACACACCCCCACACACCCCCACCCCTTTTTGAATTTCTGGAATTCCCCAGGGAATGAGTTTTGAGTTTGTGTGTGGGTATCTGTGACACACCTTCAGCCTGCAATGAACTGAAAGTGAGACCATCTCCTGCCAGAGCCTGGAATAGCAGCAGCTGCCTTTAGAATTATGCTGTGTCTCCACTGCAGGTTGCATGTAGGAATGAACAAGGACCACTCCAGGCATCCTTCACCATCCCCTTGCAAGTTTCTGGACATACCATATTGCTCGAAAAATGGCTGGTGTGATTCTTACTTATGCTTTTTCCTTTTTACACTGCCTGGAAACTGCAGACATACTTCAAAGTTGTTTGGTAGCTATTCAACACAAAGGTTGGGTTACAATCTCTGGCTCAGGAAGTCTTTAAACTGTGGTGCTGGGAGGATAAGATGTAACAGGGGAAGGATTACTATAGGCATGGTCTGCTTTCGCACGTATAGCTTGCCAGGCTTTGTGACAGCACAGTGGACATGAGGAACATGTATCAATCTAAAGGGGTTTAAATTGCACTTACACTCACTGGAAATCTCCATCAGACACCCAGAGCAGTGAAACAGACAACTCCTTTAAACATGAAATAAGTAACAGAGTTACCTGCTGTGTTGTCTCAGTTTCCAGGAACTAACTGATAAAAAATGGACAACAGAAAACATGCTGTAAACAGCTACTGCATATTCTGCCCTGGAGAACTGACATGGTTCCAGCATCTCCCAGTAGCAGTGACAAAGCATTTGGTATTGAGCACCTGCATTTAACCACCTTTGCCTTTAGGCTCACAGGAAAAAAAAACACAACACATTAGGAAGCTTTGCACAAACTCAGTAAGCTTTAGTGTAAGACTTCAGCAAGCTGTAATTTAAGGAAATATCTATGTTTTTACCTCTTTGTAAGATTCATCTTTTTGCAGCAATGTGGTCGGAGACACATCTATTCCAAAGGCATCAGAGCAAGGATCTGACATGCTTTTCACGCAGGTGTATGACAGAGAAGAAACCAGCTCAGAGATCTGAGAGAACATGGCACAGGCAGTGGGTTGTGACTATTTCACTAACACTGCATGCACTGTAGGATCAGTCATGCCATTCCCTTCCTATTGGATCCTCCCTGCAACTTTCTCAAGATTCATTCTTTTTCTTGAAGAAAATAGAAGATATCTAATGATTATTCTGTTCTGCTCCTACAGTTTATTTCTACCTTTTTATTAAGAAATTAATTAGCCCTCACAATCGCTCTCTAGTATTCCAAGTGCATTTTCTCTCTCAGCTGAGAAAAAATTGTAAGGTCAATTTCCATAAGAGCATTAACATGACAATTTGAACACTTCTACAAGCCACAATCTAAAACTCTTAGAGTCTCAGTTTTTCTGTTGGTAAATGGAGATAACCCTGCTGACCATCATTTGTGGAACATACTGTGATCAGTGTGCAGGTAAAGTTAGAGAGAGAAGTGCAATGAATTATATGTGTCAAGCACTGCTTCAGTGAAAAATTGAAGAAACCATATTTCAGGACATGTGAAGGTCTCCTGTAAGGTTATGTCAAACCAGCTCAAACCAATAAGACTAAGGATAGGGATTTGGAGACCAAGTGCCTTTAGACAAATAAGTCTGTGTGTATCTGTAACTGCAGAGGGTGCGGCTCTCCACCTATAAAGTAGGAATAATAATAGACTCAAACCAAGCTCAAATTAACATTGCCTGTGTTTGAAGCATCTGGGTACTACAGAAAACCACCTGATGAAGTAATATAATACTGCTTTCGGGTCACGAAATTGGTGGTGGTGGTGGAGGGATGAGGAAAAAAGCAAATACAGGCTAGATAGCTGCTTGTTAGTCATGAGAATAATCTCATTTAATTTACATCTTCTAAAAGTTCTGTGTCTAGGCTAGTCATCCAGGGCAAGACTCAGCTAACCAGATGTTAACTCCTACACTGTGCTATAAAAGGAGCATGGGCTGACTAGCTCAGAAGTTAACACCTACACTGTAGACTTCTAAAGGTAGATGAGGTGAATGCTAGTCTTCCTATGCAATTAGTGGAAAGAGAGAAGGACATTTTCAGGTAGCTTTCTTGGCAACTTCTAACCTGTTCCCACTGCTTTGTTGCCGAGAAGAGATTTACAAAGTTTTCTGGCATGAATGGGTTTTAATGTAACAGCAAAAAGGAACATCCCCAACAAAGAGGTAACTTCAAATGAAAATGTGAAAGAAATCTCCTTTCTAGACCGTGGGGAACTAGAGTTTCCAAAACAGCATGCTACAAGAAGAATCCTAATATGTCAAAAAATGCCTTCTTGGAAATGGTTGAACTCTCCTGTTTGAGACTTTAAATAGTGGGCTTATAATCATGGAATTCAGGCTAGAAGGGACTTCAGGAGACCTCTAGTCTGACTTTCTGCTCAAAGGAGAGTCGGCCATTAGACTGGTATTCTGAGGGTTTTATTCAATGTGGTCTTGAGCATCTCCAAGGACAGAGACTGCATAACCTCTTGTCTGGTTGGCTGTCCTTATGATGAAAAAGATTTTCCTTATATCCAGTTTGGATCTTTCTTGTTTCAATTTGTGCCTGTTGCATCTCACCCTTTCACCATGCACCACTGTGCAAATGTTGGCTCTCTTCTTGATAACCTCCTCATGGATATCAGGAGGCTGCTGCTACCTGTCCACAAAGTCATTTCTTCTCCAGGCTGAACAAGCCCACTTCCCTCAGTGTCTCCTCACAGGACAAGTGCTCCTGTTCCTGAATACTGTTCCCAGCTTACCCTCTGCCTGGATACTGAGATCCTTTTCTACATAGCTGCTCCCTAGCCCACCAGTCCCCAGCCTGTACCACTACAGGGGCCTTTCTTCCCCATTGCAAGACTTTGCATTTATCCTTGTTGAATTTCCTGTTTGGCCATTCCTCCAGTCTCTCTAGGTTCCTTTGAATAACAGTACTGCCCTCATGAATATTGATTGTTCCCACCAACTTGGTGTCACCTGCAAACTCACGATGTGGTGCTTCCCACCTCCTCCAAGTCACTGATAAAGCTTAGAACAAATGTTCAGCATAACAAATCTCAGCCTGGACTGTCAAAGTTCAGGAAAATTGTAAGAAATTGAGAACCAGGTCTTAGCATCAAGCAAATTTAATTCTATAAGGTATGACCAGACGTGTCTGTTTTTGCTTTGTGTCAGCTAGGAATTCCATTGCAGGCATGTGAGAACATAGCATCTTTCAAAACAACAGAGCTTCACAAAGAAGAAATGGGATTTTTTCCATGCAAGACAAAAATCTGGGATGAATTCTGGCACTTAATAACATAGAGCAGCATAGGAGATAAAAAGGGTACACAAATACATAGAAAAAATTGATGGCTACGACATCTAACAGAAAAGACAAAAATTATGTTATGTATAGAAGAAATGTTCTTTTCCCATACAGGATTCTTTTGCCTGTTGTGGAAATATGTTTGCTCTGGTCAATACTTTGGTATTTTAATGACCACAAGTAATCAATCACACAGCCTTCCTCTAGCTGCGTTAGAGCCCCAGTGCACTAAGGAGTGCTTCACTACTCTGTGTATTGGACATTTCTACCTGCAAAGTGCTAGTGATACTTCTTTCCCTAGGGTATCTTCTGAGATTTGTCAGCCAAATTGTGAACAAGCTTGACACCATTTAGTTGGTAAGTTATTGTATGAAATCATAGTCCTGTGTGTCTTTCTACTGATACATCACACAAGCCTTTCAAAGTTACCCATGGGATCTCTCCAAACATACGTGACTGGAAGGAAACATTGCTAGGGTGTCAGAACGGTCCCAGTTTGACTATGGATCTGTCAGCTAAAGCGGTGAAATTGCCATTAGTATTTGAGGCTAACACCCAGCTGGTATCTAAGAAGCCAAGCACTTCAGTGTAATAAGTAGAAAACCAAGTTTTGTTGGATCTTTCCAACAAAAGTATCCAAACAAGTATCATGCAAATCTTAACCTGTTAAGATTTCCCCTTCTATTCTTATTTTGTACTAGGCCCCAGGTTATCACTACTTAGTAAAGGCTCATTGCCATGACACTTCTCCATCCATCCTCCTCTCTGTCTAATCAGAGTGGTAAGGGATTATGACCTAGTTACCTTTCTCTCAGAGCAAAAGATATTTGCCACTATCCTTACTCTGAAATCAAATCTTTGAGTAAGTCATGTCACTGTCTTGGTATCTCTCAGCAGAGTACTGGCTTGCTGGGAATCAAATTATCTCCCTTCTCATTAAAATGAATGCTCTGAGTATTCATTTTAATGTATACCTCTCTTGCTCTCTCTCTGAACAAAGTGTCAGAGCAGAGCAGGTGATTTTATCATATACAGGCTGCTTGTCATGTAGGTGACCTTCAGTCTAAATGACATAAAACAAGATCAAGGCTGCCTGGCCCAGATGGCACTTGGCTTTTGTACTATCAGTGCCTGTGGATCCGATAGGATTGACAGAGGTTTGTTATGGCTCTTCTGCTGGAGAACCTACTCTCTATCGTGAAGACTCAAGGCAGAGAAGCTCGACGTGCTGTGGCTGGGCCACTGTGTGTTGATGACCCCTTTCTGCTGAAATGAGACTGCTGGGAAATGGCAAAAGTCTGAGCATGGATTAGCACACAGCTGCCTTCCTCAGTCCTTCAGCAGGGCTTGGGCACACAAGGTGATCTGGGACAGCATCTGGGACAGGCCAGACATGTTAGAGAGCATGTCAGGTTACTTTTAGCCACGTGAAGAGTCAGGCTTGGGAACTCTTATGTTTTAGATTGACCCTTGCTACTACAGTAGCTATTGTTATTCACAGAAAAATATTTCAAGGGATGAAAAATTGTTGGATTTCTTGCCTTCTACACTTTATTATTGTGGAGCAAATCAAAGGAGAGAGAGAGAGAAGCAGAAAGGTAGGGCTAGCCAATACTTGGGTATTATATCCTGCAATTTAGCTTAAACTGGCAATTTACCCATGTGAATACCCCCAAGTGAGCCTTAATGCTGGAGTGGATGGTTTAATTAGCACTGTGATCCCATCTATAATTAGATTTCTGTTAGTTCAGTTTGAAGCATGATTTCATAATACAAAATTATTTTTAAAAATCCTGTGGGGATATTCCTGGTAAATTAATACTGTGGACTTTGATGAACTGATGCTTTTAATAGACTGTGGTATTTGGAAAGAATCTAAATCAAAGCAATAACATTACCATCCCATAAAAGTCAATGCCACATGATAATAAATCCACGTGCAAGAGGGACCAAGAGTCATAGGATTATTGAAGAAGAATCTGGACTGTGTGCTTCTCTTTTTCAGTTTGGAAAGCTTGAAAAATTATGTTAACCTCAAGATAAAATTTTATGTTCCTATTTTCCAAATAGATTTTTAATACCAAATTAAGTTATGTCAGTGATTTCAAAATACAACGCCATCAAAACAAAATAAGAAATGTGCTAAATTCTACGTATTCTGGCATATTGTTTACCTTTAACAAACTGATTTTTTCAGATGTGGTTAAAACCTTCTTGATCTGTTCTATATAATTAGAACATTTTCCTTTTTTTATTTTCATCTGATTTTATGATAGTTGCAGGACACGTGTTGTTTGTAGAATGATAAATCATTGCAGAATGACCACATCAAAATTAAACATGATTTTACTCAAGGTGCAATGGCAAATTCATTTTTGTGCGAGGGGCAGTGGTGGAGCGATAAAATGAGGTAAAGAAGAAATAACTGCTCGGTGAGAAGCTTGTGGTGGTCAAGTATTTATAAAAGGACACCCATACTAAAAACATATTGTGTTTACTGCTCTTTATTTCTAAAAATAAGCCTACAATTGCAAAGCCTTATGTTTGGAAAACATGAGCGCCTCTGATGCTAGTGAAAACCATTTTAACTGAATTCAGATCTATCACTTCTCTGCGTAACTCCATGCACATGATCTTTTATAGGTGGACAGGAAGATGAGGTTCTTGCTCCCAAGGATCATCCAGTCAAAGACGTCTATCAGCTGGGGGCAAAACTCTCCATAGACTTTGAAAGTAAGTGAATAAACATGCTGAGGAAGATACGGGGGAAAGAGTCATTAGAAACCATCTCTTTGAAAGTGGATAGCATGCTAGCCGGAGGTTAAGCATACATCTCCAGCAGGCGTAGTCAGGTCTGTTCACATCCAGGGTGGATCACTCTGCATCAATATTCCTTTATTATAATTTTATTAGTGCAGATACTGGTGGCTAGTGAGTGTTAAAAGCTGCGCTAGTATCGGAAGTGACTTGCACTGCAGTTTGTCTTGCATCTGGCCAGATCCGTTCAGAGATCTTTTCTCCACCTGTGAAGTAACATGTGCCTTTCCAGCAGCAGTGTATGTTTGATGTTAGGTCTGTGTTCAGCATGAGGCACTGCACCTGGAGGTGATACTGCCTTACTTTACTATTAAACAGATGGATCTGAGCCAGGAATGATACAAGCAGTTACGCTGCTTCCAGAGGAAAAGGAAGTGGCTTGCAGCTTGCTTCTGCACCTTAAGGACAAGTTGAAGCCTGTAGGGATCTGCTGGAGAGGAGTGGGGACTCATCCTATTCTTCCAGCTTGTGTAAAGAACCCAGGGTGGAGAGGAGGCCTAATGGGAAATGCTAAAGAGGGGCAAGTCTGAAGTCTCCTTTACTCCCCTTTTTTCCAGAAATGGAAATATTGAAAGCCATCTTCCTTCTAGACTGGATTCCTGCTCCAGTGCAAGAATCCTTAAGAGCCCAGCCAGGCTCCAGCTCTCCAGGCACTCTCCACCTGATCATCCTTGCTAACCTCACCACTATGGAACAGGAGGATTACCTGTAGGTTTGTGTCAATCTAGAAGCAAGACAAACATGGTTTTTTATAGGAAAAGCAGACATTAGGGTTTTATTTTTGGTTTCTTATAGGATTGAGCAGATTTAGCAGTGTGAATGGTCACATGGCATAGGTAACTTTTTCTGTGTTTCATTTTTTGGGGAAGGAGAAAAAGAGAAAGTCAAGGGGAACACGAAGTGTAAGGCAGCAGGATCTATTCTGTATTTTCATTAGCCATTAACACTTTACCTGGCACTTTTTAAAAGCATTTGGAGAAGTGCCATGAGGAAAACACACAGATGGCCAAGATAATGGGATCCTGCGTATTTTCTCTCCCTTGCTTGTTTTACTAAAATAATCTTAGATTAAAAGAGCAGTGGGACATATTGCTTGCTTGCTATGGCATGAAGAACAGAGAACTGAGGAGCCCTTGCAGATTAGATGGTAATAAATAATAAAGTAAATAATAGTAATAGTAATATAACACCAACTTATTTAAGAAATAGTAAAACAAAAGTTGAATTATTAAAATTAATACTTGCTCTTTGTGTTCTTCATCCCCCAGAAAAAAAACCTCTATCCATTGTTTCTTTCCTTCTTACTGAATGACTAAACTAAATATGTATTCCCAGTGCCACCATATATATTTGAACCATTACTGCTAATCTGATGATGTTATAATGAAGATAACCATTTCAAAGAACAGCACTATGTTCTGCAGGCACACAGGGGCTAGAATGTAGTCCAAGAGACTTACATAAACATTAGAAAGCACTTTAAACTTGTAGAAGCCATTCTTAATTACATTACAGCCTCTACCATATTGATGACAGCAGAAGGTATTGGCCCATGCAGGCTTGAAACTGAATAGCAGAACCTCAGTTGGCATAAATCCTGACTCATAACTGCAAAAGTGTCTGTACCATAGCTGTCTTCTTACTTACCCGCCCTTTGTCAACCTGCCCACTGGGTCACTAACATATATTTAAATATCTATGTTCAATTTTGTGTATGTCTGGTACAATAAGTCCATGCGGACCAGGTAAATTAATCTTCCAGTTCAATGCCTTGGAGCAATCAAATCCCCACTTACATAGGCCTAATTAACAGATAAATAGAACTGTAAGGACATTGTAGTTATCTCACCTGATCTTCTGCCTGTAATAGGCCTTGAAGATTTCTGGAGTTGTTTATTTCCCAAATGTTTTGAAAATTTTAGCTCCCTTTTTGATCATCAGTATTCATGCAACCCCCTATGGATATAGGTAGAATTTCTTAAGCTTAAATACATCATAAGCCTTTTCTAACATTTCTTTCTTAAACTTCTCTCTCTGATTTCTATAATGTCTTGGGGAATTATGACACAAAGTTTAAGAAAACAAGCATAATTTATATGATATTAATTCAAAAAATGCAAGAGGTGGGGACTCTACAACAGCTCAGATAAAATTTAACCTGTATTTAGATAACCTACTATTTAAAATGCACTTTTGAATTATATAGTCCCCTGTAGTCCCTTTTTCTGACCTAAGAAGATACTTACAGACTGCTATGCAGTAAACTTTTTTTGATGAGCTCTTTGGAATCTCTTTTAGAAGGTCATGTTTTCATTTCTGTAACCATTCTCAGGGTTACCCTCTGAGCTTTCTCCAAGTCTTCCGTGTCGTACATTCTCACAGACCCCAGAGATGAACATGGTCTTGCAGGCAGTGCTATAAGGCTGCTCAGTAGAGATACAGGCAATGCAAGTGCTCTTCTGCTGCTTGACCTCTATGTACAATGGTCTGATTAGCCATTTTATTGACTTTTATTTCACTTCCTTAACATTTGAATTATCTGAAAAGATGAAGATTAATCATTCTGTGTTTACTTCTAAGCCACCAGGTTAAAAAATATAAGTTACTACATTAGAGCATGCCTCATCTCCAGCAGTGGCCAGCAAAAAATGTTTAAGGAAAACTTATAAGGAATAGGCTCTGTATAAAGTGGTTCTTCTCCCAGTTTACTCCCATCTCCATAATCACAAGACTTTCAGAGTCTGCAACTACATCAGGCTGATAACTTAGGAAAAAGAATGAGTCCTGGCTGGATAGCACCAGTTGCTTGACTTTTACAGATAGGTAATTCACAAGTACCTTTTGAAGCTAGCCAATTAGGCAATTCTTAATTCCTGTAGTATATGCCTTCTTGATTTTATATAGCAGTAATTTGATTTTAAAACTTGCAAGTCATATCATACCTTTTGAAATCAAATTGAAATACATCTTATCTGTATTTATGAGCTTTTAATTTTTTCAAAGTAAGTTCTGATGTTATCTTGACAGGATCTGCTTTTTATAAGGCCACTTTTTTATAAGTCTTACTTGGAGTTAATTGTATTTCCCTCCTTTAATTCTGTTTTAATCTAGACCTATATCAGTCTTCTATCAGGCTATAGTTGTGATCAGTGTTAGACTGACAATGACTCAGGTAATTTTGTTTAAGTATCCTCCGGAAATCTGCTGGTTTTCTAATATTCATTGAAAATCAACATTTATGTGAAAGAGAACTCAGTTTTCAAACCTGTGCATGCTAACTATATAGGTCTGCTGATTTAAATATATTTTGTAGTAGTAGCTCTCTACATCCTCTCGCATTGCTGGCAGAAAGGAAGGTGTTAAAAGACCATCATGTGCTGGGAATACATTACCTGTTTTTTCCAAGCAGATGACAGAAGTATTTACTGAATGCGTACATCCCATTGCAGCTTTTTATGAATGGTTTTATTTTTTCTAGATAGGAATAAGCCAGGAGCATGTTCATGTTCTTGTTGTTATTAAAAGCTCTTTCTTATCTGCTAAATTTCTCAGGCTACAGATTATTCCCTTGTTACCTTCCCCCTCTCCCCCCCATCAATTTTCTGTAATTGCTAATACGTGAGTTTTATTAATTGCTATCTCCTTTTCCTTTTCCTTTTCCTTTTCCTTTTCCTTTTCCTTTTCCTTTTTTCTCCTCCTTCTCCTTCTCCTTCTCCTTCTCCTTCTCCATCTTCTTTTTCTTCTCCTTTTCCCTTTATTCATTTCATCTTTGTAGCCCCTTTCTCTAAGTCACATTGGTTTTAATTTCTTTCAAGCTGGGGTCGGCAGAAACAGCACCGTGACAGAGACTAGGAGTTCAGAAAAACTGCTGGATTAGGTTTTGATGATAATTAGCTGTACAAGTATGGAATCTGCTCAAATTGCACCCAAACAATAGCATCTCATCCTTTTCTCCCTGTGATATTTCCTTATGTTTTAACCTTTTAACTACTGGTAGACATGTGCAACAGTATGCCCAGGAAATCATAATATTACTTTGTGGAGTTTTCCAAAGACATGGCTCGCTAATTCAAAACGTATCATAGTCAATTTCTTCAGCACCCTGGAATAAATTCACTCACTTAGAATTCAATGGATTAATCTTTTATGAAAACTAATTAACATTTTGCCAGCTGACTGAACAAGTCAATTCCATTAGGCCACCTTCACCTTTAGTGACAAGGCAGAAGAAGAAATTATATGGCATTCTGCTGTATGACCATATAAGAAATTAATAAATTATGAAACTGCTAGCATTAAGACCATATGTATAATATGTATATCACTATCATCATGTTTACTGCTCTGTGGCAATATAAACTTTACTTAAAAATCCCTCAAAAACGCTAGTGAAATATTTGTATTCTGTTTGTGGAAAGAAGCTACTTGCTTTAATTCACAGATGTTTTATGTAGGGAATTCACAACTAAAGTTTCTGGTTCAGTTTGTCTTTCTTAGATGGACTGTACGTCCAGGCAGGGACTGTGTTCCTGCACATTGCCATAATGGGCTTGGTTGTTGTTGAACATTTGAGTGATAGTTATCAATTAATAACTGTTGTAGCATCCTTTGGCATCTCTCACAAGTGACAAAACTGGGAAGGCTCCATGTTGCAAGAAATAATAATGTGCTTTGAATTTAAACAGAGCTGTTGCCTATCAGTTACAAAATGGTGTATAATGATGGTGAGAATGATGTCAGTTTTTCAGGTGAGCTGAGAGAGGTTCAGGCTGTGGCATTCAAAACCATACTCTAGGTCTGAAGAGGTTCCAGGGATAGAAAGAACCTCTATTCAAATACAGTGTGGACGGAGTACTTAAATAAAGCTACTCCAAATGTCAGAAGTTTATCTGGTCAAAAAAATCATATCTTCTGTAAAGAAGTAATCTTTTTCTGGAGACAGCAATTCACAATGTTGACAAAAATGTCATTGACGTTTTAAGAATTTTTTGACAGATTCTTTTCATCTGGGTTTTCTACTCATCTTTAGCTTAATGTAGTTTTTCCTGGCAAAGTTTCCCCTCTGTATTTTTGCAAATTAAACCTGAAAATATCAAGGCTGTGCTGAAGCTGAGCACAATGAAAGACTGTGAGGGAAGCAGCTAATGCAAAGTAATTTGGGGAGCAAAGCTTTGCTAGCTAGGAAAAAGATAAAAGGGAAAAGCAAGAAATCTTATTTCAGCCAAACCCATTTCTCTGTCCTTGATTTGAATCCAGCAGAACGCTGCAGAACTGTAATAGATAATCAATATCTGCACTGCGTTCCCCCAGTACTTATAAATGGCTCACACTCTATTCCATGTCCTGAAACCTAAATCTGAAATTCAGACATAGTGATTGATTCAGAGACTTTGAGGACTCATTATTGGTGGGGGAAGAAAGGGGATTCAGTGGTGATATATATGCATTGTTGTAGAATCAGTATGCCTTTTCCTCAGGGGTTAGCATTTATGAAAGTAAAATAAAATAAGGCAATGTAGTCAGAAATGAAACCAGAAACTCTCCAGGTGTTCAGACTAGTCCAGACACTTTCCAAATAATTCTAAATGACTTCCTGTAAACACTTGACTGCCCTTTGTCTTGCTTTCCCATTGGAAACACAAACTTTGCAATATGTATGATGCAGGGACTGCTGTGTAGCACGGATGCAGCTTTAAGAAGGGCGAGTGGCTTCAACCCTGTGGCAGGGTTGAAGGTCATGTTTCCTGTCTACTTTCAACTTCTACTGTACAAAGCTTATTCAACTGGAGACTAGATTTCATGAGGAAAAACTGCCACTTTTTCCTTCTTGAAATTCCTGTTGCCACCACTGTATTTCTCTGGGACTGGATGCAAGTCACATCTTCATCTTGCATGGTCAATAGCTGAGGACTGGCCTAGGGCATTCTCACTGATATAAGGAGAAAAGAACCAGGTTTTCTTTTTATAGTAGTATTTATTTGCATTCATTCATTTTCTTTAAGGCTGATATGAGTTTTCATTCCCTTGGCAACTGCCAGTGGGCTGAGAGGTAGGAACAAAGAAGTAAAGTAACTAATTATTTCTACAGCCTATCGAGCTATCCTTATAGAAAAGACTATAGTAGGTCAGAAAACTACATTCCTGTTATTCATAAATTTTGCATTACCTGAAACCTTTTCATCTTCATAAAGAGAGACTAAAATTTAAAGATGTTTGTTAAAATCAAATTCCAAAGTATTTTGTTTCAGAAATGCTGCAAATTGATATTCCTAAGCCAAAATCCGCTTCTCCAAATTCTTGAAACCTACTGACTCAAAGTGGGGCTACTTTCTTTATGGGGCACCAATTTCTTAGTGCTCCAACATAAAGTTACAGGAACAGATGACTGCTCTACTTTCAGGGTAACAGCTCCCCCAGTTGCAGTGGTCACATAGGCAGGGCCACATGAGGCAACGAGCCTTAGGCCAGTATCCAGGATGAGCAACGGAAACGCTGGGTTCCTCACACTTCGTTCTGGATGATGATTTGCAGGGTGACCAGAAGCACATCCCGGGCTTGGGCTCTGAACACTGTGTCAGCAAGACTGGAAACCTTGTCCAATAAATTCTACTCACTGCTGATGAAAACAAGTTTCCTGAGCATAAAAGGTAGGCAGCAATTCTGGGAGGCAGATATCCTGGAATTTGAAAAGCCCTGGGGATCTGGGCTGTGCGACAGTCCTTTAGGGAGCATCTGAGAAGCTGGGTGGATGAGTAAAGAAGAGGCAGAGAACTGGTAAGTTTTGTTAGACATGTTCAAATAGGCACATTTCTGAAAAACATTTCACTTTCAATGGAATGGCATTTCTCTGACAGAAGTTGATTTTTTTGAAACATTTCTGACTATTACCAGTCAAATCATCATGAAACCCCAGGAGACTCACAAGCCCAGCTTGTTACTTTGTAAGAGAGGTTTATGCATCTTGCTTGAATCGGCATGACCCGTTTTACTTGAACTTGTTACACTGCAGGTCCTCTGGGTACTATTTCTGCCTCCCTGTGGCTGTTCTGCCACATGCTATTTTTTACAGGACTTTGTGCTAAAGCAATCGCTTACGTGTGTAGCTTTGGGGATTTATGAACCATCTTGCACCTCTGACCACACAGCTGTGCAAAGAAGTTCGTGCTTTTAACAGTTCTCCCCAAACAGAGCGCAGCTCTTGCAATGGCTGGTGCACACAGAATAAAAAGAGAAGATATTGCTGAAAGCTGAGTGAGCTCCAGCAGAGGCCCTATTGATTAAAACAATCAGGGAGAAAGTTGAATTTTGCTTTCCAAATGAAGATTGACACGTTCACATTGCTGTTCACTTAAGACAAAAAAAAAATAAAATATCCCAAACATTAACTCGACCTTAGGTGAATTGCATGATTTATGCCAGGACTCAAAACTGATGTCTGGAAGAAGAAAGTGTTCTTGCTAGCCCCAAAACACACGTCACACTAGTGCCAAAAGGGTAAACATGTTCCTTTTTGAGCTTTCTGCTTTTGTTTTCACTAAAAGAAGATCCATAGAGTGACCTACAGTCTAAGTTCTCTTCTCTTTCTTAGCTATTTCTGAAGTTTCACTTCCATTTTGAAGCCATATATCAAAGTCTTTTTGCCCTTTTTTAGGAGATAAAAAGCAAAAGCAAGCAAGAAAAAGAGAAATGTTCATATCTTCACACAAGACCTCTGAAAATAGTGAATTCACATCCTGTATGATCCACATCCACCACTCCAAAAACAAGTAGATTTTGTCTGTGTTTTACAGAGCTCCCAAATGTGTGAGTTCTCCAGCATCTCATAAATGATGCCATATATCTTTCTTTACTTAGGGAACAGAAGCCATGCAATACCATAGTTTCTAGGTGCTCAACTTCCGTGCAGTATCTGGTTGGCCTCATATTTTGCTTTCTCCTGAATAAAGTTCAGTAAAGTTATTCTTATTAAAAATGGAATGTCTGCTCTGCAGCTGGCAGTTAAAAATATTTATGAGATACAAGGGACCCAGTTTCAAATCTTAACTAGATTTAATGCTGCTTTGATCCAGGAAGAAGAAGGTCTGGAACTAATCTCATGCCCTCAGCAGGGTGTGTTAGCTACTAGGTGACCCATCTCAGGACTTTGGACAACTCGAATCAGACATGAAGCTTTATGTTTTGAACTAGAAACTTTGATACAAATTCCCTGTTTAAAAAGCAGCAAACAACAACCAATGTCTTATGAAAGGTTTCATTTTCATTTCAGCTATGAACAAGGACACACTCAGAAATCTGAAAGTTTTTTCATAAACAGGAATTCTCGGCCACAGCTCTGTTACAGCATAGAGATGCCACTTGATCTAAAGTACCACTCACGATAGCTTTACGCAGTGAACAAACGCCACCAACCATGATGAAATAGCAAGACGTAGTTAGAAAGGAAGATGCTAAAAGGATTGAACTGAAAGAAATAAGCCACTCTGTTGCAATTACATTTCTCTTCTTGGATTAAAGATAGCAGATAAGGAAACAATAGTTCACCCTGACTGCTTTTGTAACCTACATGAGATGATTTCAGGGATTATATAGCTATCACTTGAAACCATCTTCAGGTATAGTGTGCACTACGCTATACACCATATGCTAGGCTAAAAAAACATTCAATATCACTGAATAACACCAATTTCAGTGAAATCATTTAACATCAATGTTTCACTTGTGAAATACTTTAAAAAAGCACTGTTTACTCCTTTTAGTGCAATAAAACAATTTTGAAAACCCTGAAAAAAATGTGAACTCCAGGAAAATAAATTAGTATTTTAAGTGATTTTGATCAGATAGTCCATTTGGATTTGCTTTCCTCTTAAAAAATAGGAAGCTGAGAAGAAGGAATATTTCTGAGATCTCTATTAATTACATAAACATTAATGAAGTTTGGGGAGATAAAATATGATTCCAAGACTGATATTCATCCAGTGCAAGAACAAAAGCATAATATAGGATACATGCAAGGAGTGCAATGGAACAGTAATTTTAAATGAACAACATACTCAAGAAAATAGTGATTTCCTCAAGGATAATGCACAAACAGAGAAAGAGGAAAAATGAGTTGAAAATACATTACTGAAACCACTTAGCTACTTCAATCTTTGAATTATTAGAAAGTTCTCTTAATTTGTTTTTCAATTACCTTTTGCAATCCTGAAAAGTACACATAAAGATATTTTTATCACCTTCTTTCTAGTCAACAGTAGATTTTATTCTGCAAGTCTTTTTTGCATTGTTCTTTGTTTTGTAATTTTTTCTTTTTTTTAGATAACAAGGGAAACCCATGTTGAAAAGCTAGTTTTGTATTTTGGTTTGAAGATGTTTACATACGGTAGTCATTTATGCCTTCTTTGCACCCAAGCTCCATGTTCATCAAGTAGCTGTTAAATTGATGATAGCCCCTGCATACCGATTAATTGCATACCTTACTCTGAATGTTCCTAGTTCTACTAGAACATCATGAGAACCAGAGCTAGAGTTATTAGGTCCTCTGGCAGCACTTCAGGCACTTTTCTTCCCATATCACAGTGGATGAGCAAGTCTATCAATAAGATGGATTATAAGGCAATTACTTGCCATGCCTTTAAATAGTCTCTGGGAGTCAGGATCCAAAAAAGTGATCATTTCCAGGTGCCTTGGGCCAGACTTCAGGAAAGCTGTGAGGAGGATGAAAAGCTTTTAAACGCTTTGTAAAGAATGCTGACATGAATGAACCTAAATACATTTAAAGAATCACAGTGTCCTTTGTATAGTGCACATTGCTCTTTGGAAAAATGAAACGTGGATATTTACAGATGTAGAAGGAGTATTAGCTTCCTGAGGTCATACTCCTGTATACCATTCATCATATCTCATTCCAGGGCCACTTCTGTGCTGCCGAAAAAAAGTTAAAAGAAATCCCTCACATCTTAATTACTATGTGAAAATGTATTGGAAAATATTATAAATGCCAGTCAGGGCTCAGATATAATAAAAAAAGATCTATAGGTTAAAACATGGGCAGAAAATGGCACGCAAACTAAATTATCTGGAGAATAATGTTTCAAATCCATGCTATTCAAGTGAAGACAGGTAAGTGAAAAAGAAACAAGGCTGAAATAATCCTAGAGGAGACCACAGAAAACAATTTAAATTACTTTATAGTGAAACACAATGGCATTAAAAAATCAATGTATTTGGAGTAAAAGGGAGAAGGAAAGGGTAAGCTGAATTTGCAGATCAATCCTTGCCTGCTCTTTGCCCTACAGCACTTGTGAAACAGTTAAGTCCCACCTTGTTTTCAATTGTAAACTTGGGAATATCAGAAAAAGACCAGCAGACTGGAAAAAGAATAAAAAAGAAGAAGAAGAGACATTTAATCACTTCAAGTCTGTCAATCCTCTTCTGCTTTATTCACTCTTAAATCTATGCTTTAGTTAAATCTTCCTATTTGCAGATACCCAGGCGGCCTGTCTTTAACTGCCTAACAAGACACAAAAAAGAGGGTCATTGCTGGGAGGCTGTATCACCCTTGGCAGTAAGGGTATTCCTAAACAGTAATTTCTTCATTGTCCACTGGCTGTTTTACCATTAATGGTGTGTGTAAGCCCTTGGCCCCTGGGACTTTGCTCTGGAAGCTGCAAGATTTTAAGTCATTCACACCTAGAAAGGGATGCTTCTTGCCAGAAGAGGCAATGGCGGGCTTATCCCCTGCTCTCACAGCTCCCACCCTGCTGGTGGGCACCTTTCCCGTGGAGCGCAGCCTCCTGTTGGGGGAGGTTGTACCGGTACGGCAGTGCTGTGGACCTGTACAAAATAATCCCCTTATTATTAGAGGCTCCTCTGATGTTTAATTAATGAGTATTTGTGAAACATTCTGAGGTCTTTGGGTGGGGATCTTCACAGGAAGTAATGAAGATTGTTGTGTGCTCTATTTGCCTCATGATGTACCAAATAATCTTCTGTTGTCTCCTGTGGTCTGTGACCAACCTTTTCTGAAATAGCCATGTTACCCAAAGTGGGGTGGAGGCAGAATGGCATCATACCAATGGAAGTGCAAAACAAAGCATTTGTCACTGTGGTTTAAAAGGTCATGTTAAGTAGCCCTGGGAGACAGAGGCACAGCACCATGTCAAGATAATTACAGCCGATGGTGCCTGCTGGTGTTGCCTTTATTGTTTATAAGGACACTGTCTGTTTGTGTTCTTGTCTCTCAAATTTGTTCCAGAATACAAGTCCCTTTTAAAAATTAACATTAAAGAAGCCCAGAAAGGAAAAGTCACACTCCCATAGACACACACATGCACACACAAAATAAAACCTGACACAACATGATACATGGAGTGTCAGCTCTTAGTTGTCAGTTTCCTGGCTTTTTGTCAGTTGTAATAAGATCTTCAGATAACTTAAAAATGTGAACTTCTAATCTTTCTTTATGTGTGTCTCTGTTTTTCATGCTTGTATAAATAGGATTTAGACTGAAAAGCAACACATTACTTATGGCAGAGATAAATAAACACAGACAGATCTTTTCGAGACTAAGGATGCGAAATTAGCTAACTTCCTAAAATATCAGGTATGTGTGACTGTGAAAAAGCAAGCAGCGGGTTGCATATGGACATCTTCCCCTTCCCTGTGTCATTAAGCTGATGGAATTATTCATGCTAAGGAAGGGCCACGCATGTAAAGCACGTTAATGTGTCACAAGTTAAATGATACCAGAAAATAGAAGTGTTTATGTCAGTTTAAATCTGTCCTTGGCCATGGATATAGAAGATGGGAGCTAAATAGCTCAGACTAACTTTTAATGAACTCACAGTGTCATTTTTCCAATTATTCACAGTCTGTCTGTGTGGGCTTAGAGTGCTGGGCAGGCTTGCTGTCAGCTTTGTGACACAGAAGCTGACTTTTATGGGAGAAGTGACAAGAGTGGCTAAGGAACAAGCATAACTTGCATGAGGTAAACTAGTGGCAGAAGGAAGAATGGAATTCAAGTCTCTTAACTTTCAGGATTAGTGTCTGATCTCTACCTTGTGTTCACTTTACAGACACAAAATATGTGCAAGGGGTTGAAAAAGAAGGGATTGATTACTTAAGCAGTAGTTTCTGCCAATGGAGGACATAGAAGTTATAGCCCAGGGTCTAATAGCTCAGTCTGTAATAAGGTCATAGGGCCCACCAAGAGATTAAAGCATGTTCTTCTAAGAAAGTTGAGCTGAGCAGATGTGCATCTTGAGAAAGAAGGTAACAGTTGTTTCGCATTCTGTCACTTCTTCAGAGAGGGCAGTATGTTAACTCTTTCTGGTTAATTGATGGAGTGGCCAGCACTGAAGTTCTGTGGAGGGTAATTTTCAGAGGCCCATCTGTGTTGATTGAGAATTCCCTATTTATCTTGTCCGCATTGTCATTGCTGCAAATGGGCTCCACATGTTCCACAAGGGCATCTTGGCATTCTGGCAAAGGGTTTCAGTGGCCACAATGCACCACTTCTGCCAAAAAAAGTGACCTCTGATTAGGAACAGATTTAGTTCTGGGATGAGAAAAGTGCTGGGGGATCCTGTAGGAGCAGAGCACATAGAGCTGTTTTTCATGTGAGTCCTGAAAACCTCACATATTCCACCTTGTGAAAGGCAGAATGTACAGTTCCTGTGGGATACTTGTCTGACCAGGGAGAGCAAATATTTCCTAAAGGATCTAAATATCGAAGGAACCACAAAGATAGAAGTTCTATGCCTTAGAGTGGGCATGGTTAATTCTGCATTAAATCTGAATCATCAGAGCAAACCCTGTGAGTCTACAGTGCCTAGTTCGAATGCATCAGTAGAGCTTGCTTGTTTGTTTCTCTGATTCAGTACATGTGATTTTGTTTGCTTCCAGAGGCTGGCCTAGTGAATTATAAAAGCCTTCTGCTATTAGTCTATGCAATAGAGTTGCTCCTTCAGGTCAAGCAGTGAGGTTTTGTGCCTTTCATGCTAGACTTTGAATCTCATTGATGACCTCAGCGTCCCTGTGTAGATATCATATACACTCTAATGTAAATGTGATTAACAGGAGTAACACTGACCTTTATTTCTTGTTCCAAACCATATAATCTTGGTCAGAGTTTTGTTTCAAAATTAGCTGGTGACTCACTGCTGGGATTGCTATTATACATCAAACTGTCGTAGAGAGCTTACATCTAAACCATGGGATGTGGGAATAGTTCCTAGCTCCTAGGTTCAGGGCCTCTGTCTTCACACCTTCCTTTTGGGAAAAAAAATACTATGTGTGGTCAGGAAGACAGCAAGGACACTCCTGCAAGTCTCCCAGTCTACGTGGTCAGAGGACATCCCAAAAGAAGGATTTTTTTGTGAAATGTAATCAGTGCGACATTATAAACTTTACCCTAAAGGATCTTGTAGGCTTGGCCTTCACATGGCAAACAGCATGGTAATTTTCAAACTGGTTGCAGTTTTCAGTCACCCTGAACTCAGTCAGATGGGTCTCAATCAAGAATTCATAATAAATGAAAATAATCTGTTCATTTCATACCCTTTTATTAACTCACGAGATCAGCTGACAGTTTGAACTGAAATGCAAGTTGTGGTGTAACGGGAAAACCAGTCTGGGATTTGCATGTTGTAATAACTTTGGGAAGGAGCTTAAACTTTCAAAGGATTAAAAAATTTGGTAACAGTTTAGTCAAGTACAAGAAATGGTACCTGGAAAGTGATGCAGCCAGTCAATACCCTGAGGGAAAGGGAGATGGGAAGATGAAAACAAGCTTTCAATTCCTGTTATTTGCATTTGTCCAGAGTTAA
Organism: Chionis minor; assembly: GCA_013398295.1. Classification (NCBI taxonomy): domain Eukaryota; kingdom Metazoa; phylum Chordata; class Aves; order Charadriiformes; family Chionidae; genus Chionis; species Chionis minor. The sequence continues at coordinate 607,329 of VZSF01001204.1, forward strand.
TAACTATTTGACAGTAAATTGACTTGAATCAGTGCATTCAGCACTGCTGACTCTGGAGATTTTTAACTCTGAGGTTTGGGATCACTTGTACAAAGCTCCAAAACTTTTAGTCGAAGTATTAAAAAACCCCAAACCATCATTCCCCTTAATGCAGAGAAATGAGGAGAAGGAATATCTGTCTTTCATTGGGCAGTATTAACCAGAAAGGCTCTTCACATATGGCAAGACAGAGGTGAGGCTAATTGAACTCCAAAGATTTTGATGGATTTTATGATATTGTTATAAGTCAAAATTATTAACACTTACAAATCAGCCCATGTTCCCAATACAGTATACTGTTATGTGGTTTTGTCCTAGCCTTGTCTTTGGCCACTAGTACAAGTTTAAAACCTTCTTGTCCTTAAAGAAGAAACTGTAATTTGAAAACTGAAATCCTAACCCTAATTATATCTCCAGATATTTCAGGTGAGGAAGAGAGTCAGTATTAGGGATTAGAAGTGTTCCATTGAGTTTACTCTGAAAAGTCAAACTGAGTTCAGGTAGGGGTGGGAATATTAGTAAAACATTGATTACATGCTTCAGCAACCAGCAGTGGTTGGAGTTTACACCTTTACCAGTTCTTAGCTGTTTCCTTTCAAAAGCAGTATAAAATTGAAACGATTGGTGCATGCCATCTTTAAATTTATGGGTTGAGTTACAAGCCTCATCAGAGCAATCGGCATAATCTTCTGACCTTCTGTTTCTTCTACTGGTTTCACATTTGCTGCTTAGGCTCTTCCTTCTTTCATCACTGTTGAAGTCTTCCCTGCACATCTTCCATTACATGGATCAATTACACTGCTGTCAATGGATGGTCAGTCATTTACACTTCATCTTTAAAGAGATTATTATTACATTTTCTGAGGATAAAAATAATCACTAGGCTTCCATTTATATCTAAAATCTCCATCTCATTATTTACACTGTCTTGAAACAATACGCTGTTGTGGCAATTAAGTCACAGACTCCGATGCTTGTTGCAAGCGAAGACAGTGAAGACAGTGAAGACAGCGAGGACCTTTAATATTAGTTACACACGCCTTATATATCTTTGCTAAAAAGTCATGTTATCACACGGAGCTGTTTGCTTAACCACAACATTCTCTTGGAGCAATTTGCAGTTCTTCCTGCAGTTCTTCCTGCTCCCACGGCTTTCTGCTGACCAAAGCAACAATGTTTTTTGGTTGTCTCTGACTCCGCTCCCACACGCTGTCAGTTATGCATTTAGTGCAAGGGAATTAGGCGTTGATGAAAGATACTCAAGTGACATCTTTGTCTCTTTCTTCAGGAAACATACTTTGTGAGCAACGTCAGGGCAGGCTTTTCTTATAACTTTCGCTGATATATTTCTGATTTGGATGCAGGACCTACAACAGGAGTTGAAGCTTCTTACTCTTTATACTGGTGTTAAGAGGCCACATGTGAAAGAGGAACACCATTGTGCTTCACGCTCTCTAACGTGAACAGATAGTTGAAAGGCAGTGCTTATTCCAAAAGAGATAATGGCAAGTAAAGGGTGGGAAGCACAAAGTCAAAAAACAAGCAAAAACCCTACTCTGAATCCTTATAACCGGCTCTGGGTCCGTGTGCCCTTCTCTGTTTCCTTGGTCAGTGTTTTAACCAGTTGACATATAGCATTCCATCTCTGGAACCAAATGCTTTCAGACTGATAGAACTGCTCCCTCACCACATAGACTATTTGCCTCTTTTATTACCTTTGAGTACTGTTTCCTTGAAGGCTTTAAAAAATGCTGGTGATGCCATCAGTATGCAGAGACTGTCATTAGCTGCTTCAGCTTCACGTGAGGAAGAAATCCATGGAGCAAAGTAAAGCTGTGCCTGCTTCCTTGTTTGCTGTGCTCAGAATACTGATAACCTGTATAAATATAACTTGTTAATTGCAGTGTTGATCTTGCTTTGATTTCTTGGTAACCAGTGAGTTGATAACCTGCATTCTGACAAGTTTTTTTGAGATTTTATATTCCGTGTAGAAACAGACAGCCGTTTGGAGGATCCATGGCTAAAATTCTGTAAACACAGTCCTCTGTCGCAATAAAACTGTCTTCCCATCTTCCTTCAAGTAAACTGAATATACCTTATGGTTATAGGTCAAGGGCAACCTTGCAAAAAATGAATGTCAGTTGTGGGATTGCAGCACCATTTGATCTTACAGCTCTACACATTCGGAACTATGACAGAAAATTATACAAATCTGGGGATACAGGAAAAAGGAGGCTTGCAATTTCTCTAATACAGCTGTCAAAAGAACAGGTAGCACAGAATGGCAAGCTATGCCAGGAGGTGTTGCCTCCCTGCTTTTGGATTACCAGTTCTCAAATAGTATTATTGCTATATAGCACATGAGATTGATATGCAGTGAATTTCTCTCCATTGTCATAATGTTAAGATTAAAAAATCATTGATAATTGTAACAGAAAAATGAGGCAAACCAATTAACTTATTTATAATCCAGGTTTTATACTCTCATCTGACTTTCTCTGTCCTGATCTCCTTGATCAGTCTTTTGCTGTATCATGGAAATGACCCTGTGTGCTCTTTGAGGCAGGGATTACCAGCCAAATCCAATGTTAGCATGATTCTACTGGTCCTAATGATGTTGTATGATCTGAGAACCTGATGGAAGGAGTTATTTATAACCACCTGGAATACTTTGCAGTACTTCAAGGTAGATGATTAATTTGTCACTGGAAATGTTGAACATTGGTGTAAAATCAGCAAGAGAATAGGTGTAGTAGTATATTGTAAATATTTACGTGGAGGCGAAGGAGTTCCTGACAATGGGATTTTTTGTATTATGCTTAAAGTCTCAAACTTTCATTCACTGTCCAAAAAAATAAGTATCCTAAAAAGCACCCAGAACCTCCCCGCTTTCCTTTTTCAGAACAGGCCATATTTTCAGCAATGTCCTGAATGACAGAAATTTAACTCAAATTTTAGTTATTTTCATTTTGTGAGGTGAAGTGGAGGCTTGGATGAAAGTTCAGTCTGCTTTTGATTAGATATTGCACTTTTGCTTGTATTATGTCTTATTATTCAGATTCTCTTTATTAACTCTCAGAGATGAAGACTTCCAGAATCCATGTCTTGTTGCTTTCTCTACTTGTCTTACAGAAGTGGAAACAAAACCACAGGGTAAATAGGAGGTTTATCTAAAATCTGAGAGTGAAGATTGTGTGGAAAGAATACTTCCTTCCTTATTTATACCCTTGTCTTCTAGTACTTTGACTTTGTCACAATTTTTTGTTTAAGCAGTCTTGGGATACTGCCCAGTTTGTTGTTGAGTGGATTTTTGGGTTGGTTGTTTTGTTTTTAAATTTTAGAACTGCAAAGTACTTTTTGTGTCTTCAGGAGCTTTCTTTAGAACTCCAAATGTTTTGAGAACTTAGTGCATAGGCTGTCTTTTTGCTGTTTCACCCATGCTGACTAGTCATTCCTCTCCCAGAAACCTAATGGATACCAGTGCAGTTTATGAGTGTTAAAGTTATCCCCTAGTTTCCTACACAGTATCACCATTAATTGCTTTCAAATGTTAGCAACTCTGATATTTAAAGAGGCATTGAGAAACTGCTTGATTTTCTGTGTTGAACTACAAAATAATCTTGGTTGTTTACAGTTGGGTGTACAAGAAATTACCTTTCTCGGTTGCCACCCTTTTGGAATCATCTTATCCCTCTAGATTCCTCCAACTAGTTTCTTAGTCCGAGATGTATTCTCCACTTTGTTGACATCTATTGGAGCGGAGGACTGCCAGGAAGAGAATGTAGTGGGATTCTTGGTTCTCCTCTTCCCTGTTATTAACTTGGGGAATACTCCTAGTCAAGACTGAATTAGGTGCCTCACTGTGCAATCCCTAAAGATTCTGACATGTTGCCACTGTAAACAAATAAATTTGTCGTACAGTTGCTGATTGAATGATTTGTATTTGAAGGTACAGCCCAGTGGAAGTATTTCTCACAGCAGTTGTTGGAGGCTATAGGTTAGTGTCTTAGCACTTGAAACTCCTCAGATTTGAGTGTATGAGAATGAGGTAAATCAGCAGGAAAGGCAAACATGGGAAAGTGAGGTGCTGACTGTGAATTTCAACTTATGATGGAACTGTCTTGCTCAAACAAAGCATAGATGGAGAGGAATATTCATTAAGAGAGAAAAGACAGCAGGACAGACTGTAGACCTGATTTACCTTATATATTTTGAAGTGAAGTACCAGCAAATCTACTGATGTCAGGAATTTGTTTTAGCATCAAATCAGTTTATGGGGCCAAGTGCGTACAGGATAAGAGTAAATATACTGATTGTCTCTCTCTTAAGTAAGTCTCAGCACATTCAGCTTTTTTCAAGAAATCCTCAGCACTTTGGAGAAACAGATCTTATATAGAGAGTAACTGGAAACTTCCAAACAATGCCAGACTGTTTGTGGTGTCACTTAGTTAAAGGGACAGTGTGTGGTTACCTGACCTGGAGGTTAGAGAAAGTCCTATGTGTTGTGTTGTCACTATCCACAGGAATGAGATCTGGTGTGAGCTAGTTCTCCAAAGTACTTATTTCAGAAAGAAACCAAGTTTGAGAACCAACAGTCAGTCAGTAAGGATGCTTAGGAGAGTTTGGGCCCAAGTACAAATTCACTAGTCTGGCTAGTCTAGGTTTTAGACAAGAATTAAACCCTGTGCTTTGCGGCTCCTCGCCTGAATCTTTGGGAAGTGGGTCGCCTGGAAATTATTAATAATAGGTAAAATACTGAAAGATTTATTATGTTCCTGTTGAATTTTGGTTCTTAGCATCTTTAAGGGCCTGGACAATTATTAGCTAATTTGCATGCACAAACGCCTGTTTTCTAGGACACAAACATTGGGTTATTTTATGCATAATCACCTTATTAATGAAAGCATGGAACTCATAAAATGCTTGGAAAGGTTAAAGTTGGTACAGGCAAAGGAGAAACTGATGACTAAATCCAAACATGAGAGGTGCTCTGAGGTAGAGGGTCTTCATTGTATAATTTATGGGCAGGAAAATGAAAAGAGAGGCTTAAAAAGCAATGAGAACTGCTTGGCTTAATTCCTGCTGAAAACTTTGAAACTATACTCCCCATCTTCTTATAGCAAAACAAAACCAACCTAACCATTTAACAGATGATCCCCTTGCTATAAAAAGCTGCCAGCTCGTATCATTTTGGCTCATGTATTTGGCTTGGAGATAGGAACAGCTGGAGCAAAGCAAAAGGAAAAACCCCAAAGTGCTCTCTTCTTCTCTTTGTTCACAGGCACTGAGCTTTAATTAACTTCATCATACTCTTATTAAAATCAAAGTCTCCTAATGGGGCTCCCCTTCTTCCCTAGACTTTTTATTCACACTGTGTTGATACCAAGGAATTTTTCTCTTGGAGGCTGAAATTATCTGGATATCTCTCAAAGCATTCATACCATCCTTCAGATTAAGATTGCCTCTGAGAAAGCCAATACAAAGATCCCATAGAGAAAGAAGCAAAGTCTTGAAAAATTGTCTTGAATGGGAATACTATTTTTCATCGTTAGGTAATCTTCCTCTGTTAATTATATAAGAACACTATTAACAGTATTGACAGGCCAAGGAATAGTGTTTTGGGAGTGCAGAAGAGCTTCAGAGACAAAATAACTTCAGGACTTTCCTCAGGAGTTTGTCTCCATCTATAGTATTATCTTCTACAAAGAGAAGCACCGTTCCTTCTAGGCTGTGTTAGTGATCTGCTTGCAAAGACCTTGGGCACACCTGCAGGTAATGTGTGCTATCGTTCCACGCTTTATTGTTTTCAAAGTGAGGGCACCCAAAAGAGACCCTCAGATATTCATATAACTAACCCAACATCTAAACCAAAACTGCCAGATATTAAAGGGCATTATGAGCAGCATTGACCATTTGCACAGGGATTTATACTGACAGTATAAGCTTTCAAATTACAAATTGGCATACAAACTACCAATCATCCTGTAGGGTGCTGAGCTCAGCAGATATGCCTATTGCTGTGTCACAGGACAACACAAAAAGGAAATAGTCACATCCATTTTCTTATTTATTGTTTAGGATTTCTTCTATTCCTTTTACTGCCTGAATACAAATCCCCTGTTTATGATCTTCTAGCAGCAAGTAAACATTGTTTATTTTCCTCCCATGCCTCCTCACTTTTCTTTTTCAGGCTTTGCTTTATTTAAAAAAAAACAGTGTTTCAGCACTAAAGTGAGTCTTGTGTCAGCCATAGGTTCTGTCAAGTCTGTGAACTTTCATGGTTTCCACTCCTCCCTACCTGAGCATTAGTTGGTCTCTAGCTGGGATTAATATGACATGTCAGGGTCAGGATTAAAAAGGAAACCTTTTACCTTTCCTGACTGGTGCTTCCTCTATGAATACTTCATGTCTGAGTCTGTCCACGTGATGCTAATCTGATAAACCATGACCTTTAAAAATGTGCTTTGCAATAATTCCACACTGGATAAGAATTTAAATGAGAAAAGGCTATTCTGATTTTAAAGCTGTTGATGTAAAAAAATAATAATAAAAAAAAAAAAATAGGAAGGATTACTGTAGAAAAAGAGGTCCTGGGCAGAAAATCTCTGACATACTCTCATGTGCAAATCTTTTTAGGTATCTGCAAGGGAGCAACCGCTGTGTATTTTTTCTATTCCAAATATGTCAGCAGAAGTATCAGAGAAATTTTTAGACAACTGTCATCCACTCTGCCTGCAAAGCCAGGTGCCTTCGTTATCCAATCCAAGATTTTCAACATCATTGACTCTCAGGACATCTGTGAGTATTCAGCACTTTGGAAAAAAATCACACCATTTAGGTTTGCATTCAGTCTCCCCACACATATCTGTACCTGCTGTATTTCGTGCACTGAATATTATTCAACTGTTAAGAATCAGTGTTTCAGTTCCAGTCACACTGTGATCCCTGCTGAACATGGGAAGTACTGTGAAGCTCATTTCTTACTTGATTATAAATACCTCATGCTTAAGACTGATCCCATATGTTTTGGTGCTGTCTGACCCACTTGCTTCCAGAAATGTCTCAACTGGCTGACAACCCTGTTTATTTCCATATTTAGTAGTCACATTCTCAAGCCATTTTCTTTTTTAAGTCAGTGTGTCCTGGTGTTCATTTACTGATTTTTGAATGAGCAAATGTGCTATGTTCCATTTGTACCAATCAACACATTACATTCCAATATGAAATTGAAATGATCTCCCCTCCTTTTTAATAACTTTTATTTTGACACAGTATTAGACACAGTACTCAAGATTTCTGTTCTCCCACTTAGGAATAGTAGTGGAGCCTGAACATTTTTTTGAAATGGGACGCCATTTCGATGTTTTGTTAGCACCATAAACTAGGGTTAGACCTGTAGTAGCTTGGTTCATTGCATATACTTTAACTTTATTAAAATCGTGTGCATTTGACAAATCTCTATAAAACCAAACACTGTCAGGTAACAATTATACAAATATTTGTTAAATAGAATGAATATTAGTAGAAGTTTATATCCATGTTTTGGAAGAAACTCTACTGAAAGTCCCAAAAATACATAGAAAGGAACTTTTTCTTGATAGCTGCTTACAGAATTTTAGCGTATGCCTATGGAAAAATTATACTTGCATGTGCAAGTTCTGTAGTTGTTGTCCATATAGGATCATGTATCATCCAGTACATACTATTGGGAAATCCTTACTTGGTCTGTAGAAGACGAGTCAGTTGTTTCATTAACTTGAAAGATAAAAAATGTACACTTTCCATTTTGTCTTCAAGCTCTTCCTGTCCTGTCTCTATTCTTTTTGTGTTGGGGATCTCATAAAGGCTATTCAGACTGTGGAGGAGAGACTCTGTCTGGAATGGAGATTGCGCATGATTGTAAACAACATGTTTAGAATCACAATAGGCACATACAAGCTTATTATTGGACCTGACTACATGACGCTCTTAAAATTAAATGAGCACATAGTCATCATAAAAATAGAATTTGTATTTCAAAGGAACTTCAAATTATGCAGTTGTTTCCCTGATTTGCATAAATTATGAATTTTGAAGTGATAAAACTTAGGAAAAAATCAAAACAAATTAATTCTGAAATGTCAAAAAGTCTGTATTAAAACCAGTTGCTTAACTACTAACTCTTAATAATTTATATTTCTGAGGTAACATCTATTTTAAACATATCCTCTGTTGTTCAAAAATAAAAAGACAGAAGAGAACCAAATGAGAAAATCAAAATGAAATACCACATTTTGACATCAAATCACTTTAAAATTATTTCTATAGGAAGAATTAAATCAAAATCAAAACATTCTAGAGCAGACAAGACAGCATTTTACCAGTGAAATACTATTGAACTGTTTCTGATTAGTGCTGGTATGCGGTTTCACTTCGGTTACAAGAACAGCATGAAATGTGATTTAGCTCAGTTTGGTTCCTGTTTAGCACAATATATCTTCTACCCTTTAGGAAAAAAAAAAAAAAAAAAAAAAAAAAAAGGAAAAAAAAAAAAAAAAAAGGAAGGAAAAAAAAATAAAAAGAACAAGCCTAGATTGTCTGTTGTTTAAGATATGGGTCCTGGAAGTGAGGACAGCAGTTTTCTCTTCCAGGCTCGGTCACTAACTTCCTTAACTCCTCAAATTGTACCTGACTTTTGGAAATAGCATAGACTGAGTTTCTTAATGTCTGTAAAGCAAATTGAGCCATCAAACAGAAATCACTTTCTATGCACTAAGCATTATATTTGGCCTGAGTCAAAGTTAGAGCTAAGGTAAGAGCAGAGTGGAAAAGAATATGCAATGCTAAGAGTACAATTTTCAGAGAAAATGCAGGGTTTATTTTTAGAATAAGTAAGTGGAGGAAATTGAAATAAACTGCAGGATTAAGTAGTTGCTATAAAGAATTATCTTTGTGCTATGAACACTTTTCATCTCTTCTCCTTTTAGTACAGTTGCGAAAAATAAATTACATTGCTTTTTAGCCGTCCACTGTCATAATCCTTTACTTTCTGAACCAGCTGTTTGTAAAAGGCAGAACACATCACAGGTCTGAAGCTTGTGCAGAAGCACCCCGTGAAACTGAGAAGGCTGTTGTTTCAGATGCAACCTCTATCGACTGTGGCCTGAGACTTACCCAGAAATGGTCCTTCAGTACTTTCTTCCCTTTTATTTAGGTATCAGTGTCTAACATACTGATTGCTGGAAATTACCATGCTCAGTCTGAACACAGCCTGAGCTAGACTGACCCTAACTTAGTCTTTGATGAAACTGGGTGAAAGGAGTTGTCATGATTCTGCTACATTTTACATTTCGCTTACTCCTGAGCTAGTCTAGGAAGGGAAATTGTCATTTGAGGAAACTAATTTCTGGTTTAGGGATCAGCTGGAGTAATCTGTAGGTGGAATATTACAGAATTTGCGTTTCTGACTCCATCTGAATTTTGCTAACTGCCCCAACTCAAACCGCCACTCATGTTGTCTACCAGAATTTGCCAATACAGGCAATCTTTATCAGCTTTTTTTCTGTTTTAGTTAATGCCTTTGTGTTGTGTTTGGATTGTAGATCCGAAGAATCTTGTCAGGTATGAATATGAAACTCAGTCTATGTCTATACTTCAAGTGAAGATGTGATGGCAGAGTGGGTAGGAGTTTCCAGTTTATTCTGCCCTGAGTCTCAAAATCTGTACAACAGCCATACCTCCTGGGACAGCCAGCTTTGAAGCATTTAACTGTCAGTCTAGTTAATCATTTCACTTACAGCTGCATCATTTAGCAACTAAGTCTGTTTTTTCTTTGACAATACAGTTTGAGTACCTTTATAGGGCTGACTGCTTCTTAATGAACAAAATAAGTGTTCTAGAGCTTTAAAAGTCATGGGGCCAACAATTTTCTTTTTTTAAAGTGTGGAAGTGTGGGTGTATTACTGAAAGCAATTCATTCTTTGATTTGGCACAAAGAGAGCTGATTTGATTTGTTTCTATTGCCACATGCTACAGGCAAAGAATAAAATTGAAAAAAAGGAACATATTGTGCTTGGGATAGGAGAATGTATTTAAGTAAGAGGCAGACTCCTAATTTGATCAGAGCTGGCATAATTCCAAGTGGGTGGTATCTCAAAATTTGGAAGTTATCATGGTTTGCTGCTTTTTATTCTCTTCAAAACAAAACAAAAGAAAAAATAATTTCACCATCTAAGTGCAAATTTTTTGTTTGTTTGTAGGTTTGGGGTTTTTGTTTGCACTCAAGGGTTGCCAAAGTACAGTTGCCTAGGAAATGTCAGTCCAATTGAAATTTTGATTCTAATACTGTCGGGATCTTTTGGGCGAGAGAAATGTTTCTAGAAGACCCACACAACACAAAATGGTGCCTCTTGCATGATGTTGTAAGACTTAATGAACTGGACCCTGGTGGCTGGTATGGTAATTACTCCATGCCCAACTGAAACCTGTGATGTCTTTGCACCTCTAAAACCTCATGATCTGCAATTGTGAAAGAGACAAAGGGGCTTGGAAAATCAAAATTACTCCGCTTGCTTAGCTGAATTTTTAGAACACTTAGGTTTGTGTCTAAGACAAGATGACTTGTCAGAGACATAAAACCAGTGGAACAAATATAGTGACAGACAGGATTATTATCCTGAGAACCCCTGTGAGCCACAGCCCAAAATCTTTGAGGCATGAAGAGGGCTGAAAGCTGCTTTCTCTTTGGGGCTTTATTGTTTTGACTGACACTGTTGAAAGGTCTCGCTTAGCCCATTTAATCATCTATTATTGTTAAAACTATTATTATGACAGTAATTTCTCAAGCGCGGACAAGGCACGCAGGAACAGATGGTGTACATCTCAAAACGCTTACAAGCTAAGTGTGAATATGCTGTTGTGAATCATCTCAATAATAAGCCACAATCTTTTTAGAGCTGTCGCTAGCACCTGTTGTTGAGTGTACTGCTGGTTTCTGCCTGGGGTGCTTGATTTACTGCCTCAATAGCGGTAAGAAGATTAACATTAGAACCTGAAAATTTTACAGATCCTTAGAAGCAGGGGTCAAGCCTCCCCCTGTTACTAGTCCAGAACACTAGCAAATTTTGTCAGTAGAATTTATTAGTTAGGCTACTGATGAGGACTTCACAGCTCTCCGAGCAAACCCAACAGTTTCTCAGATCTACAGCCAAGCTTCACGAACATGAACTAGTCATGCCAGACTTCCAGAACCTGTCTGTGACTGGGTCTTTTGGAAGGTCATGAGCTGCTCCATGAAGTCTCCTTCTACTTTCTGTTCCTCCTCCCCTTTCTCTATCTCTTCCCTGCCCTTTTTCCATTTTTTTTTTTTTTAAATTCAAAACAGCATAATAACACTGAACATTTTTTGAAGACAGCCTATTTTGGATTCATCTCACCTCTGAATAAGTTGACTATCTGATAGAAAAGACAGACACTTGCAATACCATTCTACATCCTTTAGAGACACACAAGCAGTAAAAAGATATTTAATCTAGAGAGTCTTCACTGAGTTTGATGACATCCTCTCTCAGTTTTAGCCTTTCCAGATGTTTTCCCTAGTACTTGCAAGCCTATGTGTTTTCCAATTTAGATTCCAGTTATTGTTTGTAATTGTCTCTTTTCAAACAATAAAAGATCCCACAGGGACTTTTTAAGGTTTCTTATGCTGAAAATAAATAATTTCAAACTAATTTTGAAAATCCATTTTAATTGTATTTACCAAAATATGCACAAAGTGCACAAAGGCTCCACTCAAGTGCACAAACTCCATGCTGAAATTGTGCTTAGACTCAGAAGAGAGCTTTAAAAGTAAGCACTGTGGGCAATGTAGGTGTCCAAGTAAGAATATTAGAGAAGTGCCTCAATAAAGCAGATTCAGTGTCTAGGAGGTTGCCTCATTTGTCAGATGAAGAAAAGCAATCAATGAGCCTCAACAACAGAATTAAGACTCAATATTATAACTCCAGAACTAACTGAAAGATGTGAAGGGATAAAGGTTCCTTCAAAGCCACTTTTTCATCGATTTGAATCTAGACTGGAAGAGACCAGAACAGACAGTTGACGGCATAGGAGACTTCTATGAACTATGGTAACTTCTCCATTGCAGCGTATTGTTTATTTAGCCATTTATGTTTGGTTAGTTGAATTTACTGAATTTATGGTAAAGGCACACCCACGTATTATTTTACTCAATGCAGCTTTTAATCATATATTTTTAATAGCAGATAAGAACATAAATAAAATTTGCAACCTGACATCTCATATATCGTTATGGCAATTGAATGTGGAAAAAAATGACAGCCTCTTTCATTCAAGCCTTTGATCTATTTTCCATTTCCATATCGCTTTTGCTGATTTCAGGAAAGATTGAATACATTTATCATTGAAAAAATGTAAGGCTCCTAGAGGAAGGAAACAGACAAATGACCTATTATACAAACTCACTGAAAAACAGTCTGCATCTGCTTCATACAGAAATGCGAACAGAAATCAAGACAATGCTATTCCAAGTGATCAAGTCTTTGCACCAGAGGAGTGCGTTTGCATATTGAGTTAACTCACAGTTGTCACTATGCCAGCTTGTTTTCTTGCTCTCCAGCCTAATCCTTGGTCACCACAGTGGCCATTCACCGTTTTCACTCTACTAAGATCTGAGGAACTGCTTCTCAAAGCTCTCTGAAATAAATGGGTCTGAGGCCCCTAATAACTTGGATGAGTTACAGTTATCTAAGGCCCATACCTTTGTAAGTTTGATGTTTCTGGAGGAAACTTGTTCTCTAAAGAAATGAAGGACAGGTATAAGGGCTAGCTTTAATTACCCTCGCCCTCTAATTAATGTCCAAGACAATTGTGGTGTTAAGGGTGAACACAAAGCTTAAACCCTGTCTATTTTGGCACAAAGTATCTAGGATTCAATCAAATAACAAAGTAGCTACAGATTGAGGAGAACTTCAGTCCTGATTCACAGCCTCCTGCTTAGACTAGGAGATCACAGGGGTTTAACTTCATGAAGGCATCAGATACACCTGTTTCAAATAAATTTCTTTTCCCCTAGTGTTTTCTCCCTTCTGAGTGGAAGGAAAAAATTCTTTGCCTGTTTGAGCAGATGTTGGTTGTGAAACCTCCTCTTTTCCATTCACTGTATTCTGCAGTACTATATATGCATAACCATTATCCACGTTAATGCCACCAACAAAACAGTGGTCTTCTGGACTTTGGGAAGCTAGACCCTAGGGCTGTTGATCAGATCACAACTTTTCTATGAAGCAGCTCTACCAGATATTTTTTTAAACTAGAAAGAACCCCTTTGCTCAGCCTCAAACCCTCTTTTTAACTAGATTCAGATACTAGCTTTTTTGAGCTCCAGATAAATTTGTTTAAATAGCATTAGGATCCCATCTCTTCTTTTCCATAACGCATTTCCCTGGTACATGTGACAGCTCAGTCATGGCATGTTCTTGGTGTGGTCTCTTCTTTGCTGCTGCCCCCTGATGCCTGCGTGTGGTAGCTATGCTGCGAGGTGCTATAATCTGACAACATGTTAACAAACTAATACAATTTACTCTTCAATAGTTTCCAGAATTACAGCAGCAGCTGCACAGCTGGATGACTGAATATACTTCATCACCTATTATAGCAGCTAGACATGCGTTACAGACATGTAGTGTTTGGGCTGTAACCTGGCTTATAGAATATCACCCACATTTAAATGAGGTTTTTATGCAATCTCTGACTTTAATGTTGGTTATATATATTTTTTTTATTGCACCTAATAGATGGAGTGAAATATCTCCAATCTGCTATTGATTTCCAAGGCGAAGCAGCCAGCCAAATCAGATGAGAGCAATTTGCCAGCTGCTGTTGAGCAATAAATATTAGTCCCAAAATGTCATGTTTCTTTGCATGCTTCTCTGGAAGAAGCTGTCAATATTTTCATCAGGAGGCTGTTTATAAATCCTCTTCAGTGGTAAGGGTTTCCCTAGGGTATTCAGCACCTGTGAACAACAATTAAGCAGCCCATCCAGAGAGCATGCCCGGAGGTTTCCAGCCATTTCTTTCTAGCTTGTAGGTGAGAAACTGGCTTGGCTTGTTAGCCGATGTTCAAACAGCTGAGGGAAAATACTCGGAATAGAAATGAAGCAAAGGAGGAAAACTCAGTGCCATATGAGAATCGAGACTTATTTATCTTTCCTGACATGAACCAGTGATTTAAACAGAACTCTAGGCACACAACTTGAATTATGATGCTAGAGGTGTGTCAGCAGCTTTATAATTGTTTATCAATCATTTTAAAAATGCTGCTCAGTGTCTGATGAAGGTCTTTGGAAAGTTTGTTTTTAATGTATTGCAGTTCTCAGTTTGATTTGAGAGAATGCTATAATACATGGACACATTTTCTCTTGCCTACCACCTTTTTTCTATCTGAATTCTGCCTTACAAGTTTAAGTAATCTGAGCAAACTGCCTGCATAAACATCCTCTCTTGTATACAGGCTCTATCACCACCTGTGTTGCTGCTCCTCACATATGAATTTATATCCACAGAAATGATTGGTTGCAACCCAGCTCTCCACCACATGAGAGTACATTATCTTTGGAGGACTCTCAGAAAGCAAGGGGATGTGGCCACAGGAAAGAGCACTCGACTGATGAGACATGAATGATTTTGTCCCTCCTTTTAGCCTTGTCCTAGTGCTACAGACAGCAGAGGAATTTAAATATTATTTTAAAACTTCTCTTTTCTTAAGTCTCTGCCTGCCTACAGTTGTCTCTCATCACAACCCTACAGTCAATCGTTTTCCTTCACATTATTGAATTATTCAACGTATCCAATGGCAAGGTTGGTTTACTCTTCTTAGGTACTTCAGTATAATATGCACAGCCTGTACAATACTTGCTGAAAAGGTGAGAGAGGAAAAGAGAGTGATAAGGGAACCTAACATCAAGAGAGCTGATAAGTCAGGAGGTTGTTCTCTTCACCCTCAATAAGACTGAACTGTAGACTAACTAAAATCAACAGTTTTGCCAGTTTCTACTTGTACCCAAGAGGAAATCTGACTCACACTCTATCCCAGCCTTCTCACTTTCTTAGAAAACTCTTGAAGCTTGAACATGAAAGAAGGTACCTCTCAAAAGATCTCTTAAAAAGACAGCTGGCCCAAATTAGCCTGACTAGGAGGAAAGCAACAACACAATACACAGACCATCTGTTTCAGAGACTGTGTTCCTGGTCAAATACCGGCATTGCAGGTTGCTAATTGTGTAGTGGAGGAAACAGAGATAATGTTTGTTGCCCCAGAAAACCCAGGTTTCTCAAGGTATTTAGGTGCCAGTAAGATTTTCAGAAATGTATCTTTATTTTCCACTGGAACTAGAAGTGTTGCACGGGGCTGCTAATATTGCAACTGTGGGCACCAAAATATATTTTTGAAATATGACCATTTGTTCTGTAGGAGTGTCAGGAAGCTATTTTCCAATGTGAAATGTGTCACCAATTGAATCAATATCTCATGTAAAGGCAATTATGTTAAAGTTCACCTGCTTCCTGTGTTCCACTTAGACCTAATATAAGGACATCTGAGAAACACAATCATAGAATCATAGAATGGTTTGGGTTGGAAGGGACCTTTAAAGGTCAGCTAGTCCAATGCCCCTGCAATGAGCAGGGATATGTTCAACTAGATCAGGTTGCTCAGAGCCTTGTCCAACCTGACCTTTCATTTTTTCACGCGTGGGGTATCTACCAGCTCTCTGGGAAACCTGTTCAAGTGTTTCACCACCCTCATCATAAAAAACTTCTTCCTTAGATCTTGTCTAAATCTACCCTTTTTTTAGTTTAAAGCCTCTTGCCCTATGCCAACCGGCTCTACTAAAAAGTCTGTCTCCATCTTTCTTGTAAGCCCCTTTTAAGCCACAAATAGAGTGACATTGACTAAGTTGTGGCTGATAGCATGAGAGAAATAGAAGGTTAACCTGTAATTTTGCCATCGGTTGGGCAGGAAGACAGGGTAGAGCATTACTTTATCTATCTTCTACTGCTATTGAGTTTCATATGGCCTCAGAGCTAGTCTCATGGCTGCCAGGGATGAGCTGTGCTTGAAGATCAGCAAATGCCATATGTTTACAAGTTGCATAAACTTGTACATTTACCTACATATGGATTTCAGTTTCTCCTTGTCTCCTTCAGAAAGCAAATGTATTGCTCCTATAAGGAAGCCATTTGGATAGCAAATGAAATATTATGTGATTGTGGTCAGAATCCAGCAAGTTTGAGGAACTAGAGACATGTTTCTGCTGTTCAGTTCAAGGTATGACCACCTGGGTCTGTTGGCTATCTGTGTGAAAATCCATTGTGGCACAGCCCAGCTCTGTTATCCAATTGTCTCACTGTCTGGCTAAAATCAGCAAGTGGCTGTGAAGCAACTGGCTAAGCCTAAATCCATCCAAAGGGATGCTAGAGACAGGAAGGGAGGCAGTTTTAATGGTGGTGTCACATTTGTATGTATTGACAATCTCTGCTCCCCAAAATCACATTGGTTCATAGCCTGAGAGCATTTCTGGACTCCTTTGATTCTTGATACACAAATTTATTCTGATGCCAGAAAGGCATTTTTCCATCTGTGATTGGGAAGGGGACCCTGTACTTCACTCTCTGGCCATTTACTGATCCAGTTAACTAATTCTGTATTGGAAAGCATACATGAATCATAAAACTCCAACTGGTCCAGAATGGACTAGACCTCTCTTAGAGCTATTTCACCATGTGGAAGTATATTTGCTGAGCACTTCATGCATCACATTGGCTGACACACAAGTTAATCTCAAGACTTTGGTCCTTGTCTTGGCATGATAATGAAACTACATAGAAGATCAACTGTCATTTAGGAATAAGAAAACTCTTATCGGCTACATCCTACCAGAACAGCAGTGGTGTCAGGGACTGGAGGACCAGGCTACTCCAATGTGTTGAACATTCAAAACAGTATCAAACCTATAATAAGGATGGCAAAAATTAACTAGCCCTGTATTTTCTGTTCACGGTCTTCTCTCCTGCAAATCCTATCTCTGTTAGAGATTTTCTTTGTAGCATGATTTGCTTCATTTCTCTGAGTCTCATTTTCTTCTCTATGCCAGATTTATTTTTCATTTGGTCTAATTAGTCTTATTTGAAAATAAGCTTTTCAAAAACAAAAGGGAAATTGTGGCAGTTGTTGACATATTGGAAGGAAGAGAGAGGGAGAGGGCTGAGATCCTTTAGTCTTTCACTACCGGCTGATGCAGGGTGAGCTACCACATGACATAGAGTGGTAGCTCTATGATTCAGCTGGTCTCATAGAACCGAAGAAAAACTTTTGAGTTTGATCCAGGAATTGCTGGGTCAAATTATGTGATATGTATTACGCAGAGAATCAGATGAGTAATCATGTTAGTCCTGCCTGGCCTGAATATACAGTTCAGTAGCTCTTGGCTTTCAATTTTACATACTCTTTTATGCTCTATAACATTATTTTATCCTCTATAATACTATTAATTTTCCCACTGAAAAAGATATGCATAAATATCTTATCATGTAGATGATCAAATAAACACTAAGAAGAAAATATCACTTCCTCCTCCTCTGCAACCGCACATATTACTACTTTCAAGAAGGCCTTCTAGAGGCCCTCCAGCAGAAGAGGGAGACTTATGTTTATGTTTGTGATTTACTTCTGATTTTCCTCTGTGTTTTCCTTTGATTGAAACTACTTTGATTGAGTGAGGAGGAATGTATTGCAGAGAATTTTATGTTAAAAACTTAGTTGCAAGATTAGAAAAGGTCTATCAGTTTCTAAAGCTAATATGTGCACCCAGTCTGAATTCTGTAGAATAACCTTTTTCTCATTAAGTGTAGCATTTTAATGAATTAAATTTATAACGGGAACTGCCTTGGACGTTACTGGCAATAAATTGCTTAGAAGAGTCAGACCTTCGAGCTATAGGAACCACATATTGTAGTTAATTAAGGTACGTTAAGCACTTTTATTAATCAGAAATTATAGTATCACCCTTGAAGCTTCTTGCTTAATAATTCTATATTAGCATTTCAACTATAATAAATCTACCTTCCAAATAAATATAGCCTGAGATAATACCATTAAAATGATGTATGTTGATATTCAGTGCATTGACTTCTTTCTTTTAACTGATCTGCATCTCTAGAAGTCTATTGTGAGGAAAAATGAAAAAATAATCCTGAAATATTTGACCCAAAGTAAAGAACATCTTAGCCAGGAAGCTCCTCCATAGCCAAGAGAACCCAATGACATCTCTACATGCTTACAGTGAACCACATCTATTAGCATGATAGCTCTTGGTCATGCAGCCTTGGAGAAATAAAAGGTCTTATTCTTGTCCCTTTCCCCAGCTTGCTCCTGCCACTGGTACTGGTATAGATATTTGAGCGTAGAGAGTCGTGGGTAAAGGAAAGTGCTGAGCAGAACAAAGCAAAGATATATTTGCAACTGGTTCATCGTCTTTTCTGTGTCTGCTTGATATGAATATGCAAAACAAAGTGAATTTTTACCAGCAGACTCTGCTATTTTTGAAGCAAATATGACCACAATTCTCTTATCTCATTGTTCTAGACCCTGCAAGTTCTGCAGATAATAAAGTTCAAAAGTGTCCACAGCCTATTTTGTCCTTCTGTTAATTTCTGTCTGTCAATATTCTGAGCATCTTCAGCTCACAAAGATAACATATGTTAAAAATATAGAGCATTCGTGTCTTATAAAATCCAGGCCCATATAGAACTCCAGCTATACACACACCTGAATTTTGCAGTAAAGGCAACAGTAACTGATTTGAGGCATGAGAGACATCTTTCAAGAGACAAGAAGGAGAAAATTAGAAAAATAGTTTTCACTGTTGGATCATTGAGATGCTATCTCATGTTCCAGGTCACCTTTCAAGGAAAGCTTCAAATACACTCAGATTCTCTGGTATTGTTCTTTCAGAATTTTACAGCTTATCCCTGTGCTTTCAGCATATGTACCCTCTTCATTAGAGACAAAAGAAGTTTGAGGTACAAGGAAATATTTCACTTTTCAAAGAGATTTCCTATAAGACAGTTTCAGAAATTAGGTCTACTGTATTTTCTTCTCAAGTTCTTTTGATGCAAGGGTCTTTCAGTCATTAAAGCCTGCTTCTTCTTCCTTACTTGAAAAGTAACCTACAAGTTTTTTAAGAACAAATATAATCTCCTCCTGAGGTCCTGCCATTGTTTCTCTGAAGGTCACTCAGCAGTGTGCCATGTAGTTCAATACAAGGCACAGGAGAAGATCAGTAACCTTCAGAGGATCAAGTTCAAATCCCATTGCAGTCAATGGGGTATTCAAAGTTTGATGCCAATAGGGTAGAGCTAGAAGTGCACTACTGCCTGTTTGTGTGCTCTATGCAGGTATGCCAATCGCACCCTACCCAAAATATAGACATGCATGTTTATCAAATCTTGTTTCAAGTTTCTCTAGAAACTATATTAACAGAAGCCACAGTAATTCTTTTGGTGCCCAGATACCCATATATCAGCTTTTTCTACTTTGCATCACCATTTTCTTCCAGAGCTGCCACCTCTACTGCTGGTAGGACAGTTTGGTACATGGAAGCTATTGACCACACAGACTGAACATTCTTATTTTCAAAGGTAATAGAGAGGCTAACAAAATTCAAGCACATCTGTGGGTGATATCTGTGTCCCCCTTCTTTTTCCATCTCAAGCTCCAGTCTTGAGACTGGAAGAAAAAAACAGGTGTCTCCAAAAGGAGCAATGGCATGCGCCTCATTTTTCTGAGCAATACTTTCTTTGTACTCAGGCATCCATTATCCTAAGTCCTTATTCTTAAACTACAGACATCTTGTAAACCTCCAGGCTCCTGCTTTCAACTCTTCATGTCAGCACACCTAAAAGGGAAGAAAGCATCCCTTTTAATAAAAAAAAAAATTCAGCCAAAAGTCTTATTACCCTGTCATGTAAGCCCTGTCGCATTTTCACCTCTGGTACTTCTGTCCAGGAGGAACACATAAGTATAAGTGGGCCCAGGCTCCTGGCAAGGCCCAATTTATTTTGTCACAAGGATAATTTCAATCTTAAAAAATTCTTGAAAGAATGAGCATCATAATGTATGAGAAGTTAATACAAATGCATTAAAAGTTCTGTTTATTTAAGAATTCTTTTGAATGTTGTGTGGTTTTTTGCAGTTCAGCCATTTTACCTATGCCAGCCTGGAATTCAGAAGGAACCATGTTGCTTCCACATATCTGATCATATGAGTCAGGCTATAGGGCTTTCACTTTATGATTGGTTGACTGTAATTAATTTCAGATGTAAATGTTTGCAGAAAGTACATTTTAATATTTTTTTCGTGCAAGCATTCATATATGCAGGCTAATACATATATTTTCTATGAATATTCATTTCAGAGAAACTCAGTCATTGAAGTGCTTATGGGAAATGATCACAGAAGACAAGTGCATTGATATGAACATACAGGTACTACAGTGAAAATTACGATTCTCCAAAGACCTTCTCAGTTACAACCTAAAAATCTTTAAGCACCTCAGCTTTTGCCAGAATAATTTTCTGACAAAAGGCTTTCTTTATTGGAATGGATAATAGATTTAGGTTTCTTCTTCTTATTTCAGTCCTTGACTAATCTCCTAAGCTTCATAAGTTATTCCATCTTTCTTTGACCCAACTGTTTTATGCAGAATAGTATAGCTTCAGCTAGAGATATTGATAGGTCATGCCTTTCCTTGACTGCTTTTCCTGTCCTCAGACCCCTTATCCAGCTTCAAAAAAGAATGCATGCTGTAGTAATAGGGCACTTCCCGAGCTGTGGGAGGACCTGACTTCATAAGCCTCAGCCAGGGAACAGATAAGTTCAGGCATCCAGGGACACCTGAAATGGCAACCAAGTTGCCTAGCCTAAAATTTAATCTTACCCTCAGATATTCATTGAGGTGTACTTTTTTGTCCTTTCAAAGCATCCTAGGAGAAGTTGTTCTTAACATAATTCAGCTTCTTGATCAAAATAGTAAACAAACAAAAAAAAAATAATCTGCCTGTGTGGTCAGCGTAGGTCCTTGTGACCAGCTGTTTACACTGACTATGTAGTCAGTTTGGTTCAACAGTTTCCTCATCCTGATTTTAAGGAGAGACTGCTATTGAGAAGTGTCTTAACCTTGAAGCACTCCAGTGTGATGGGTTATTACACACTCTGATGTCAAGTACTCCGAACCTCTCCTGTTAAAACTCTTCTCCTGGAAATACCTATATATTGAAACAGGACCTGAACTACCTATGATTTTAACTACTGGTCTGCTCAGTCATGTGTATGCTGCCATTAACACAGCACTTTGTATTGTTGGTAGGAAATAGGAAGGCTTCAGTGGGACGGAAGGAGAAAGCTGTGCTTTAAACTGCACAAGGTGGCATATAGGGCACTTTCCTGTATGGTGGATGTTGTTGACTTATTTAAGATTAAAGACTGACTGAGTTTAGTCCATGAACTCTGTAAGAGAGTTGACAGATCTCAAGCACAAGTCAGAGGAAGTAATGCCTTTAGGCTCAGATGTTAAAATCTCTTTGAGATGCAGAGTCGAAATAACTTCTTCCCTAATCATTTTGCTCAGCTGAGTTCTGCCTTTTCTCAGCTGAACTATCAACTTTCTAGAATTAAATTTTAGGTATCTTTCCCTGTGTGTTATTTAAGCCTTTTTGCTCTGATCGACATCAGAATGGAAAGCTATCCACAAACTACTGTTAGAGGGGTAAATATTGCTTCATGGAGAGTCCCCTGTGGAAATCTGGTATCTTGAGTTGCTTTTCCTGGTGATAATAATACGACCCCTCCCCTGTGACCAGCGTCCCCTGGGAAGTCTTCCATTGTTTTCAGCTTTAGCAGTCCCATGGGATACAGTAGTATGGAAAGGTTCATTGGAAAATCCATCACCTCCGTATTTCCCAATTGTTTTACAATAAAGGATAAAGCATTACAATGCATCACGCTATTACATTGTCATGTTT
This sequence comes from Chionis minor, assembly GCA_013398295.1. NCBI lineage: Eukaryota > Metazoa > Chordata > Aves > Charadriiformes > Chionidae > Chionis > Chionis minor. Next base: position 629,445 of record VZSF01001204.1, read on the forward strand.
TCACTGGTGCTATGATTGCACAGTCCATAAATTCTTGCAATGAAAAAAGACTACTAAACTGTCTATACAGAAAATGTTAAATTCAATGTGTTGCTTTCCGTTTCATCTCAATTAGCCGCAGCTAAATAGTTGGAACCAATTCTGCATCTTTATTTGCACTGCCTGTCTAATAGCCTGATTTACATCAGTAGTACCAGCACAGAATTTTAGTTAATTGGGATTTCAGTAGCTAAATGGCATTTCATTGTCCTAGCAAAACAAACACATGTTTATGGGTTTTTAAGTAAAACTGTAAGAGCTTCAAATGATGTTTAGTTTATCAAGCAGTACAACTGCTTTCTATTACAATTCATTGTTCATAATGATACACAAAATGCCATAGTCACAACAGTGACAGGAAAGGTGTAAACACTGCAAAGAAACTCGCCTGGCAGCGGCTTCATAATAAAACTGTTCATTAGATAATTCTGCTGTACTATGGAGGCAGAAACTTCTCCTTGTGAGCAGAATTAATTCCACAGAACCATGCTGTTTTATCAGGAAGGCTTAGATGCATTGTGAAATCCACTTCTTTTTATGCTCTGTTTAAGTCCTGCTGACACCCGGAGGGACCTAGAAATAGCTTCCTACCTATAAGATAGTGTTTGTTTTATTGCTACAGTATTGCCTAAGGGCTTATGCTATGACGGAGCCTTGTTTTCATTGTCACTTGTTATTGTTAATTCCAGGCATTCTAGAATGATGAGTCATGCCCTTGAAAATGATGAGATAGCATTAAAAATAATTAATTTAGAAACCATAATAATAACACGCCTTAGGGCTTTATTATTTTACCTCCATTTTTTGAGATTAGAGTGGATGAGGGTCCAATGTTATTCTCCCATCAAAAAACCCAAACCTTACATTATCAAGGTACAAGGTTGATATATTACCCGGATTCTAGGAGATGGGGGTTTTGAAGAAAATTTCAAATTATGTGAGGCCTTTTTGCTAGTACGAGATGTATAAGCATATACTTATCCATAACCTGGTGAATGTATGATTGAGAAGACAGTATCTAAGGTGTGGTTGAAGTTTGCAAGCAAGGAAAGGTGGGGAAAGAGGACAGTGGACCAAAGTGGACCAAACTCTTGGCTTGTGTAAATGAGCCAGTTCCCACTGGAGCTAACAGAGACAGAGCAATCTGCGTGCACTGAAGCCTAGCCTGCTCTGTGTACAACTCTTAGCATGTCAGATGCAATACACACCTTGCGTAACCTTTACCTGATGTTTGCTTCCAGAAGCAAGTCTGGAAAGTGTATCATAAAGCTCAGTCCTACCCTTGACATAGGGCAATGGAGCAATTCAGTCGGTCTGCTTCCCTTCTTGTTTCTGTGATTACAAAGAAAAGAGACTCACATAGGAAACAGTCCATATAAAAGAGGACAGTCCAGATAAAAGAATGTGCAAATGTGAAAGCCTTCTAAGAAATGGTGAAGGTGCTTTATAAAGACTTCTAACAAGTTGAAAGAGTGAATGAGGAGAACAGGTGTATATAAAGATGGAGAGGTAGGGAGAAACAGATCTGCAGCCATTAAAAAGAAAAAAAAAAAGTTATTAGAAACCCTGATTAGAATTCAGCACAGACTCAGGTGTTCTGCAAGGGACAGTTGCATGTACTATATAAAGCATCCTCAAGGCATAGCTCAGAATAAAGTGACTGATGACTATAATAATGACCATTATTTCAGTTCTCTGTGTCAGTATTCAGAACTGAAAAACCACCCCTGCAAAGAGCTACAGAACACATTAATGAAAATGCAAAAGAAAAAGTCAAGAATCTCATTTTACCTTAGGGGAGAGGCAGTTTAATACCCTTCAGTTTTCTGAAGTGATAGAATTTCTCTAAAGGGATGACAATGTTGCAAGTTGATGACAACTTCACTGAAAGTCAAAGAAAGCAGATAAAATTTTGCATGAGGAAACAATTAAAACTCCAACACTTGTGAAAGGTCTTGGTGCCAAAGCAAAATAACATGCTGAATTCTCTCTGAATCTCAAAGGAACACTTAATCAGCCTTCCATAAGCACTAGTGAAAGGTGTGTAGTAAAAATTCAGTGCAATTGTTTTAAATCTGCACAAGTCAGTGCTAGGTCAAGGAATAAAGGTGTTATGGTTTGAGAAAACCCATAACAATTTATTATCGCTTAGACAATTATTCTCTCACCCGATGACCCCTCCCCACCCAGGAAGGGGAATCAGGAATAAAACAAGAAAATCCAGGGGTTGAAAGATAAACAGATTTAATAGGATAGGAATGGATAATTAACAATACTAACACAAAGGAACCCATATTGATCCCGATACCCGAATATACAGTACAAGGATTATACTCAGCCAACTATATCAGTTGGAAGCTGTGCACTCCCAGCAGTGGACAGTGAATGTCGGACACTGCGAGCGCTACAGCTTCAGGAGGAAGGAAAGGCCTCAGGGATCCAGCACCGGGGCAAGAAGTCCTCTGGATCGCCATCATCAAGGGAGAGCCATCAAGGGAAAAGAGCACGAGCAAGGGGGAGAGCTCGAGCAGGGGGAGAACGCGAGCAGGGGGAGCACCCCCTCACAGCAGACTTTCTTATTTATATTGAATGTGACGTTCATGGTATGAAATAATCCTGTTGGCCAGCTTGGGTCAAGTGCCCGAGTCTTGCTCCTCCTCATCCCTGCACCTGGCGAGCTCAAAAACACTGAGACCTTGAAACCCACACACCATGGCTAGCTATACAATAAATATCTTCACTAATTCAGACACTAGAGTCTTACACACATACAGCTTTTCCCAAGCATTAGGAAAGAAATTAGTCCTGTGTCACTCACACCAGGACAAAAGGTCATGAAAATTTGATTCACAGCGCTTTCAATTCACAGTCATATTTGTCTAATTGGTTTTCTTCTGCATTTACCACTTAATTTTGCCTACAGAAAAATGTATAAAAGTTAAACTTGGAAGGAAAGCCCTTAAGTTTTCCATCCTAAAAATGAAAATAATGTGGATGACTGGTGGACTTGTAGATCAGAAGAGCAACAGCTCTGAGTGATTTATAGTACATCCAAGATTGTATCCATTTATCCACCACAGTGGTGCCTCAGTTTCGTCTTGGGAAGGGAGAAGTTCTGTTAGGTCCATGTTGTTAGTCTGTTCTTTGACTAACATACTGTACTTCATCAGCAATAATATGGCTGCAGTATGAGGTTCTTTGATTCTACCTGCATGGTGTGAGCTGTTTGTCAAGGGGAAAAAAAAAAAAAAAAAGCTGTTTTTCAACATGTAAAGCTGTTTTTCAAGAGTTTAAGATGGTACCCAGTGCTGGTACAGGAATCGATTGCATTCCCATGGAAGAGTTCTCACAAGACCCTTTCTGTAGCAGCAAAAGCAATTTTTCCAAAATTATTTTTTTGGCTGGAAGCAAAGATTATATGATCATGTTGGCTCTCCACCTGTTTGTTCATCTGTTGGTCTCCTAATCCTTACCTAATTAAGAGTCAAATCTGTTGGTCAGTTTCAACTACATTTCACAAGGAAGCAGAGGCATCAAAAGTAACTGCATTCATAGATGCTTTGTGGAAAGCAGTGGGTGAGGAGAGGAGTGACACCCAAAGTATAGGCCCCACAGAGCAAAAGGCTGCAGTGTAAACTCAATGGTTAACTATTCTGCTTGACTTGCCTCTGGCAAAATATTGCACACACAGCTTGGAAGCTGTTTGAGCACATGTCCTCCGTCTATTAGAGGGCAGCTAGTACAGGGATTAAACTGACTGTGGAGAGGCTGTTCCTCTCTGTATTGGGATGAAGAAAATGAGGAATATGGAAGTATTTCAGACAAAGGTAAGATTTTCAAGGTCACAGGGGTAAAGAAAGGCACTGGGATAATTACTGACAGAGAGCACCAGAATATGAGAGTTCGTATCCCCTTAGTTGTCCCACAGTGTAGTTTATTTCCCCCTCGTTAAAAATCCTTTACAGTTTCCATTAAACGATATTGGAATGCTGCTATGCTGTGATATCCTTTTCTGCCTGATAAGCTTCCTCTCGTGTACTAGTAGGTTAATGACTACATTTAGAATTTTTCATCGGACTGATGGGAATCAAAATGTTCCTTTTTGTCATACATAATAAGGAAATGTTTACTTTCTGGGTACATTCATGATCAGTCCACACCTTTCTGAACCACTAAAATGCCCCATGTTGATATCTCGTGCTGCTATTCTCTGCTGGCAAGGCTCCAGATCCTGTGATGAAGTGTGTTTTCTCTAGCTGAACTGCTGTAATGCTTCACTGTAGTCTCATGACTGCAGTGACTATGGGAAAAGTAGTTACCGTCTTGCCAGCTAGCCTTAAAGAATATTTTTTTATTCAAAAGCAAAGGAATAAAAATATACATGAAATCTGGAGGCAGCTTACAAATGATGATGATGCCTTCCCAAGAATAAATTATAGTAAAGTTTGATGAAAACAAACATGGTAAAAGAACCCTAGACAATTGTACTGACACTAAAAATAAAATGAACAAGGGGATAATAAAACTGAAGAGAGAAATATGTAAAATCACTGGTATCTGCTTTATGGCTTCTACAAGTGTAAATCGGTAGTATCTATATTGGTATCACTGGAGTCTCCATCTGTGGACCTGGAGTGAGAGCAGAAATTGGCTCGGTAACATTTTTTTTTTGGTTATATTGAAAACACGTCTGCAGATGACATATTTCCTAGTTAAATTTCCTTCCTCCCAGTCACCAGTGGGTAGGAATCCACAGGAATCTCAAAAGATTGATTAGAAAGCCAGTAACTACATTAACTGAATTTATCCACAGGTATATCTCAGATAAAATCTGTAGTTTCAGTCTCCTGTGACTTGTCTGAATGACAGTAGTGTAACAAATGAACTCTCTAGGAAGTAGAGAAGTAGAGAACTAGAGCTGTGTGTCTCTCTTCTTTCTTTTGTTTATTTTTTTATTTATGTATTTAATTCTTTTAGCCTTTGGTTGAGGTTGACAAGATTTCCATGAATGGGCAAACTCAGGGGGTTTTGATTAAACTTTTTCCCAGACATAGTTCGTTCTGCTTTAACAGGTCCACATCTCTGTTCAGTTCCCTCTAATGTTTCTGTTAAGAAAAATATTAAGTCAGAGAAAGTAACACATCATGGAGATGCTGTCACCACTGGCAAATAGCTGTCTGGCTGCATTGAAATCACTGAAATTAATGATGGAGATGTGATGAATTGATTCTTGTCCGTCCTGACTGTCATAGGAGGCATTCAGCGCTTATACTGCTAGAAATGTTCACGTGGATAGATATAATTTAGAGTGCCTGGCACACTGCTTTGCCTAAAAATTGGAACTCAGAGCAAAGTGGGAAAATATTCCATAAATAGTCTATTCAAGAATAAAACAACTTTGAGTCAGCTGAGGACTAATGATTTCTCTGTCTTCTTTTCCATAAACATTTGCATGTTTTGTTCATACATCTACACAAAAGGAAACTCAGAGGTGTACAAAGAGATGTGGTGGCATGACAAGGTTAGCCACTTGAAAGAGTCTGTTTCTGCTGTCTTGGGTTTGCAGTGCGAGGTGAGAAAGGGGCTATCCCTTGTTCTTCAGAGATGGAAGTGGGGTAGACATTTTTATAGTGGCCTTTTTGTTCCTTTTTATACTTGCTCTTCTGCTCCTGCATCGCATGTGTCACATACAGCTGGGAAAAGAACAGTTGGTCCAAGAGCTAAAGTTCTCACATTTGGGTTCATGCATGTTCTGAAAAATCATGAGGTCCTGCATACAAAAGCCATGCTCATAGCCTGACCACGTTGCAATCCGTGCTCTAACTATGTGGCCCTGAGGAGACATGAGCACAGATCCCCTCAGCCTATACCTTAAAACTTTATTATTTCTAAACTCAAAGCGTAGAAGAGAAAGACATCACAGCTTTACGCTGAAAAGAACATAAAGTGTGAAGTGAGGCCTATAAGCGCAAGTCTGGTAGACAGCATTTGAATCTAGATGGGATTGTCTTGAACTCTCTCCTTGTTTCATTTCACAGAGTTGTTAAAGCTGGAGGACAGCTTCAGTCACCACTCATTCTGGTAGCTGCTACAGATACTGAGGGTTGGATTTGAATAGAGGCCTCTCTAAAGTTGTGAGAGGAATACACACTAACAGCAGCTGTGACATTGTGAGAGGTTTCAAGTTCTTAGGTATAGAGTGGAGAGCGAAGGCTATTAATAAAATTAGGATCCAATTTTTCCCAGATGAAAGGTAATATAGATTGTAGATTTATATTAGAAAGCAATGAAGACATTATAGATGATCTTGTTTCAGAGAATCACCTTGGATTGAGTGCTCACATATAACTACAACTGAAATTGAACAGATAGATAAATAAAAAAGAGCACTGAGTACTTTTTAAGTGGAAGTGAGGTTTCTCTCTTCTGTCATGTCTTGCCTGTTGAGAAAACTAGGTTCTTAGTTTCTGAAACTTTGAAACTCTGTTTTCAGATGAAACTTCTGCCATTTGGCAAGAAGCACTTCAAACTCTGCTCATTACTAAGTTCACCTTGTAATCAAATTTTGGATATTTTATACAATTCACAGACTTTAATATATGCATAATTATACAAACCATAGCTTCAAAGACATACTTATAACTGCCTAGTAACAGGTTTTCTTCTGTTTTTACACACAGTCCTACATTAATTTACAAAAACATAAATATATTTATTTGTGACTGTTTATCACCAGCTGCTTTTTTTTTTTTTTCCTTTTTACTGATTTGTATCTGTCTTACTTGATTGGGCCTTTGGGATCTTCCAGGATTTGAAACATTTCCCAGTTGTCATTCTCTATTTAAATTCTTTCTTTCATCAGAGTTAGCTTGGTGGATTACAGGTTTTCACTGTATGAAATGAACCTTCAAAAAGTCAATACATTCCTGGCTGGTATTAAATTCTGTGTGCAAGTAATGAATAAAATGCAACCTCTCCCTAAATAAAGGCACCTTTTGTTGCCATTATCTTGACCTTTGATATCTTGTAGATTGTTTAGGAATGAAAGAGAGAGAAAGAGACAAATTAGACACCATCAGGAATTTCAAACATATTGTGTTTGGAAGTATAGATGCACTGTGTTTGACAGGGCAGGATTTACTTTTTGCTGGGTTTTCCAGTTTTTTTTCACTGACTGCATAGTAATTTTTTTTGCGATGAATGAATTTCTCCACCCTTTAATGGATGTGGAGGGGAAGATTGTCAACAAGGATGAGGAGAAGGCTGAGGTACTTAATGCCGCCTTTACCTCAGTCTTCAATAACAAAACCAGTTATCCTCAGGGTATTCACCCTCCAGAGCTGGAAGACAGAGAGGGAAAACAAAATAAACCACCCATAACCCAGGAGGAAGCAGTTAGTGACCTGCTACACCAACTGAATAGTCATAAGTCTATGGGGCCAGATGGGATCCACCAAAGGGAGCTGGCAGAGGAGCTTGCCAAGCCACTCTCCATCACTTATCAGTGGTCATGGTCGATAGGGCAGGTTGCAGATGACTGGAGGCTTGCCAATGTGATGCCCATCTACAAGAAGGGCTGTAAGGAGGATCCGAGCAACTAGAGACCTGTCAGCCTGACCTCGGTGCCAGGAAAGGTTATGGAACAACTCATCCTGAGTGCACTCACACAGCACGTGAAAGACAAGCAGGGGATCAGGCCCAGACAACATGGGTTCATGAAAGGCAGGTCCTGCCTGACTGACCTGATCTCCTTTTATGACCAGGTGACCCGCCTGGTGGATAAGGGAAAGGCTGTGGATGTTGTCTATTTGGACTTCAGTAAGGCCTTTGACACAGTCTCCCACAGCGTTCTGCTAGAGAAGCTGGCCTGCACTTTGGTCACAACAACCCCAGGCAGCGCTACAGGCTTGGGGAGGAGTGGCTGGAAAGCTGCCTGGCAGGAAAAGATCTGGGGGTCCTGGTGGACAGTTGGCTGAACATGAGCCAGCAGTGTGCCCAGGTGGCCAAGAAAGCCAATGGCATCTTGGTCTGTATCAGGAATAGTGTGGCCAGCAGGAGCAGGGAAGTGATTGTGCTCCTGTACTCAGCACTGGTGAGGCCACAGCTTGAGTACTGTGTTCAGCTTTGGGCACCGCAGTATCGGAGAGACATTGAGGTGCTGGAGTGTGTCCAGAGAAGGGCAACGAAGCTGGGGAGGGGTCTAGAGAACAAGTCTTATGAGGAGTGGCTGAGAGAGTTGGGATTGTTTAGCCTGGAGAAGAGGAGACTGAGAGGAGACCTTCTTACTCTCTAGAACTACCTGAAAGGAGGTTGTAGCGAGGTGGGGATCAGTCTCTTTTCCCAAGTAACAAGCAATAGGACAAGATGAAACAGCCTCAAGTTATGCCAGGGGAGGTTTAGGTTGGATATTAGGAAAAACTTCTTTACCCAAAGGGCTATCAAGCATTGGAACAGGCTGCCCGGGGAGGTGGTGGAATCACCGTCCCTGGAGGTATTTAAAAGATGGGGAGATGTGGTGCTGAGGGACATGGTTTAGTGGTGGTTTTGGCAGTGTTAGGTTGGACTCAATGATCTTAAAGGTCTCTTCCAACCTAAGTGATTCTATGAATGAAATAATCCACCAGTAATTACAAGAAATACTACCTCTAAAGTATAAATTGCTGTTTAACATGTCTGTTTTATTCCTCCAAGTAGAAGATAGACCATAGCGTTCTTTGTGCCATCTTCTACTTTTCCAAGCTATTGTGCTTAAAGTTTTCTGAACAATAGTTTACAAAGAAAGTTATCAAGGATATTGACTAGTTCTCATGGGGAAAAGCTTCTTTCTAATGTTGTAATCATTTGTATTAAGGTGTCTTTTGGAGATAAATGGCCATGATCTTCAAGATAATCCATCAACATTAGTGTCATCAAAGCTGTCATGGGAATTAAGGGTTTTAGAAGTAGGATCTTTATATTTAGGGAAAATAAAATTACCATTGATCAAAAATAGAATAATTATATAAGTTTTGATTGTAGACATTTTATTAATGACAAGTTCTCTTTGTAAACGAAAGCCAACACACACAAAAATTGATGCAACAATACTCAAGGAAGTGAATTTTGCCCAGTATTAATGCTAAATCTGACATAATCCCTGTACCAGTAGGGGCAGTTTTACAAAGATCAGTTTCAATCCTGAATTTTGAAAACATCTCTTCTACTATCGGTGGTCCATCAAAGAGAATGAATATTATAGTCACGTTGGTTAAAAGGAAATTCTTGGAAAAAAATAGATCAATCCAATAAGTTACTTAAAAAATATGGTGTATGCCTATCCTATAGCAATACATTAGTAGTCAATAAAGTTCTTTCTTTTGTGTCCAGTGGTGCTTCCAATAAAATCATTCATCTGGCTGCACTAGAAGTTTGTGATACATGAGACCGGCACATAAGTATTAATCATAGAAAATTGTTCTCTGCTCAGGAAAATCCAGGTTAAGCAGTCCGCTTCTGGAATATGCCACTTCTTGTCTTTTTCTTTCTTTAACTTAATCTAAATGCACTATATGGACATAAATGGGTATGAAGGGCAAGGCTTGTTCAGGAACACAGAGTTTGCAGTTGGTAGATGAAGTTACAAAGTTTGTACCAGTAACATTAATGTAGGTCTCCTCTCTGCCACAGCTTCTACAAGGATCACTAACAACGACTTTTTCTAGATTCTTTCTTGTTTCACTCATATTCATTGTCTAAATTTTGTAATATATTAACAGTGTCTAAAATTGAATACCTGTCAGCTGAAGATCACAGAACATTTGACTCAGATTGCGAACTCCCTGAACAAAAATCACTTTCGCCTCCATTGAATCCCTTCTGTAGCACACAATATAAGTTTGCACCACATACTAATTCTTCATACTAGCTTAGATAAGGAAGAATATAATGTATTAGATTCAAATATCAGCTCTATTTACCCAAACCTACAAATGAAATTTTGCAAGTAAATCACAACTAAAAGGTAACATTTATGGAGACCATCATCTTGTAGCAACTCAGTGCAGCACAAACCTTGGCTTCCTATCACATCTGGAAAAGAACACCTCCAGCAAATATGACACCTACCACCCTGGCTCAGAGCCCTGACTGGTGTCATAATCTATGGCACCTGAATGTTCCTGATGGCAGCACTGTGATCAGGAAGCTAATTAGCTAGAAAAGGGAAATACTAAATCATCAATTACTGATTACTATCCCATTATGTAAGGAAGCAATCATGCGATGGAAATGTACAAGCCTGGAGGATAGAAAAGGCCCAAAGTAATTTTATGAGCATAAATTGGTCCAGATACAGAAGGAAAAGAACAAATAAGAGGTCAAGTACTAGCACTGAGGGGCATATTGCACTCATGAATAATCAGCTTGTTTGAAGACAGTGCCTGCTAGTGAGAGACTTATCACTGCTTCAGCAAATTGGTGACCCACCTGTAATGGGGAATGCTGCAAGGAAAGTGAGTGCGTAAATTACAGCCTCTAAGGTCAGCAACACAATGTGTTTCTCTCCCCAGTGTTTGATAATAGCAGATGGAGGAAGTGATACTGTGAAATTCTCTGGCTGGTGTGAAATGAAATGTGAAATATTTCTTTTTCCATCTCTTTTTTCTTTTTTTTTTTCTTTTTCTTTCCACTTATACAGGCCCATAACTGGAGAAAAGCCTTATAAGTATGTTCTTACTTATAGAGCTACTTCATGTTATGTCTGTTGCTAATTCGGCCAATTGATGTTAGTGGAAACATGACTTACTGATCTGTGGTACTGATTCTAGTATGGATTTACACCTTTTGAAGATAGTGTCTAGAATTAGTTCTTTATTTCAGAGTGACATTCCCTTTCAGTTACATATTATCTATATACATTTTAGAAATGAACAAATAATGTCTAAAGTAACTTGACACCTTTTTTTTTTCCTACTCCTTAGAAGAATATGCAATGGTATAACTTTCAATGAAGCACTATGGGCCAATAACTCTTGGTCTTTAGCTCTTAATGAAATGGAAGTCAACTCTCTGGAAACGTTCTGCAACACTTACCTAAAGCTTGTCTTTAATCCAACAAACTCACATCCTGAAATCAACAGAGATGGCAAACTAAATGCATAAACAGTTGAAAGAGGTCTGTTCACCATTCTTGATGTTTGTGTTTACCTTCTGTAGATCGACTCTGGATTTGTACTTAATGAAGTACTTAGTGATATGTATCCTTACTTTTTATTATTTTATTAAGTGCCATTAATATTTACTGAGTCAGATTTTACTGCTTTTGATGTTGCAGAATAGCAGTTCCTTGCTTGAACAGACAGTAAGAATTCTCATGTGGAGAGTCTTATTCAGTGAGATATACTGATAGACTATGAATAATACTTAACATTTTAAAAAACACTATAAGGTATATTTTACATGTTTAACTGGTGGTACTTCATATGAAGTTTCATATAACATTGCTCTTCAGAAAAGTGGGAGAAGACAATGTTCTTTCAAGAGCATATACTGATTTCATGGGAGCATCACATGTTACCATGGAAACCAAGAACTTAAATTGCTTTATGAAATTGCTAAACAAAACAAGTTGATTGAATGTTAAAGTCCAAGATATCAGAGCCGGTCAAAGATTTGTTCCAAAACAATTTGTTTGCTATGGGGAGATGGTACTTAATCTGTACCAAACCTTAATTCAAGAGCATAGTATATAACTTCACACCCATGGATTTGTGTAGGGTGAGCTCCTGGCCCACACTGTATGATGGACCACAAAAAGGCATTCTGCCTTAGCATGAAAGCCCTTGACTGATAAATCTCCTCTGCTAAGCATGAAATCATAATGGGGTGGATGAGATTTAAGGTGTTCAGACTTAAGAATAGCTATGCTAGTAAATGAACCGCATCAAGTCATTTAACAGTCCGTTTAGCTCAGTACACTGTTCTTCATGATGTCCAGTAGACATTGACTAGGAAAAGTTATCTGAACAAAACAGTACAAAATTATATTTTCACCCACTCTTGTTCCCAGATTCTGGAAATCTGTGGTGTAAGGATTTCCTGAAACAGGTGCTATAACCTCAATTTTGTGTTTAAGAGCCCTTGAAGAATTTTCTTGCGTGAATAAATCTAGTTACTTTTTTAACCATTTATACTTTATCCCATGTCCTATCCTGAAGCAGTGGTGGCTGAAGAGAATATTGACATTAATTTAAGACTCTTGCTTTGTCACTGTATTGGGCTCCCTCTAACTCTTGTGTTATGTGAAATGGCAAAAAATTGTTCCCTGTTCTCTTTCTCTATATCAGTAACAATTTTGTTGTTGCTTGTGATATCCCTTTCTTCTGTCTCATCTCCAGTATTAAGACCCCTTATCTTCTAATTTTTCCTCATCTGAAATCTGCTCCTTATTTTTCATTGGCCTCATTTAACTGCTGCAAGGCATCATAGCGTGGCATAATATACTTTCTCTTTTCTTTTTAACAGTATTTCTCTCTCATCTCTTTCTAATGATCTGTTTCCCTCTTTGGCTGATTCTTTCATTGAATTCCAGGATCATTTTTTGAGAAGTAAAAATTAACTTACAGGCTGATATTTTGCGTGCCTAATTAAAGTTGTTCTCCACGTGCCTCGGTTTGCATTTGTCGATGCTGAACTTCATCTGATGCTTTATTGCTTAATTACTTAGCATTAAGAGCCCTCTGCAACTCTCAGCTGTCAATTCTAGTTTTCACTACTCTGAATAACTTTGTTCCACATCATAGATGAATACCTTGAAAAAGATTAGGACCACTTTTGGTATCTTTCCATTGTGAAAATTAACCATTTATGCCTACTTCTTCTTTCCCATCTTTTATGAGTTCTCACTAGAAGGTCTTTTCTTATGCCCTGTGGTAATGTATCTTCCAACGAAGAGTTGGACAAACTGCTCTGGAACTCAGACCAGCTGGAACTAAATAGGGCAGTGACAGACCGTCATGTGCTCTTGGGTTTTTCAGGAAGCTGAGAATCTGCACCAGTAGCCTAGAATAAATCAGAAGCAAAAACCCCCAGCTCTTCAGCAATAACACCGCACATGGCAAATGGAAAAGGGAGATCTGGAAGTGAAGTCCATCAGCACTACAGCTGATGGCAATCAGCACAAGATGGTGAAACAACACAAATGAGTCTCAGGCAGGGGTTTCAAAGGAAAAATACTGTCCTTATGAATAGAATGAGGCAAATTGTACCTGATCTTTTATAAGACTTGCCTTGCATTTTGGAGGAAGTAAATTGAGAGAAGTGCCAATTGTACTGCTCATGTGCATATCAATTACTGTATTTAGACCTGTCTACAGCTAGCAGGGCTGGAGAAATCACCTGGAAAAATGGTTTCTGTGTGTATGATGGAATGAATAAAGTAATTCATACACTCACAGCTGCAACTTCTCTTGGTTGCTCTTGGGACTAGGACAGGGATCAGATAGTGAAATGCAAGAACAGTCTATGCCTGGGAGCTCTTTTGCCTCTTAGTGCCCTCAGTCCTTCTCGCATGGTATGATCACACAGACACTTAATGTGGTGTAGGAAAAGATGCTTGGGGGAAGGTAGCCTCTTGCCTTCAGAGAAATCCATCCTCCTTTGCAAACTGCTGTTGGCTCAGACTGAGACCTCTGAAAGGGAATCCAGAAGCAGGCTACAGCCTGAGTTAACTGTCACATAAGGCTACAGATGGCTTGTGGGCTGAAATCCCTTGTAACAAATGATAACATGGAGCATTGATTCATTGTTAAGTGCTTAATTTGTTCACCGGGAGATTTTAGAATGATAGTTTGAACCAGTCACTTGAAATGTTTCTGTTTGTCCTTTAGCAAAGCAAATTCTTTCAGCATTTGGATTTTTTTCTTTTCAAGGTCACTGATGAGTGGTTGACCTGTGAATGGAAAAAAAAATGCATATCTTCAGGTCACTGGCTTTCAGATGAGGCCATCTGCTTCAAACTGGCGGGGAAAAAAATGGCAGAGTCTCTTGCTGGAAATTAATAAATTGATTCAGACATGCTCAGGAAATTGTATGGTGCCACAGGGAAAAAATTATTTATGACCTCATCTGGAGATCACCTTCTGCCTCAAGCCACAAAGACTCTAGAAGCAGGCTGAATAAAGATATTGAGAATAGTTTCCATGGGAAATCCTACCATTGGATGGACTGGATGACCTATAAAATAGTCTTTTGTATCTCTGATTTTGGGGTACCTATGATTTGCAGACATTATAATCTCATTCTAGCTAGGGTCACTACAGACGTAAAGCTTATTCCTATGTGTGTCTTATCTCCCCTTTAGATTTATGAAAACTATCTATCTGCTTTAATATTGTAAAATAGGTCAAAGGTAATGATGGGTAAGTATGTTTTTCTTTAATTAACCATTTTATTAGGTGTTTTTGTGGCCCCTATTCCACTTGTACTTGAGTATCCCATAGCAGCTCTGTTAGAGAGTACATTCTTTCTTTCTCCGTTTCATCTGTGAGGATGAAAAGTCACACAGGACATCTATGACACTGCACAAATCTCAACATTGGACTTCTCAGCTGCAGCCTATCTCTTTGTCCCCTTGCCAATCCCATTATTTGCAGGTGCAGGAAGAACAGCAGACAAGTGCAGGACTGAGAAAGGAAACCAGCTTTGTTTATAAATCCAGTCTTTTGCAGAAAATTAAGTACAAACATTTTTCAATGTGTTTCAGTGCATATATTTTTTAAATTATCATTTCTGGGGGGCAAGGAAGTAAATATAACATAGCTAATTAAGTTATCCATTGCATTTGAAGAGATGGATGTATGACTAATGAAAATTAGTGGAATGACATCCTAGGGTGCATAAAGAAGACTGTGGCAAGCAGGTCGAGGGAGGTCATCCTCCCCCTTTACTCTGCCCTGGTGAGGCTGCATCTGGAGTACTGTGTTCGGTTCTGGGCTCCCCATTTTAAGAAGGACAAGGAACTGCTGGAGAGGATACAGTGAAGGGCTACAAAGGTGATTAGAGTGCTGGAGCATCTTTCTTATGAGGGAGGGAGTCGGGTCTTTTTAGTCTAGAGAAGAGAAAAGAAGACTGAGGGGGAAACTCATCAATGCTTATAAATATTTAAAGTGAGTGTGCCAGGGGGATGGGGCCAGTCTTTTTTCAGTGGTGCCCAGTGATAGGACAAGAGGTAACGGGCACAAACTTGAACATAGGAAGTTCCATCTAAACATGAGAAGGAACTTCTTTCCTTTGAGGGTGGCAGAGCACTGGAGCAGGCTGCCCAGAGAGGTGGTGGATTCTCTGACACTGGAGACATTCCAAACCCGCCTGGAAGCCATCCTGCGCAATCTGCTGTAGGTGGACCTGCTCTGGCAGGGGGGTTGGACTAGATGATCTCCAGAGGTCACTTCCGACCTCTGTGGTTCTGTGAATATATTGGTAGTAAATCCTCTTCTGGTACATATTGTTCTGACTAGCAATGGTGAGCATGCATGGTGTTTGAATCGGAGTTCTGACACACCATAAAACCTGATACTCTTTCAGGACCAGAAAAAATGTTGCCAACAGTTGCTTTAGACAGGAGATCTGTCTTCTGGAGTAAGAAGGTGTGGATGAAAGTGAACAGAGATAGGATGATGAGAGTCCTGCACAACATCCTTGTCCCCAACTTGGAGAGACGTGGATTTGATGGATAGACCACTCAGTAGATAAGGAATTGGCTGGATGGTCACACTCAAAGAGTTGCGGTCCACAGCTCGATGTCCAAATGGAAAACAGTGATGAGTGGCATTCCTCAGGGGTCAATATTTGGACCAGTGCCAATTAACATCTTTGTTGGCGATGTGGACAGTGGGATTGAGCGCACCCTCAGCAAGTTTGCCGATGACATCAAGCTGTGTGGTGCAGTTGACACACTGGAGGGAAGGGATGCCATCCAGAGGGACCTGGACAGGCTTGAGAGGTGGGCCCATGTGAACCTCATGAAGTTCAACAAGGCCAAGTGCAAGGTCCTGCACATGGATCAGGGCAATCTCAAGCACAAATACAGGCTGGGCGGAGAAAGGATTGAGAACAGTAAACGAGACAACGTACAGTTGGGAGGATTGTCCTAGTCCATAACCCAAATACCACCTTTGTGGGCCCTTTTCAACTCTGTTTTTACTCTGTTTCTTGTTTAGTTGTTTCTCAGCACCCTAATCCCTTGTCTGAGAGTGAGGTGTACAGATCTTAAAAGCCCTAGAGAAAATGATGCTTGGAGGCGAACTGAAAAAACAGTCATAGTTTCCTTTTACCACAGATCCTGCCTGTCTTCTCAGAAGCATAATCCCAAAATAAACTGATATTTAAGAGAGGAAAGTCTCCCCTAAATCCTTCAAAGAACTGTCCAGCAGAGAATTGTGGCATCAGACCTCCACTAAGCTGGGAAGCAAACCTGGTTTTGTCTCCCAGCTTTTACTTCTGAATGATGACTCTAGTCTGAACCTAACCCTAGACCTAGGAAACCATGACATTTCCCCTCCAAATATTAAATAGTACAGGTGTTTGGCAAGAGTCCTGAGATATGTTTTAGTTTATAGGAAGGGCTAAAACAACAGTGGAGTTTCTGACAAGGAAAAAGCCTGGAGCTATCCTGAGAGTGCAATCTGCCACAGTAGGCTAGAGGCTACTGCTAGGTTCCCTACCCAGGGCAAAAAAAAAAAAATAAAAATCCAGAGGCTTCAAGGAGTCCTTGCTTAAATCTTACCTTCCTGGTCATTCAAACTCTGTCCTGGGTTTCTCATTCTCCAAGCCCTAACCCCGTGTTGGGGACATAATCCCCAGCTGCTACTGAGGTTGTGTGCATTCCCAAATTATTGCTAGCAGAATAATTCTACTGATGTGTCCTCATTTACTTCTGCAAACCCTTGTGAGCCCCCTTTTTTCTCTTAGTCTTGTCTTCCCTTCATCTAATCCCTTCCCCTGAAACAAACCCTAGCCCTAAATTCTGGCGGTGTCCTGCCCGTGTATCCATACTCTGCATTGCTGGAAGAGAAATTCTAGCTGTATTCTTCAATGTATTCTAGAGAAGATTTTGTCCTCAGTGTGAAAGTCTTTCCTGGCTTTCTCAAGACTCTAATTTTAACCTGTCTTGGAAGCAATGATATTTGACCCTGCAAGGTAGAAATTCAACCGAGCTGCAGCAGTTTTTCCAAACTCTAAAGAGGTAAAATGTTAGCGAATATTTGCAGTTCAGCAGTGTCGTTATGCTTGCCCTACTACATCTGGTACAGTATATACAGGCAGGTAAAAGCAGTCCCTAGACCAAATATCTTAATTTAAGTAGACAAGAACAACACAGATGATGTGATCGATCTTATCTGTCAAGGCAGGTTGACAAGAGTACAGCCTGGAGAAGAAATGACTGCAGATGTGCCCTGTTCACCACCAATCACAGGTTGAAGAGCAGAGGCGTGTATAAGGGCCAGCTGCACCAGTTTTTTTCCTCACACTGATCCTTCTCCAGATAAACATTTCTCCCAATTAGTTTGTATTGGGAACCAGTCTCTCCAGCATCAAGCAGATTTTGGCAATAATGGAAATAAACCCCAGAAATTAAAATGCACCCAGAAAAAGAGAGACGCTGTATGCAGAAATAAGTGACAGTAGAATCATTTGGGCATGAATTACAGCCTCGCTTGGCAGCAACACTAGGGGAGTGGAGCATCAATCAAAATGAGAAGAGCCATGCTCCTTGGATCTGGGACTCCTGACATGACTAGCTAGTGCCAGACACAGCTAGGCAGACAGCCATTCTCCTAGTAATGCATTCCTGATGAATAAAGACTGTATCTGTAGGCTAATGGCTTGAAATTGCTCAGAGATTTAATAAAAGCTCTGAGGAGAAAGGGAAAATAATAGTCATTTAGATAAATGATAGGACTCTACCCAGAACAAAGGCATTTTAATACAAATGTGTTGCCATCAATGGTGGCGTGTGTACTCTGCTGTAATTAGACATCTTCTACTAAGGCAACACAAAGCCAGCTGTTTGGCCCATTGTGTGTGCCTTCATTCTCTAAGTCTCAGTTGTGCATACTAGTCATAAGGCACAAAAGACTGGTTTCATATTGAAAATATGAAAACATGCAAACACACACACACACAAGAAAATGGCAGGGGGGACAGACTGGCAATCACACAATGAGCTGATTATAGAGTGCTAATAATAAAAGCATAATTGCTAAATTACTGCCAGATGGACCAGGTACAGCTACTCATGAGACACCTGTTTTACTGGGGTGTGAAGCAGCTCCATCCAGACAGAGTACAGCTGCAGTGTGGATGAATCCAGACAGTTGTGTTGGGAGAACACATACAGTATGTTGATTAAATACCAGAAGAATGTGGGGTGAACCATGTCTGCTTTACTGAGTTTTAAAGCTTGTTGCAGCTTGGATATTTCCTACTGTGCTGGATAAGTTCTACCGGCTAATGCTGATTTCCTGTAAAAGCAATAACTTCTTTTTAGAGAGTGAGGGTTTGAAATTGCAATGACTCATACAGAGCTTTGGAGGCTTGTTGCATATAGGATATAACATGTTTCAGCCTGGGTCCTTGTCTGGTGTAACCTGTCAAAACTAATCTGATTTCTACCATGTGAGGATTTATTTCTGCATAATTCTGAATATTATAGAACAACACCAATGTGAACAAGGTCTATCTAAATGCAAAAGCCTTAAATACGCTCTTGAATACCTGCAGGTTATACAGGTAGATTGCATCTACTAGTGACTGTGTACAGAAATCCTGTAAACAGTATTGCTGAACTGTTGTATATAACAGAGCAACTGCAGAGGAAAACACCTACTGAGTTCTTGAGTATGTCATGCTCATCCACTAAATCCACTGATCTAATACCAATCTTTGTATAAAGGGAAATACAGAAGGTGTGGTGGAAGAAAGTCACACCAAGGTGAAAATACTGTCAGTAAATTCTTGTTGTAAGAGAATGATTTCTTGTCTCAAAATTTATGCACAGCTTTAAAGT
This sequence comes from Chionis minor, assembly GCA_013398295.1. Classification (NCBI taxonomy): domain Eukaryota; kingdom Metazoa; phylum Chordata; class Aves; order Charadriiformes; family Chionidae; genus Chionis; species Chionis minor. Next base: position 648,529 of record VZSF01001204.1, read on the forward strand.
TATTCTCTCTCAGATGCCCTGAAAGATGTCAGTACTTATTTCATTGATTTATACTGTTGCAACCTTCCTATCCTCAGAAGAGCAAACCCTGATTATCGTTGTTAGAAGAAATAAGTCAGGCTTTCCTGTATTATTTTTTATTTGTTTGTTTAGTTTTATTTAGGTTTGAATACTAAAGGAGGTATAAAATTATTAACATAGTGTATGTTAATGCCATGAATGTCATCTCCTCAAATATCTATAGGGAGGACAAGAGGGAACCAAAGCAGAACGTGATTTGTGGTCTTTGCAATACGAGTACCAGACAGGTGCTTTAAAAGGAACATATACTAGTACTAAGAGAATTTGCCAGTTTCCAAAGTAGGATGGGCGAATGTCATGCACTCGAGTCAGGAAAATCTTGAGACGATTTTTTCCATTTCTTTATTTTGCATTCTTTTCACGTTGCATCTAATACTTATTAAGAAAATAATGAGAGGATAAAGCTTCCTATTTTTACGAAATAATTCTACAAATAAACCTTCCTTATTTCTTGAACGTCACTTTGTGTCAGTGCAGCATAACCAACTGACTGTCTGGTAATGCAGAATTAGCCCATGAGGACCTTGGAGCCTGTGTATTTAGACCATGTGTTCTACTTTTCCAAACTTGCTGAGAATGACACTAGGCTTTAGTTTAACTGTGTGCTCTGAAGTGGAAATTTTCACTTAAGCGATAGCTCAATAAAACTCACAAATATGAGAATAGAAGCGGTGCTTGTTAAGCAACAGGAATCCGTCCACTGTGAGATTACAGACCAGAAATTAAAGAAGTAGGGGAGAAATGGACTGACATGCGAACAACAGGTCGGAGTGAATTTTGACTTCAGCTACTAAGTAGTTGTGAAAGTCTTGTGGTCTGATTTTGAGTAGAATCTGAAATTGAAATAGAATGGAACAAGCTGAACTGGGTAGCTATTAAAAAAAAAAAAAATTAAAAAAATTACTTTGAAAGTGGCCACGGTTAAAATGACCCAGAAACTGGTGACCAAAGAGCATTCAGGTGAATTGTGATTAGCTAGAATCAGGGCTCGTATTAGTTTTCAGGCATATTTACTGTTCTCATCTGGTCATCTGTAGTGAGGCCATTGATCTCTGAAGAAGATCAGAGGAGATCATCTAATTCTGGCTTAACGTAAGCTGAGGATGGACTGCCATGCTTTTTGAAAGTGAGAATGGAAAAAAAACCCCAAACCAACAACAAAACACCCACTCTCTATATTTCATGCTGTGAAATGTTTTTATGTTGTAATGGGAGAAAGAAAAGAAAAAAGCAAGGAAAGTAAAATGAAGAAATTCTTAACAAAACAGAATGATACCTATTGTTGTAGGCAATGGTTTACTTGGCATATTAACTTACCTTCCTATTGGTGGCATTTTACTTGCCCTCATGTTGTATCCACCTCATAAGCCTGCAGGTAAATTCTTATGATGGATCTCTGATTCTACTGTGTTATTCTATTTCTTCTTGAATGTGAAAAACCAAAAAAGCCCTGTATTATGCAAGAAGTGAGAGATAAAAGAGCAACAGTTCACCTATGCATAGCTTACAGCTAGTAGTTTTACTGACTATGTATCATATCGTATAATGATCACCACAGGAGTAGACATTCTTATTATAGTAATATTTTAAACCCACTGCAACTGGCAAAGTGTTAAAACCTCTTCCTTATACAGGAAGAAGAAAGAGGATGGGGGAAATTACGTTCCTAATTGAACCATCTGCTAAAATCTAACCATTTCTGGCAGTTACTTGCAACCTAACCCTGAAGTCTCAGGATGCCTACATTTCTGTCATTTCCACTATGCATGCAGCTCTTCTCACCTTTACACTTACCTTTATGATTTCAGTAAGTGCTTGCCTACCTTAGCTTCTGGGACTGACCTTGTGGATGTGCTTTGAGCATGATGAAGGAACAATCAGCAGGAAGAAATACCTTCTTGTCTCTCACACGAAAGCCCACCTGTTGGAGCACTTCACTGCAGTTTGTGAGATATGGGTTCATATACCTCTTCAATATCTTTTATGATAGAGATTTTAATGCATAGCCCTCTAGAGGGGTTGCAGAAACCTGTCTTGTGGGGTCCTGGTGCTTCCTCTCAGTTCTCCCCTTTTGTGTAAAGCAGTCTGACTTTGGGAATTCTGCTTGAGATGGGACTTCAGAAGTCACATAGTACCATGCTGGCTATTAATATCCCTAATGCTCCCTCGTTGTTACACTAGCTCCAATTGCCTGTCTGGTGGATTGAAATGCTTGTGACTTGTCCAGCAGACAAGACTTACCTCAATGATGACATTGGAAAGTGCTTAGAAGTTAGCTGTTCTCCCTAAACATAGCCTAATAGTCTTTTGTAATCAACAAGGAGAGTGGGAGAGAAGTGAGACACCTTTTCTTTGCGAGAACCTAGGCACAGTCAGTACAAACCACAGAAGTCATGCTTATAATAAAATTTGTCCACACTGGATTTTAGAAGGATATTTAATATGTAGAAAACCCTAGTATGTGTATGAAAAGTTATGTGCTGATGTTTTTTTCATAAATTTTGCCTGTGGCTTTGGATTCTTTAGGTAAAAAGAATAGCTTTGTTTTTCAACAATTTTAAAAGATAACTGCAGGCTGCCTCAGGTGAGAGTTAACCTGCACAGTACTCTCTTACCACGGGTTCTGCAAAATAAAAGAATATGTGAAACAGACTCTTTCACTTCATTCATAGACCAGGAGCATAGGATCATCTGGAAGGAGATGTTCACTGGGGACAATAAAAAGCTTCAAGGAGAAGCTTGCATGGAGACCCTATAGGATACACCTTTCCCTGTATGTTTATTTAGCATGTCATCCCAAACAACCATGTCCCTGTGTTCAGATCTCTCCTTCTTTGCCATCTGTCTTGTCCCCTATTTCTGCCCAGAGCAGTACCTACAAATAGTGGTAGGGAATGAGAACTTGTTGATATTGCTTTTAACAACCTGACAGAAATATCATTAACACGTTGTTGCTATGTAATTCTGTGGCAGAGAATATATAGTTCTCTGTTGATTCCATAAAAATATAGAACTGCTTTTAATTTCTATAAAACTTTGATGGCTTCATCCCTGGTAAATCCTACAGAGATTTTCTGTACTAAGAGCATCATTGTGATAAGTTTATAGAACAAATACATCAGAAGCAGTAAATGCAGCCAGCTTTTGTTTTCACTCTCAGCTGTTTAATTGTCTTGATAGAGGACAAAAAAGGAGGCATTCTCAGTTTATATCTTACCAGAGCTACAATATAGCATTACAGGATGATGAACAGAAAATGATAGTGCCATGTTTCAGAAAAGATGCCTTGATATTAATTCCTTACTATTATGGGAGGTAAAAAGACACATGACTAAAGAGTAAGTCCCTGTGTCTTGGCAAAGTCATGAATCTGTCAGACTATATTCATTGTACCCACATAATTTTTTCCAGCAGGTTCAGTTGTGAAGTCCACGTTTGTATCTACCCTAAATGGACATGTAGTGTTGCTTTGGACCATCCCAGAACTGACTGCATTTTTGTGGTGAAATCCGTGGGGTTTCACATGCCGCTAGATTCCACCTTTGGTATCTTAGATGCACTTCTTCCACAGAGAAACTGGCACTGTTCCTTTAATGAAATCAGAACTGCTGATGGGGTTTCCTTTTTTAGCACTTGAGCAAAATAAACTGCATCAACTCATCCTTCATCTTTTGTGTAGCAGTTACAGTTACCCTCACAGTGGGTGAGGAGAGACAAGAGTCTGGGATTCTGGTCAGCCTCGACACAGATGTGTGAGAAGCACATTGCTGGCCTTCTCACATTGCACCTGGAGCCAGGTGCTTCCCTGCTGGGTTAGAAGCTAACTCCTGCTTTGGAAATCTGTTCAAGCCTGCAAAAATTTGTGGATCTGGCAAAAAACAAACAATGCCCCCCCCAAAAAAAAAAAACCCAAAAAACAAACAAACAACAAACACCCACCCCATCATCAAAAGTTAGCTGGTATCTCTGCATGTTATTTGCTACTTCTTGGTAGTACAGGGAAAAAGCATAAGCGAGCTCTGCTTTTCTGCTTGTTAAATTCTATACTGGCACTTTGTGTCATGGATCTCAAAGGGCTGAACAACAGAGAGCTTTGGGCTTCATTCCCCATTGACTGCTGGTCTAATTGCCTTCCAGCCCTGACCACAGGAGAAGCAGTTTAGCACGAGAACCCAAGGGCTTAAAAAGCCAAAGATAATGATGACAGCCATATTGGTGCTGATATCAGGAAATCCCAGATGTCATTAAGAACACTAGAGTTCAGTTTTACTCTGCTTCCCAGACACAGCCTTCCTCAAAGATGATGTAGTTGTCTTTATCTGGACAAAGAATCTTCACCTTATGACAAAAATGGCATCCACCTCAACATGTCTTATTAAGGACACAGCTTGCAGCCCAAGAAGATGTGCCTTTGTGAAGAGAGTTTGTCACAGTGCTGTATGCGGTGCCTATAAATCAGAATTGCTGAGGATTTATTGTAGCTAAACTGGACAAGAACTCACACACTCCCTCATTACTTCCTGTCAGCAAGTCAGCCTGGGGTTGCAGATGGAAGGAGCAGAAACTTCAGACTTACAAGCCTAGAGCTGCTAATGACAAATTGCAATCTGCCATGTGACTCTTGTACAACACACACACTTGTGACATCAAAAAGCAGAGAAAAACAAGAAAAACTGTAGCAGATGCTTGTGTCTTGCAGTGGTGTGGGCTTAGGAGGAATCACAACAGCATCGCTACAAAGCACGCCACGACACTGTCTTCTGTAGCATTGGCATTTGCTGAGGCAGGTACAGCCAGCAGCGGCAGCAAGAAGAGTTGTCAGCCAATCTCTATCTCTCCAGCTGGGATGGAGAAATAGTGGCTGGGAAAAGGTTCATCCTCCCTTAGGGAAAGGGACACGTGCAGATGTTCAGCTGGGCTCCAGGGTGCTCTGCTGCCATGGGATCACTGTGGGGTCATATAAACAATAAAGCAGAAGTGCCACATGTTAGTCTGTTCCAGTGCTGCTACCAGATGAAGCTGGAGCACTGAATAGGGCCCCGTCCAACCTGAAAGAGAAGAGGGAGTGACAGGGTTTCTCCAGGGAATTGAACCTGCAGGTCTTGCCCCAAATGTTTTTAAAAATTGATTCTCTGGACATCAGAAATTGAGGAATGAGTTTCAAAACAACAACATTCTATTATAGTAGAGCAATTTTACTCACTGTCTATATTTTTAATCTTACAGTTCATGTTTTCAAGGTTTGGGGGAGGGGGTACATGACACGAGGTTGGTCAACAGTGAGGACTAAACATCTATTATTTTTCACATACTTCAATGTTCTGATCGTCAGAAAATTTGTCATGCTGCCCCATGGAGCAAAGTATGAATTTTTAGTTTTTTAAGGAAAATGCTAATCTTCAAATGACAGTGAAATTTATTAATCTAGAAAAACTTAGTGTGGAAGAAGACAAAGGTGTTAGTTGGATATTGAAGAGATATCCATATATATTTAATCCATATATTTAATATATCCAGAATATGTAAGAGCTGAAGGACGGGAAGATGGCCTTTGAGCAGCTGAAGAAAAACAGTTGGAAGAAAACAGAGAGGCAGTCCTACAGCTGTTGGAGCTTCAGGGAGAAATGGTTAGGCTGAGGAGCAGCTCTAAAGCACAGAAGATCAGAAAAACTACTGCAATGAAAGCATAGTAAAGAATTGCTGTCCTGGAGAGCCTACCGTGAGATGGAGAGATCCTGGAACTTGCTTTGTCACAAAAATGAGCAATATGACTATTGTATTACTGCACACAAGTTGGTTCCCAGTGTTTATCTGCTTTGGCTGATCCTGCATTGCCCTTATGTATCAGCATCAGCCCTAAAAAACCTAAAGAACTAATGCTAGAAAGACATTTGGTGCAGAGTGCTAGCCCTATCTTTTAGGCACTGGAGAATTATGTCTTAGTCTTGCTCTTTTACTTGGGGTTTTTTTGAGTGATATGGGGATTACATGGTGGCTGAGCCAAGCAGCTACTATTTCTAGTTCGATTTCTGACTGCACACGGTTTGCAAGAGTTTGAAAGAAACGAGGGATAAAGGTGCCTCGGTTCTTGTTTTTTTTCCTCTGGTAGCAAATCATTCAGGATTCTGCACTGACCCCAGATAAACAAACAGTGGAGGCATAATTGCAACAAGTAAACATCTGAGTTGTGTTGCAAAGGACTGCCCTTACTGCAAGTCAGTAGCTGGGAAAAGTCTGATTGTATTCGCCCTTCAACTAGTGATAAAGGGGTTGGAAGAAGATATAGGGCTAAGGAGCTGGACAAAAATGTAATAATACTGATTTTTACAAAAGTATGACAGATTTATTTTCAGGGATTTAGTAATGCATGAGTTTTACTTGGAGGAACACTGATGGATTGGTTTTTGTGTGTGCTGGTGTATACAACACTTCTTTTTGTTCTTTCCTTTTTACTTGAGGTTTGGTTCAGGTTTTCTGCAGGACTTAGATAAAACTCGTAAGACATCTTTTGTAGCAGACTACACAGCATCCACATGGAAGTCCATTGCTTCCCACCTTTGCAGTCCTCCTCCTATTTACCAGCTATGGCAATGTGGTGTATGTTAAATGTCATAATCTTTTGTGTGTTTGTGTTGTTTTGTTTTTTAAACAAAGAATAAACTGAATTTAAATTAATCCAAATCAGCGGCAACTGAGATGAGCAGAGTATTTTGAATTGAATTCTGCCTTATTATTTCCTGTAAGTGTCCTGTGGATCTTTTTTTTATGAAAGGTAAAAAAATAATATAGTTTTCAAGTAGTTTGTGATGCTCATTTTATTGTGAAGATAAGAACAGTTGAACATAGGGCAATAGAACAAGAGTTAGAAGTAACTGGGAATCTTCCCAATTTGCTGACACAACTGTTGGATGAGAATTCGTCACAATGTGGTTCAAAATTTCTTCTGAGAACTTCAGTATGGTCATAAGACTTTTCTTTCTTTGTAGGAAAGCAGTGAAAGAGCTCTCTACCTGTTTGCCTGCAAGGCGTGGACTTTCTTGGTTTGCCTTCATTCTTTGGGACTGGGGTGGCTCATTCTCCTTTTCCTCAAAGTGGATCACGAGGGAAGATATAGACAAAGAACTGGCCAGTGGAAGAAATGGGGAATTAAGGCACTGGAAGGGAAGCCTGAAAAGTTCATTCTACTTTTACTGTCTGTAGGAGGCGGGAGGTGTGTGGGGTGGAAATAAAAAAAAAATTCCATTTCCTCTGTCTTCTTTTGTGAAATCCCAACCTGTGAAAAATGTGTACTTGGTTGGTTTTTTTGGCTTTCCATTCTAATTCCTGAGGGTTACCACCCTCCTAAAGGCATTCTCTGGATCTATTCAACTTTAATTATAGATTACTTTGATCAAATGATTGATAATGACAGGGTGTGAGAGGTGAACCCTGTTGCTTTGGATGGCTTGTGTTTAAGGTGTCTGATGCCATTAAGTGTGTAAATAAGCACAAGCAGTGTTCAAAGCTTTCTGGAGGTGCTCTTTTTGTATCCATTTGGTATCAGACTGGAGTCTGAGAAAGCAGGAATAAGAACACTACAAATCATAATCGATATGGCAGCCTAAATAGAAGTTATTTAATTTGCTTTTATCAAGGAAGTTTTAAAACCTGGGGAAAATGTAGAGCCATTTTCCACTCCATTAACTAGAAGAGAGATGAAAGTAAGAGTGGGAGATGGGAGCTCCAAGACAATGTGCAAAACTTGGATTCTTGCTCCCCCTCAGATATCACATAGCAATAGCTCTTTTAAGTCCTGTGGACTTGTTATTCATCTCAGTCATCCTCAGGATTCATTCACCTGGCAGTTTGGAATATGCCATCATGCTGTAGGCTAAGCTCATGTGAAATGTGAGTGTATTGTCCCTTTTTGTCAAATTTTCTGAGGGTAAATAGTTTTTATGTTTAAGAGAGCTGAAGTTTGTGATGATCCAAAGGGAACAGCCTTTAAAATGCTGTGATCCTCTAAGGGATACATGGCTTTTGTTGTTATAATAATAACTGTGACTCCTGTGTCTAATGGTTTTCAAACCCTGATACTAACAAAACACCAAGATCAGAGTCTTGGTTAGGACTTATAATAATTCTGTATAAATTGTGATGCCTTCTGAATGGTGAGGTTTCTCCATACAGACAATTCTTTTCAAGGTATTGCAGTGACTTTATGTAATTTTGAATACCAATGATACAGATGGAAAACATACCTGGCCAGGAGAAAAGGGGAATTGTTGTGAAGTTAAACAGGTAAGAGGAACATTTTAGTCCAGATTGATATCTTGGGTCTCTGTGAGTGCTACATCGCATGTTCAAAATGTGCATTGGTGGTGGAGTCCAGATGTTAAAGAGAAAGGGGGGAAAAAAAAAAGTGAAGAAGGAGTGAGGAGGAAATTAAAGTAAAAGGAGCAACCTATGGTTATATCACAGGATTAGTATTCAGGAGATTTGGCTTCTTTTTACAGGCTGGCAGCAAATGTGCGATTTAAATATAGACAAATAATTTCCCCTATACTAATGTCAAGAATAAGACTTTAGAGAGTTCGTGAGAGTCTTAAGAAATTGCTTTTTATAAAGAATATCAGTGCCATGAATGAGAGTCTCACTTTATGATATAAAGATATGATAACTGGAATTAGATAGCTAGAACAGTAAATTATTTTTGCACTGATAAGCAGATCTAGCCATTGCACAGATAGAACCAATGTTAAGCATTAAGAAAAAGAAGTGCTAAGCATTAGTCACAGCACATTCTTCTGAATTCTTCCCAAATTCCAGTATTGAGAGTAACAACTGGTGGAAAGGAATTGAAGACTTTAGCATATAATTTTTATTAGCTTATTGGCAGCAAGTCAACTAGTCCAAGGTTCCCGTGCTTCTTATCTCTTCTAAAGGGCCTCAGAATTCCTGCTGACCCAAGAGACCTCTTAAATACCCCTCACTGCAGTGAAATCATACCAATGAAGCAATGAGTAAGTCAGCATCGCCCCTGTTCCTAATGCAGAAGACAAGCAATCATGCAGATTTCTTCCCAGATAGATTATCCATCCTAATTACACATTTTCTCTCCTGGGCCTTTGCTTTCTTTAGTAGGTACTATTGCTGGAACCCAGAAGCAGTTTATTATGCCCCCTGAATTTCAATCATATCATACAACTAAGATTTGTCTGTCTAAAATTACAAATGTCTTTTAAGCCCAAACAGACATTCTCTAAGTGCTGCTCTGCTTGTTGTGCCTTGCCTTGGACTGGACTAGTTTAAATGATGATTTTTATTTTGTCTTTTCCACTTTTTGAATATAGGCTTGTGATTTAATCTAAGGTTCTGGAGGTGTTGTGGGCAAGTTTTGTAGCAACTCTTGGCTTTAATTTCTTGCCTGAGAGTGAAGCTGAGCAAATGTTTTCTTGTGTATTTGGTTTTTTACTTTTTCCTTGGGGGGGGGAAGGCAATAAGAGTGGGAGGAAAAAAGTTTCATTAAATATGTTTCTGTTGAAAATCCTGACCCTTTGGTACATAATCAGAAATATCAATTTCAGAAAAAACCCAAAGGAGTTTCGCTAAAGCCTGCAATTTTTAATTATAAACTTTGGAGATAAAATTGAAAGACTGTTTATGTCCATAATATTTACCAAGCACCACACATTTTCAATTATTTTTGGAGGTAATCTAATGTTTGAAGTGCATATGTCATGGTGCCACAATCTTCTTTCTTAATAAGACAGAGGTTGTAGAGGATGTAGAATTGCTTAGACATGTTGCATGGGTGGGGAATCTGACAAGAGAGCATTGAGCCTGAAGAGAAAAAAATGACTTTTCTCCATTTTTTCAGCTCTAATTCTCCCAGCTTTTGAAAATGGTGCTTTCATCATCTATCATTACTCAGAGCTGACTGAAAATACATCCTTCTACCCACTGTATGGCTTATCTACTTAGATTGCAGAACATAGCAAGCTCTTGATCTCTGGTCTCTATATCTGGTTGCCAGGTAAAGAAGAACCAAAAGCACACAATAACTGATCTCCAGAAAGGACCATCAGGAATAATTTATTTCACCAGGAAGCCCAGCCTGCACCAGAGAACAGATGCCTTGACTTGTGCACTTGGTTCATTTCCTGGTACATCTACCAGACATCTCTATTTCATTCATGTTAGTTTGTGCCTGGGAAATGAATCTGAGCCTGATCTGTGGGGCAGATGTGTTCCCCATATTTTTCAATTCTCCCAGATCTCTCTATTGAGAGACTGGCTGGAGCATGATACAATCCTTTTCCAGCCTGAACATCTGTATTTTTGTTATGGCAGGTATGTAACCTGGTCTTGTTCTGACCTAAATGTAAGATAGGTACATGACAATATGACTGGGTTAAACTTTTACAACATATCACAGAATCACATAATGTTAAGGGTTGGAAGGGACCTCTGGAGATCATCTGGTCCAACCCCCCTGCCAGAGCAGGTCCACCTACAGCAGATTGCGCAGGATGGTGTCCAGGCGGGCTTGGAATGTCTCCAAAGTCAAGAGACTCCACCACCTCTCTGGGCAGCCTGTTCCAGTGCTCTGCCACCCTCAAAGGAAAGAAGTTCCTTCTCATGTTTAGATAGAACTTCCTATGTTCAAGTTTGTGCCCGTTACCTCTTGTCCTATCACTGGGCACCACTGAAAAAAGACTGGCCCCATCCTCCTGGCACCCTCCCTTTAAGTATTTGTAAACATTTATGAGATCCCCCCTCAGTGTTCTCCTCTGCAGACTAAAAAGACCCAACTCCCTCAGCCTTTCCTCATAAGAAAGATGTTCCAGCCCCCTAATCATCTTTGTGACCCTTTGCTGCACCCTCTCCAGTAGTTCCCTGTCCTACTTGAACTGGGGAGCCCAGAACTGGGGCGCATATGGGAATCATATCATATGTGATATGATTCATTTTTCTTCTTCTTTTCCAGTCACAGAACTACAGATAGATTATATGACGTGATCAGCATTAAAAGGGAAATTAATTTGATTATCTGTGATTATCTGAGCCTGAGGTCCAGTGGTGCCCATTTTATCACCCTTCTCACCAGAAGAGCAGTCCAGCTTGTGGTATCCTCACCATCAAGCTGGTCTTATTGCTGTTAGTGAGGAAAGTGGAGGTGATTAGTTTAAATGGCTCTGATGTCAAACCTGGATGATTACTGACAAATATGGGATACCCACACTCCTCCCGCACTTAATACTCCCTGACCTAGCGCATTTTCCAGCTAGATTCATGGACAAAAGTCTGTGGTGTTATATGCTTATGAGCAGGTCTTCCATGACAGCCCCCACGTATGCAGTGTTGGTTTATGTAAATGAGTGAGAAGACTGTAAGATAAAAATCAGTCACTTCAAGAAATCTCATTCTTATGCTTCAGAACTGACTTGTGAAATAGGCCCATTGGTCTGGTCCTCTCTTAGTTTAGAAGAATCAAAGTGATAGAGGACACTCCATTAATTTCAGACTCTTACCCTTGTCTCCATTTTTTACCTGTTAGATCTTCTTTGCTGTTAAAGATAGATGGCTGCCACTGGAAATCTTCATGGACCAATTTCACACATCTTAACTATTTTAGATGGTAAGAATTGTTAATTTCTTCCTTATATGCCTACACTGGTCGCCCAGGAGACCGGCTCCGGTGCAGGTAAGTGCGCGCCGGGGGAGGGAATCGCGGCAAAAAGGACCGGCCAAGGGCTCGTTTCGGGGGCTCTGGAGGGCGGGAAAAGCGGCGAGCTCGTGCCGGCACCGCGTGGGAGGGCGGTGACGTGGCGGGGGCGGAGCCAGCGCCGCCCGCGGCAGCTTTAAACGGGCCTCGGGAGCGCCGCGACCGGTCCCTGCGCCCCCGGCACCGCGGCTGGCGTTTGGGTACGTCCGCTGGGGGCAACTGGTGTCCCTTTCTGGCTCGAGGGGCGGACTGAATTGGTGGCCACTGCCCTCGCAGGGGGGGAAGAGAGAAGAGGGGGGGGAAAAAACCCAAAAAGCCAACACCAGTTGTGATGGCCGCTCGTCCGAAAGCTGTTGTGAGGAGGAACGTGGCGACCCAGAGAGAGCTTCCAGGCAAACGGGCGGCCGTGCGGGTCTCTGGCTGCAGGGGGTGCCTGAGCCTGTCCCTGTCCCTGGGGACAGCAGAGGCAGCGCCTGTGTGCGGTGCCACCAGGGGAACGATCTGCTCAGCCCGGTGGCGGAGCTGGGAGAGGAGGTGGAAAGGCTGAGGAGCATCAGAGAGTGTGAGAGGGAGATGGGTTGGTGGAGCCACGGCCTGAGGCCAGAGCAGCAGGGAGAGGGCCCGCAGGAAGCAAAGGGTCCCCTTCCCTCTTGCCACCAGGCAGACGGGGGGGAGCGAAGTGACGAGGGAAAATGGAAACAGGTCCCTGCTCGGGGAGGCGGG
>VZSF01001206.1:0-17507 GCA_013398295.1 Chionis minor
TATGATTCTATGATTTGTCAGCTTGGAGTACCTGATGTATATAGAAGCTCAGCACAAAGTCCACAACTGCGTTTCAGGTAATATTCGTCGCCTCATGAGGGCAAAATATCAACTGAAAAATAAAATCAATAAATCTTCAAAGGTAAAGACCATTTGTATGGTGCAAAATTGAAGTTCAGTTATGAGCAATCCAACGCATTAATGCAGTTACTTACATGAATACAGAATCAATGGAGTTACCAGTACCAGAGTGCAGTAAATGCAGAGGCTATAATGCCACTAAATGATTTTTATGTGAACGTAAAATATCAGGATAAAGTCTTCTCTTGCTGACCTCTGCTGCCACTAGAGATTTCAATACTAAAACATGATGGTGAGTGTGGCAGATGGGTGCATAAATCCCATTTATTCACTTATTTCTTCCGAACAAAGAACTATATCCTGTCCTAGTCATCATCTCACTGGGCCTTACAAGGGAAGCTGTACCCTTCTTGCATCTAAAATAGGTCCTTTCAATTCAGTGCTTAGTTATCTTCCTCAGTATCCGTTTCAGCCTTAGTCATTCTTGAAGACTGGGCGATGAAATCTGATTAAAATTTTTTTTCAGGTGAAATTACTTCAGCCTCCCATAAAGAGAATTTTTTTTTCTTATCTTTTCTGGATGCATCTTGCTTGACTTAAAACAACTGCCTTTTTCACAGCCGTGTGCTGTTCACAGCCAACTGTTACTGCACCAGTAATTAATCAAGGCTCCTTCCTATTCAGCTGCCTACATGCAGTGACCTCCAAGCCTATATCAAAAAGTCCTGTTATTAAAAATCATGCCTTTGACTTCATATTGATTACTGATCACTCTGTTATTAATATTATATATTATACTTCTATAGCACAAGAAGCAGCATATAGAATCCAACTCTTCTTATTATTAAGGAGACCACAATTTATGACATTAAAAAATTTCATTATGAAATATGCATTTTTCTACCACAGTAATTAATGGAAATAATATAGAAGATTTATCGCCTCAAAATCTACAAAGTTCTGCTATTTTTCCCACCATATTATCAGCACAAGCTCTGCTCATTTCTCTTTACAAGTCCCATAGTTCATATACTAATGTCCAGAAGATAATGATTTGTCTCATGACCACTCTAATAAATCCTATGTATTTTGTCTTTATAAAAAAACCCTTATTTTAACAAATAATAGCATCAGAATGTATCAAAATAAATCTTTGACAGGTCTGGTTGCATTTGTTCTAATTTAGGTCTATACTTGTTCCTCTTCCCAGTTCCTCGGGTCAGCATCAGGTTATGTCCCAGCTCTTTCTCACTTAAATCAAAATTTCTGTGTGGTTCTGAAAGTTAAGCTCCTAGACAGTAATACAGACAGAATAAAATCTTCAATTATTTCCAATTTTCACCTATTTTAGGCCTGTGAGATTAACCATATTACAAATGTAATTACTTCCCTATGCTCAGGAAAATAGGAAGTTGTAGTTTTATCGGTGAAAAATATGAGATAAAACCATAGTCTTTTGTACGCATAAATCACGTGGATCCATTCTAAACCTGTTATTTTTAAGCTCAAGCAATTTTTTAGGCAAGGGACAGGTGAGTGCAAACAAGTAATTGTCTGCTGGTGGGACTTTTTGTCACCCCGACAATTTGAACTGAGTGGCATCAGTGGGAGGTACTTCCTTTTGTCACCTTTTGCTAGTAGACAAATCTGCTGTAAAAAAACTCTGGACTTGTGTCTTTATAATAAGAGCTGAGGAAGCATATTTGGTGAAGATCATATTCCATTAAGTCCACACATGCAGACTCTGGTTAATTAAATGCACCAGATTTGATTCATTATGTCATGTAAGAAGAAAAAGTGAACGAAAATTGTTAAGTAATTGAAAAAGTTAAAAACGTACTGAAACAAATATGAACGTGTAAATCACTTTTTTCTCCAGAAAAAATACTACTTTCATGAAAATCAAACCAAATTCGTTTTGACTGATGCAAAATGATTACTTCTTCCAAATTTTGAGAAGTATTTATTCACATAGTTATAGTTAACAATATCTTTAACATTCAGACTTTTAAAAAAAAGTCTATAAAAAATGCTGTCTTTTTTTTCCATAATGTTTTTTTCAGAAAAGGCCACCTAGAATGTGCTTTCCACTTCACAGTTTTTCCAACCTGAAAATTAAAGGAAACCTTCCAATGAAGAAAATACCTTCTGCTCCCAATCTTGAAAATTGCTGAGAGGGAGATCTCTAATATATTTGGAAGCTCTGCCCTCTGTAGGAACTACAAGCCACAAAGAGTTTTTTTATTAAGACCCACTTACGGGAAAGCTGTTCATCAACCTCACTGTACTAAGAAACTTGGGAACTCCGCACGGATTTAAAATTTACAAGCTAAAACCTTCAGCCAAAGAATGATGAGAAACACATGACAAAAATAGAGCAAATATTTAGGAAGATTATTCTCTTCCTTCTATTCTTATCTTCTACCCACTCTTTTTCTTTTGTCTCTTTAACAAGAACACTTTAATATGGACTGTGCCAAAATTATTTGTCCTTTATTTTTAATTCTCAATTTTTTTTCACAAGTATTGTTTTCTTTTTGTTTCCTTTATAGCTCAAAGAAATTAAATCCATTCATGGATGTATCACTATAGTTTTTCTTTGCAACTTATTACACTTCAGTTTCATCTGTTTTGTTGTAGGCTTGAGTTATTTATAGCTCTTCTCATTTCAAATAGGCTTTGTTATTATGTAGACACTTTTAATATTTCTTTTTGATTGCAGAGTCATTCTATCTTCTGCCTCTTTTTTAAACTGTCAGATCACCTAATCTAAGCACAAGCGCTTTTTTTTTTCCCCTCACCAGTGTCACTTATTTTAAATCTACCTATCAAGCGATGCCAATATGTAGCCTGCAATGCTGAAACTTTACAGGCTGGTAAGTGACTGTCTAACCTACCAGACAAGATCCATCCAAATCCAATTCTCTTCTTAAGGTCACGGGCATTAGGAGGTCTCCAGCATGACTTGCTTCTTTCTTGCTAGGATTCATTAAATATGAGATTTTCAAGACCTGCTGCAGTGGCTCGGTCTGTATTTCCCTTCCTAGGTTATTCCAGACACATTTCCTTTGTCAAATCCTAAGCCTGATCTTTTTTGTTGTTGTTTCTATTTCTTTTTCCATGTATAATCATAGGAGGTTCAATTCCCAGACATTGTTCAGGCTAACCTCCCTCTTTCTATGTGAGGTTTTTCTGAGCAGACTACCTCGTTGAGCTCCTCCCGAAGATCACAGAAATGTTAAGTGAAACACCTTGCACTGCATCTGTCAGCCAAGCTTATTTATCCATGCCTAATGAGGACAGAGAAGACTGAACTTCAGTACTGAGTCCTGTCATGATCTGCCTGCTCAAACAAGTCAAGGTTGCCTCTAACAATCAACCTCAGACTTTGCCTTTTAGGCCATCTCGGGTGGTGAGATTTTGCTTTCCGGTACAGTTAGTGTCAGAGTACTAATTTGCAGGGTACCTTTGTCTCGCACAGGGCTGAAAAGGCTTAGGGAGGCTACTCTAATTTGAGACTTCAACCTCTTCGAAGCTTGCAGAGCTCTGTCACACAATGGCCTTTTTATTATTCCCAACAGTAGCATTGCTCTTGTGACACAGAAACCACCAAGTGACCTTCTTACAAAAAAAGATTTCTCCTACATTAGGAAATCTGCCAGCTGTAACCATTGCAGACTCAAACCCTTGCAAATACCCACCAAATCTCAGTATAGACCATTTCTTTGTATTTACAGATGTTGTTTCTGAGATCAAGTGTGCTCTCACTTTATAGATTAGTTGTCCGAGTGCTGTCCATCAACTATCGGTCCTTCTGACCAGCTGATGAGCAGACACAGCAGAAAAGCAGAGACTTAACTTATCTAGCAGCCCTGTCAGTAATGACCAATGAGTACAGGATTAAATGAATGGCTGTTGGCTGTGGCAGTTCTTGTAAGAGTTCAGTTGTAAGGACAATATAGCTATTCCCGAACTGTGAACTCTCCTTTAAAGGCTGTTTTACTGTGGTGAGCATTCAAAAGAATTGTCAGCTACAGAGAACCTTTTCTCTGCTGCGTTTTGTTCTGCTCTTTGGTCACCACTTTTTGGACTCTGTTTTGAACTATTTGCAGTGCCACATAGCTTGAGGCTTTCAAGGCCTTTGCTTTCTCTATCTCTATTCTCCAAAACCAGGCATTAGGAAAAGGGTACATAGTTAGGGTTAATGCTAGTGTGTCTCTGTTAATCAGTGGAGATTATAAAAAACTAAACATGAGTAACTGGAGGACTGTATTACCCTCAGTTATTAACTACAAGAGAGGTATTTTAGCTAAATCCTCTTTTTCTTAACTGATACTCTGTATCACTATGGTTAGGTTTCTTTTGACAAGTAAAAGAGATTGACTTCTAATATGTTTGGAAGCAGCATTTTGTAAGATTTTATCAAAATTATTTAATTTCCAACAGCTTTTCATAAAAAACAACTAAATAGTCTTTAAGATATTGGATCAAATGTTGTAATGATATGGTAACGATGCAATGAAAATAGATAATGGAAAGAACACAGGAACGAATCAACATATGTGTAAAAGTATACCTTTATGTTTTCCTTTACAAATAAAAAGTGTTTAAATAGCACCCAATTTAATGGCAATCGAGATTATATCCCCATAGTGGGAAATTAAATGTATTTATTTAAAAGATGAAGCAATTAATTTAAGGTGCCCCTAAAATTGACTCGTCTTTGGCAGACCCTGTCCATGGTTAGCTCAGTTGTGTTTGTCATGCTTTTTGGAAGTTTATTTGTTCACAGTTGTGGCTGAAGTATTCAGGGTCTGTTTAGTACAGTATAGCACAAATATGAGATTTTTTTTAATGTGTATATGACAACAAGGAAGCTTCCTTCTTCATGGCTCACTGACGGTTTATCACTGAGAAGCTGGCAAAAGGCTTAACATTATTTACAAACCACATTCCTGAAAAGTTCAGGAAAGTATGTCTTCATTCAGGGTATACAGATTTTGTATTTAGCTTTGAAGTTAGAGGAGAAGAAGGGAAGGTGAAAAGGTAACTGAAACAATGCATAAATTAACCTGAAGAGACAGAATGATAATTGCATCCAGAAGCCCTGTGATACCTTTTATATTCAGGTACATATGTATGTAGGCACATGAGGGATGCTTTTTTTACACAAAGTGTCATTGGATACCATGTCTAAAAGAGAAAATTTCAGGAAGATTGTCAGAAGAGGATGGAGATCACACTGGGATTTGAGGATATGAGGACAGCATTCAGCTGTCAAATTCCATGCTCCCAAGACCTTTCAGCATAGCTCGTTGGAGCTGCCAGATGGAGCAGTATAGCTAAGCAAAAGAGATTGCTCCTTTGCAAAGCTTGGTCATGGCACAAAATAGGAGAAGGGTATACTAGGGTGGAGCGTGTGGCCACAGTGTTGCAGGCATCACTACAGTGAGGGAAAAGGGGATACCACACAAAAAGAATTGGAAGTATCAATAATCAAGAACGTTAAGATATTTTTTAGTTTGAGTGTAAGTCATGCATTTAAGCTATGTCAAAAATTAGGTAGTTGTGTGATGTGGGTAACTAATTAGAAGGGACTAATCAAAAGATAATAATTTGGCTGACACCAACTAAAAATGACTAAGCAGAAAGACGATGATATATTCTTGATTCTGAGACAATGATACAATACAGGTGAAGTTATACATGTTATCAGGCAAGTATTTTTCACAAAGGTAGAAAAGCTTAAAAAGAACCAACACTGAACACCCTCAACCCCCCCCCCAATTTCATGATCTTACAGGATGTTCTAGAATGTGGAAAAAATACAAGGAAATTTATACAATAACTTGTGGCCAGGAAAGCTTATTTTATCAGAAGACATTATGAACGCTCAGAGGCATAAGGATTTAGCCCAGTGAAACAAAGACTGAAAGGATATGTAACTATTTTCTAAAAATACCTTACTATGGGCAAATTGCAGAGAGGGAGAAAAGCTATTCAGGATGAAGAACAATACTGGTGGAAGCGCAAATGTACTCAGTGGCCATGAATATACTTAGGCTGAACTATCAGAGAAATGAGGGTCTGGGAAGCATTCTGTGAGGAATCCTGAGGGACAAAAGAAAGCTCACTTTATATGAAGTTTGCAAAGTTTATGAAAAATATTATGACATAAAAGCCTCCAAATTTGGGAGATTGGGCTAGATGATTCCTTAAATTCCTTTTAGTCTTTATTCCTATGTACTAAACAGTAATAGTTTGGAATTACAAAAAATAGAAACAATGTTGTGACAGTGCTGCAGCTTCCTCTAGACATTGATTTTGAGCAAGCTGAATAGGCTAAAGATAAATGAAAAACTTTTTTGTCAAAGTGAAATATGTAAAATGAAAATTCTGAACTGCTAAAAGATTTTTCCATCAAAACAACATTCAAATGGTAATTTCTTAAATTGCATTATTTTGTAAAATGCATCCTTTCTTTGCATAAAATGCTAAATTTGCATCAAAAACTTGAATCTTCACTTACCTTTTTGTTTTCAGTTGTTAATTTTGTGGGTCATTCATTGTACCATGTCATGAAAATAGGTAGCACATTAACACAAAATACTGATAACTGAGAAAGGTAGGTGATCTTAAGCAAAAGACAAAAGTAGCTACTCCAGTTCTGATACCAAACAGCAGATTGCTGATGTTTATTCCCTGGCAGCCTTAATCATATGATGAGTCAGGGTTAAAAGATATTATGTCCTCTGCCACACGTAAACAGTTCACAGCAAATACGTCCACAGGCTGCTAGTGAATAAATGGTATGTTCCTACCACCCCACAAATGCCAAGTTGTGCTTTACAAAGTCTGAAGCTTTCATATATATATATGCCATCAATTTAAGAGATATTGAGTCAGTTGACTCTTACCTAAAATGCTACTGAACACTAGGTGAACCATTGAAACTGTGTGCATGGTCTTTGGTGCTAGCAGCAGTGAGATGATTTGAGTCATCTTTCAATCCCTGCATCGCATGTTCACTTGTATCACAAGCTGGTATATGGTGTTAAAGGAATGCATACAGGTATTTCCTGCAATTTGTTTGACATGGTAACATGTCAGATTTTGTAAGCTGATTGCACCAGGCACAGCCCTTGCTGGAGAGGGAAGGTGTCAGACACAATCAGTTGCTGGGGACAGGAATACACATGCCATACAGGTAGCACCAAAAGAGAGAGACTATATAGCTCAGTTAGAGCTTCTTACTTGATTAAGTTTCTGCATCCTATTAGATATTTTTTTGTATGCAAGTATATATAGAGAAAGACATTGGAATACAAGGAATATAGTAAAGTGTTTTCTCAAGGGCGGTAGACCTCTTTCTCACTTCAAATGTAGGCTTTATCGTTGTCTTTATAATAGCTGTATCTGACATGAATCGTGTCAAAACCAGGGACCAGTCATTTCCTCTCCAAAGACAACCATTATCTTTACTTGAGACAAAGCTTGTTCTCCATATAGCACCAACCTGCACAGTTAAGGAAGTTGCACTACATTCTTAAATAACCCTTCCATGTAAGTTCAAGAGGAGCAACTCTTAAGGTAGCCAGGGACTTTGGAATCTCTTAGCAAAATTCTCACTGGAGGATGAATTAAATGAATTTCAAGTGAAATGAGGTTAAATAAAGCTTTTAACAATTTGAATTTGCTTGAGGAGTGGAGGCATTAGTCAAGATTTCTTTGGCA
The DNA here is from genome assembly GCA_013398295.1 of Chionis minor. NCBI lineage: Eukaryota > Metazoa > Chordata > Aves > Charadriiformes > Chionidae > Chionis > Chionis minor. Next base: position 7,816 of record VZSF01001206.1, read on the forward strand.
TATGCATATCAACAATTACATTGCTGGATGGACTATCACAATCAACAAACTGATAACTGATAGAATAAAATAAACCCTGGAAGAGCACAGACATTTCCGATGTGAGGTTATTCTGTATTACCCATGTGAAAAAAGCAATCATAGAGAAACAACAGTAATAAAAAAATGGCATGGCCAGTTTTAAAAGAAGTCCTCAACTGAAAATATTATTCAAGAGGAAAGTGGAAACAGGAATGCTTATGCAAAGCTATAGAGAAATCCACATTTGTTTTTCTTGCTGCTGTTATTATTTATTCAGTTAATATATAGAATACTGCTATGGTTTGTATTAAATCCCCCAGAAATTCAGAAGAATATTGCTTTATTTAAGATAGGCGGGTAGTAGTCTCCTCTGAGGTGTAAGAGTGTCCCTTTCTCATTTGCCACCACTGAATGGTGGCATTTTGACACTGGCAAAATAACAGTAAAGAAGACATGAGAGAATACCTGCTTGGAGAAGAAAGTAAGCAAAACTGCCTTTTGCTATTCTTTGATCCCTTTATCCAGAGAAAAAGAACTTCATATACCATTTGTAAATACTTAATATCTAACTCCATTAAGTATTTTCCTTCTGTAGTAAAAAAATCTTGCAGCTAGTTACTTGAGCACAAAGAAATAATGTACAAATAGTCACAAACATACATGAAGAATTGAAAACAACTATGAGGGTACATCAGTGGTTACTGAAGTCTCTAGAGAAAAAATATGATTAAGTAGTACAGAGAAAAATATATTCTGATTTTCCCAAACTTAAATGACCATCAACTGTCAATGCTAGTTGAGCAAGGAGAAGATATTTCCTGCCAAATGTAATTAGAAAATTTTACATAAAATAAAGTTTTTAACTACTTTTATGTGATATATGGTGATAGCAAAGTCAGCCTGACATTCATTTTCACGATTCGAAAACAAGAGGTTAAGGCCTTTTGGTGGCATTCTCTGCACAAACAGGTACTGGCATGTAGCTCTTGCCCTGGTGAACAGAGGGTCTGGTCAAACAAAAAAGACAACCCACCAGAGAATGGTAGGATATGGATTTACATAAAGATTAAATTACTTTCAAAGGTCAGGCAGAAGATGTGTGAAAAAATATATTTACATCTAGGTCTCCTTTAGCTTGACCTCAAGCCCTTTAACCATTTAACTACAACCTGTCTATTTTTGTAATAAATTAAACAGTAACACTTTCTTCATTCACTAAAAAGTGCTGGTTATGTCTACATTTCTTACTGTCTTCTCTAATTCATCGGCTTGACAAAATGACGTTTTTTGGTAATGTGTTCATCACAGAAATTCTTGAGTACACTATATCACTCCATCAATGAGAGATTTTCTATAATGCGGTAACAAAATTCATATTTTTTTCTTCTTTTATTCCTTCCCAGGGATGGGAATATATGCTTCTGTAAAAGCATATACAGAGAAGCCTTTACTTTGGTGATTTTTGGTTGGTTGGTTGGCAAAGCTTGAGGTGCAAAATGTTAAAGGGTTTTCTATTATGTAAAAATATGTAATATGTTTTTTTATATCACAGCAGGCAAGATTAGTGAAAAAGTTTGACTGAAATTTCCTACTATGGCATATGCCAGGTTCCTAAAAATAATATACATACATGTAATGATCACAATGTTGTCATGTGAGCTGAGAGAAAATGGAGATAAAGCTGATTTGAGCTGTTAGTATAAACAAGAATTTACTGATATTTCATTTGTTTTGTTGCATTTATGGACATTGAAATACTTAAGCAAGCTATCTCAATATTACATGAACTTTATTGTTGGCAGTTCATGCAGTCTTATTTCTGTTTCATTATCACTTTCTGCTGTTACTCTTATTCAATTGTTTCCAGGAGAGGGTGAATGTAGTGTTTCAGAAGGGACACGCCAATTTTTCAAGTTATGTTAAAAATCAATTTATAGAAAAGAAGTAGAGATTACTCCCCTCCAATGCCACTTCCTCAGTCTTGAAACAATAATTAACTGGTCTTTTAATTTCCCTGGTGCTTTAGTCATAGTAATGGTAAGTTGATGAGAGAATGAACTCAGTGTGAGCACTCCATTCAGCTGAAAGATGCATATTTTGCTGTTAACAAATTTCATATCAATTTTATTTTGAATGTGCTATACATAGCAGTGTAAGTTAGAATTTAGCCTACACAAAATGTGTGTGTGTGTGTGTCTTATGCCAGAATAAACTGAACATCATTTGAAGATGTTTGCATTTCTGTCATGAAGGGATATGCTACCATGCATTTCTGACAGCGTTGGATAGCGCACAGGGAACTTACTCTAAAGCAGATGACACACAGCAAATTCATAACCATGCTTATATGGTCCAATAATTCATACTGTATTTGTGTGATTTTCTAACAGCTTCCACGAGGAGCACAATTCTTCTATACCAAATTTTTCACCTTAGAAGTTGAAAGTCTAGATCTCATCTACATCTAGCTTTGATAGAGCAAATGGTAAAAGTAGTGTAAAATATTGTGTTTCTATGCACGTATTTGAACCAAATTGTTAGACTGACTTTATTTTTTTAAAAAAATTAATATCCGTTCATCTTTACTGCATCTGGAGTTATGAAACTTAAAGTATACTTTAAAATAAAATCTTTAATTAAGTGTCCTGCAAAGAAATTGTGCAGTAAATATGGAAGCAGGGATATAATGCAAACCAGTTCCAAAACAAAAAAAAACCCCAACACTCCCTCCTTTTCAAAAAATCTAATTGGAAGGGTAAATAAACATAGCAAAGACAAAAGTGTAAAAAAATGTTTATACAGAACCTTTAACAGTTTCTTATTGTGGTGTCTTCTCGGGCTGAGATCTAGAAATTTGCGCCATAGTGGGAGTTATGGGAGAGATGATTACTAGTGTAGGATACAATAAGGAGGTAAATGTCCTTTTGTATGTGGGTTCAATGTCTGAACAGGACATGAATGCCTGCCTTATTGAAAGAAATGAACAACCCTTCTGACAGTAATCCTCAACATGACTTTAAAAAGCTTATTTACTAATCCAAATTAGTTTAGTTTTCTGACTGACAGCTATTTAAAAAGATTAAACAAAACGAATCTAATCACAGCTTGTCATGGTAAAACATATAGATTGTAGGACATCATGCAATTATTTACTAGAGTTAAGTACACTGGCATTCAGGAGATACAGCATCTGAGCTTCATATTGCGCTTTCTTTAATCCCTTCTCTGATATGCCTTATCAATAGGAAACTTTCACAGCTGACTTCAAAGCTCAACTCTCCTCAGTGTTTAATAATGCTATCTGACATGATTGCTGTCTTCACCAACTCCCTCCATCCTACTCTACATGAATAATACGCTACAGTCTCCCACGGCCTGTAGTGTACCCTTACTCTTTTGAGAAGTATGTTGGAGCCTTCTAGGAATTAGTGCAGTAAAATGGTAAAGCAATACTACAGGGTTACATATTTAAAAAAAAAATAAAATACTTGTAACCTAGTTTGGGGGCTTTTTGTGAACATCTGTATGGATAAGTGAACAGGAAAGATGTACACCAGTTATGCACAGTCTCCTGACCAGGACGTAGGTCCAGTCCAGAAGCTTCCTAGTACAAACAGGAGGCAGTTTCGCCAAGACAAATGAAGAAACCCATTGTCTATGGATGCCAAAACACCCATCTTTTGAGTTACTTGGTCTTTTCATGTTGCATAATTCTAAGCTGATGAACATCTGTTGAAATCAATGGTAAAACTCATACCAGCTAGATTTTCAGCTTATATCTTCCAGGTATATTATGATGCTAGGTGATTCCATGATTCTATGCTCATACTCAATAAATACTGATGCAAATAAGTTGTGCTCTTCAGAAAAACAGTCATAAGTAACTACAACAACAACAAAAATGTATACAGTTCTTACTCTGTATGCAGAAGATCCAATTTACAATATCAAATACTTGTCATAAGGACTACTGCATTCTACAGTATTAAATAATCATCACATTATTGGCCTTGACTAACAACAGCAGCAACAAAAACACAAGCTAGAGTAATAGGTTGGTAATATGAGCTCGTATTTCAGAAGAAAGGACTCTCTCAATCTTCCCTTTCTTACAGTGGTCTGCTTTTTCATCCCACATCACCCAAAGATGTAGCTCTGCGCCAACATTAAAAATGTGTTTCAGCAACAGCAAGGCCAACCTTGGTGCTTTTAAAATTAAAAGCACAACAATCATTTTTCCTAGAAACACAGGAAAAAAGATGTCTACTACCTGTGACCTTGTGAGCCAGGTTGTTTATTTCTGAAATTTTGTTGCTGAGTTTTAAAACTTTACAGAGTTTGCAATAGAAAGGATAGATCCTTAAACTTACTTGTAATGAAAGCTGTTGCATGGCAGTGAACTCTGGTAACAGAAATAGTTTGCAAGCTTGCTGAAAGCTGAGAAAGGTACCAGATTTAATTTATTGCTTAAAGCTATTATATATCTGGGAGTACTGGATTGCTGTTATATGCATGTCTTAATATAGATTTTCACTATCATTCTCAAATCCTCTATTTTGCAGATTGGATTCATTACCATTCTTAAACTCAGTGATAAATATATTCCCACAATCAATTACCCAATTTCCTAAAAAAAAAAAATAAAATTCCTAAATCTTATTTTAATCTTTCTACTGAAAAATGCTGGCATTTAAAATTACCGTCTAGAAAAAGAATTCTTTAAAAAAGTGATATTACAGCTCCTAAGAAAAAAGAAGACCCAAAATCAATTCATTCAGTGAAGAAGTGATGAACTTGCAATCAAAATAAAATATAAGGAATTCCTCTGACTGAATGAATAAGAGGAAAATTAGGAGCTGCAACCAGCGAAACACGTGCTTCGTCAGCAGGCACATGGACTATATAATTAAGAAAATGTTTATCAGCACCTCTAATTATTTACTTAGTACAAATATAAAACTGTGTGACACATTCTTTGGTTAAATGTATTTGTGACTCATTTTTAACTCACAAACATATTAGTCATAAAAATAATCTAGTATCTATGAAAACATGGTTATCATCATTCCAATCTTCAACGTTTACCCAACCAGCAAAATACTCCGGACAGTACAGACAACATGGCTTTTCCAGCTCTATAAGGCAGATTACAACTTTAGACTTGTCAAAATATGCCACTGGGTCGTGCCTCTACTCCCAACACTCATCCACCCTATGGACAAAACATGAAGACAGGTTTCTTGCAAAGTGTTTCTTGCACTTCATAGTGCAAGAGCAAGGGGAACCAAATTAAGGATGTAATGATGAGGATCTCAGTTTTGCCTGGCAACACCAGAAGAAATACATAGATTGGCTCATAAGAAAAGGAGAGGCAAAATAACCCAAAGCTCAGGGACACTGGCCATTATCTAGGGTGTATTTAAAAGTTGTTCATATTTTCAGCCAATACTAGGAGGTGGCTAACTGTTATTATTTAGGATTTCGAGGTGGCGCTAGTGGCCTGATGCCAGTTTGAATTACGTAGTCAGAGTGGCAAGGTACCATTTGCAATGGCTTGAAGCAGGGAGCCCTGATACTCTTGGTACTTTACAGAAGAGGAGGTTTGTGAACGTCTCAAAAACAAAGGTAAAGGTACAGTTTTGCAAAACACTTCATGTCAGGAATGGGTGCTGTAAATCTTTTGGAGAAGGAAAAGTTAATGAAATACAACAATATTGCAAATTCCGGTTTTATATATATTTATAGCTTGACCATTATAGCAGTAATGAGAGCACAGCTGTGGCAGGATAGGACAAATTTTGAATTCCTGCATGGAAAAAGGTCACAGCTTTGCCTCCACACGGATAAGTATAGGAGGTAAATGGAGGCTACAAAATATCCAGTATAAGGATAAAGTTGAAAAAAAAATGCTTTATGTCCTGCTTTTGAGTCTCTGCTGTTTCTGTAGAGCTATCATTAAGTTGAATGCAAGTCAAGGTCACAACCTAAGTGCTGAGGTTCAGTGAGCAGCTAAAGTACCCATGAGAAGGAGCCATCAAGGTCTGATAGCATGAATATTCAGCATTAACACCAGAATGATGCTGGCGCTGAAACTTAATGCGGAAGTCACAGACTTTCTCTCAGCTGCCCTACTTAGCAGACATATCTACAGCCTAATGTCTCCAGGTGAAGAGTGTTGTTTTTTTGTTGGGAAACATTTTCAAAATGGCACACTGGATTACTGCACTTCAGGTCAGAGGCCATTATGCAAAATTTCCTAGTACATGTATGCTGTGTCCAAGGTGAGGACCCAGTGCACACTGATGACAGTTTGCAAACTCCCGACATGCAGCTATGACTTTGTGATGTCTCACAGTTACCACAGAGGTCAAACCACTGTTCTCATTTTATATGGTATGCCTCAAAAGGACGTCAACAATGTCCGAGTGTTTCAAACCCAAGTAACTTTTCCCTCTGAGCTTTAGGGCAGAAGCAGTTCACTGAAAACCTATTGCTCAGGGTTTGACAATAAGTTGTATATTTGAAGAGTAACTCTTCTCTGCCACAGGGAGTCCNAATTAGTTCTGCTCATTTTCAGATATTTCAAGACTTTTTCTTCTATAGAGAACAAATCCCTAGCAAATCAAGAGGCACCTGATGTAAATTATCCAAAATAATTTTAAGAACTGTTCTAAAGCAGAAAATACAGAGTGGTATAAAGGCATTAACATAGATCTATATGTGTGTTCATGTATGTGTGAGTCAGTAGTGTATGTTAAAATTCCTTGTTTTCTTATTGCTCTCCTCTTATTGCAATATTAGCAGTGCCTTTGTGAAAACCATGTTTTTCCTTGAGTGCAATAGTTTCTTGTTGATTGGAACAGTCAAATTGTACAACTGTCTATGACATGACAATTTCTTGCTAAGTTGTATTGACTATTATGACAGAGAATATTGAACATGAAAACCCCCAGCTGCTAGTGAACAGTGAAAGTAGGGATGTTGCTCCAGAGAATGAACTTATTCATGTCAAAATCCTTTTTAATAATGTTTGAATAAGAAAACATTTGATGCAAATCAAAATGACAATGGTTATCTCAGTCTGATTTTCTTTTGCATATTAGCTCATCAGCAGATTGTGGTAAGCAGCAGACTAGCTGCATTAATCATATTTTCCTTTCTGAGCCGGAGCACTCTTTTTTTGCAAATAAACCTAGTTGATTATCAGTCATCACAGCACTTTGGGGTGCTTCAGAGTCTGCTGAACCACTTATTATGGTTTGTTTTTCTGTGAGAATGGAATATTGACAAATTCTATTGCTTCTCAGGAAATCTTTTTTAGCGAATTTGATAACTGAAGAAATATGTCTATATAGTAATTTTAAGCATTTTTTTTCCTGACAACAGTTACTTGAAGTGACAGACACCAAAGATAAGCAGATATTAAAGAACGTACATGTAAAAGAAGTTATAGTTTCATTATTCCCTTTCCTTTTCATTATTCTCTTTCCTTCCATGTGTACTCACAATAGAGTTACCATTTCAGAAGGGAGAAAGTGAAATTTTGGACTTAGAGGCCAAGAGACGCCTGCAGACAATGCAGGTGAGACCCTGGTCCCAGAGGAACAGCAGCACCCCTTGCTGTGGGCCAGTGACTGGGTGAGTAACTGCACTTTGGGCAGGCACTCCGCTGTTATAGGAGCCTTTACACATCCGTACTGAGGAAGCAAAGCATTAAGAGGGAATGGCAAATGAAAACATTTCTGCAGAAGACAGTGGTAATTTTCATGAGACAGAATGGTGCAAAAACCAGGGCACTAGACTCATGACTTGGAGTCCTTACATCATTACCAGAAAGACAACTATATTTATATTTTATGTTTTGAAAATAGTTTCAGCCTTTTTGGCAGTGGGAGAGATTATATACCAAACACTGGACATGAAAAAAACCCACTCTATTAAAAAGCTAATGTGCCTTTGACATGGTGACATTACCAGAGCTAGCTATAACCGAATATACTTACTTCTTTTATTTGCAGAAGTTGAAATGTAAATTGCTTTTAATGCTTTAATTTTATCAGGCTCACATTGGACTAATGTTTGGCAGTAAAGTCAGTTTTTCATTAATTTCTTCCATAAATACTGTATGACGCATTGAATGTATATCATATGCCATATATATTCATTTTTTTATGCATAGCATTTTATAGAGAACAATAAGAATTTTATATTCCCTTTGAAAAAAAAATCTGCCTGTGGTCTAATAAGAACATATCTTAAAGCCAATGTTCATGATCCTTTATGGCAGCTTGTGTGACAGCTTTATCTATCTATTAAGAGCATACCTACCTATGAAATTATTCTCAAACTGGAACATTTCATAGCATATTTTCACCTTTAAGAAACTGTTTTAGAGCTGCAGGCAGAGGTTACTAGAGCCTGAGGGAAAAGTACTTAAAGCCATTATTCTACAAAATATACGTATCTGAATTTTTGGCAAGACCTTGGCAAGATCACATTGCCACTTTTTCACCCACTGCCTTTTTTTCCCCCATCCCATTCACATAAAACTTTTCCATTCAGACAACAGGTCTTCAACCTGAGGAAGTGAATTTCCCACCTATAAAACTCCAGATTGTGAGTCTTTTCTTGCTTGAGCTACGAAGCATCAGACCTGGGGTTGACTTAACAGCTGGCTCACACAAAACCCAGGAGCTGCAATGCTGTTTGTAATCCAAAAAGGGAGATTTCTATGAAAAAAACCTGTGACTAAGTACCCACTACAGAGCAAGAACACAAAGATTTGTTTAAGGTGCCATTTTGGGGGGAAGAAATAAAACGTGGTTCTAGAAGGACACTACATTTTTTTTTTTCCTTTTCCATTTCTTGTTGGAAGTGATTTAATCAGTCTATATTATTAGTCCCAAAATATCAAAAATTACTGCCAGCCATTGAACCTTAAACAATGCATAGCACAGAATGAGGTTTTTAACATCAGTGTGACAAAAGTAATGTTCTGAAATACTGACATCTCGTGGCATGCTGTATAAATAGCAATATTCTCCAGAGAGGTTCTTTATGTACTTTTCTAAATGAAGGTCAGTCACAACAGATGATGCAAAAGACTCAAAATATATGAACATTTTCACTCTCATTTAAAAAACCAAAAGTGATAGATCTACTTTCTAGCTATATCATTAACAAAGAACAACATAGAATTAACTTCACAAAATACTAGGGTTGATGCCATGGTAAACAATTTTAAGATAAAACAGTTAAGAGTATTTTGTAATTACTTAGGAAACATTTTTCCATTGACACTATTAATAAATTGGGCAGCATTTTAGGTAACCACAATGGGATGTCTAATGCCAATAAACTACGTCAGTAACAGGTCACATAATCAAAGAGCAAATACTCATCCTGGAACCATGATGATGATTTTGAAGTGGTTTCATTACTGGGGTACATTGAAAGGTGATTGACATCAGGCTAAAACAGTAGTATGTTCATGGACAAGATGAAAATAATTTCCATACTGCCTACAACGAGGAAGTTGGTGTTCTGTTCCTACCTCTTCAGAAACAGCCTCAGAGAAAAGCTGCATGTCTCTTCCAGACATTAAGGCAAATCACCTTTTCTAGAATTTAGGTAATAGCAAAGTCCTTTTTTCTTTTCTTTTTTTTTTTTTT
>VZSF01001206.1:17525-212601 GCA_013398295.1 Chionis minor
TTTTTTTTTTTTTTTTTGGGGGGGGGGTGTGGGATGTTATTTGGGGTTTTTTGTTGTTTTTTGGGGGAGGGGAAGGGTTTGTCATTGTTACCACTGGAATACATCTTAAAGACTTTTGATTCTAATTCTCAAAAGATAGTAGAGTTGAAATAGACCAAAACACCCCAAACAAATTACTTACAGTCACTTACAATCAGTTTTTATTTGGTTTGACAACCTATCTGCACACCCATTAGCTACACTTAATTATCTCTCTGGTGGTGGTATTTAGAAAGTCCTGTTAAAAGACTGTGAAGCCTTCATTCTAGACAATTCAGCTAGCTTATCTTCATTACATTTTCATATTGTTTATATGCATTTCTTCTCTCCTGATTTACTAATCTTGTCTTTTGCCAATAGCTGCTTAGGACAGTATTTCCCATTCGACTACCTTAATTCCAATTGTGATGCTACCGTGCTGACTGCCAGAAATTGGTCAGACACGTGCACCAGAAAGATAATGACTATAGATTGTGGTGGAAATAAGTGTTTAGTATCACTCGCTGCATATAACCCAAGCTCAATGTTAGTGGAAGAACATAAAGACAGACTACAGGCTAGAACCAGAAGAACAGATGGGTTCCATTAGCTTTTTCAGTTCTAGTCCAAATTCTAAGTCTGATATTGTAACATTAGTCTTGTAAACAGCAAACTGCTTTTCTCTATTCTGGAATTTTCTCTGCCACATGGAGAAATGAAAGATCAGCAATATTTTATTACATAGCTAACGTGAGCAGCTAAAGGTAAAAAGTTTGAAGTACAACCAGGTAGGATCCTTTAAATCCTGATGAGAAGAAAGGAATACTTGAAGTGGAACTAATGCCACTAGCTCTGGAGAAATCTAATTTTCTGCATTCGTTTCACATTATAAACTAAGAGTGCCCCAGATTTGTCACCATCACCAGAAAATACAGAAACAATGGTTATCAAAGTCATTATAAAAGTAATTTTCTTTTATCTGTCTATCATTAGCAGGAAGGTTGGGAATTCTGCTAACACAGAAGAACTTCCTCCCTACGATCCTTACCTTCAAGATATCTAGGATGTACCTCAGAATAGCATAAAAGCTATAAATGTAGGAAGAAAAGTCAATTTTCTGCCGGAAGAAAGCAGGGCTCCATCATGCGTAACTGTTACTTGAGAAGATAAATGCTATAACTCCAAACATCTCCCCCCTTCCTTCTTCCTTCTTCTTCCCGCAGCTTTACATGCTGAGCATGATGTCACATGACATGGAATAACTCTTTGGTCATCTGGGGTCAGCAGTCCTGGCTGTGTCCCCTCCCAACTTCTTGTGCACCCCTAGCCTCCTCTCTGGCAGGGCACTAGGAGGAGCAGAAAAGGCCTTGACGGCTTAGCAAGAACTAAAAACAGTGTGTCATCAACACTATTTCTTATCCCAAATCCAAAACATAGCACTGTACCACCTGCTAATAAAACAGTTAACTCTATCCCAACTGAAACCGTGACAAAGACATAGATTTCAACTTTTTTTTTCCCATAAACTGTCTTTTCCACTCAGAAAATAAACTTTAGTTTCCGTACAAAATGTAACGTGCTACAAATCTTCTCAGAGTTCACAAAACTTTAATACAGAGTAAGAAGAAATAAACATTAAATATTCCAATGAGCCCTTTTCAAATTTCAATGTATTGATCAGAGGTCAAGTGGATTAAATACCTATCGTATTTCTGTGCTTTGCATCATCGCTCTAGCTTTCATGTATATTTGAAATGTTGTCTTTGTATTTAAAGAAAATGTAGTCTTCCTGAATGGAGGCAATGACCTAGTGACCTATAACAGAAAATTTAAAAGGTCCCTAGAAAAGCTGGACGCACCCAGATCCCCAAGGTTGGATGAGATTCGTATAAGGTTGTTTGAAGACCATCTCAATCGCAATAAATCATTGTGATCGAAGGAAGACCCTGACAGTTTCTCAAGAAAGGCATGGAGGATCCAGATCAGCTTCACTTCAGTTCCTGGAAAGATTACAGCACAAACCTACTGGCAAGCGACTCTTTTCCATGTCATCTCTCATAGAACCTCAGAAATTGTCTGCTGGTAGTCAGAGGTCCAGAAACTATACTATTGAACTACCACCCTAGAAGAAATGTGTAGAGAGGCCATATTTACAAGCACTCTTAGTACAGTAGAATATGAAATCCAGTTTTGGTAAGTGTAGATGCAACTGAGAAATATCTGGATTTTACGGCTGCTAAAACCAAAATATTACAGCAGCTGAAAATCAAATACAAGTATAGGAAAATATGTTAGAAGTCTGGAAACAGTTAAAAATACTTTTAAAAAAATTAAAAATATAATGAATAAAAGCAAAAGTAGGAGATAATCACAAACTGGACTACATGAATGAAAAATATTAATAAAAATAATTACTTTCTTTAAGAATTTACACAGCACAAGTATTGAAAGAGGGGACACATTTGTCGCTTTGTGGAACTTCTTGATACCTACAAATTTTATCTCTGTGTCCTGCAAATATTCCAGGCGACTTGGCTGTCAAAATACATATTGTTTAGGGTATTTTTTCATTTGGGTTTCAATAATCCAGAATATGCTTCTACTTCTGTCAATCACAGTAGATTGTGACTTGTTCAAGCTGAGAGAAAGAGCAGTGACATAAAGAAAAACTGAAAATAAATTCACTTATCTCATTTTCTTCCCTCTCTTTCTTTTGTGTGTATCTACACATAGAGAAAGAATGTGTATATACTGTTGAGAAAGAGGCATATCGATGTGTGCCATTCAATGGTATGCTGAGATCACTGCTTGAATAAACATACCAAGGAAAGAAAAATACATTTACAAAAAAGCAAATTAAGCAACATGCTACAAGGAAACTCTCACCTACTTCCAGGTTAACTTAGACTGTGAAACACTCAACAATTTTTGATGTGAATTTTTGAGAGAGATGCACTAGAAGGGCCCAACTTCGTTTCCAAGAAGCCCAGTGTGACCGGCCAAGTTAGACATATACATCCATACCGTAGTCCATTTAAAGTTAAGTTCCCAACTGTCTACTGATACCAGTAGAAACTTATAGGCATAAATGCTACTATGATACAACCCTCATAAGCTTCAAAGATTCAGAAACAGGGTCTGATTGTACAAATTACTGAGACCCAGGTCCCCAGGGTATCTAGGCACTTATCTACTGTTGAAGGGAATTAAGCAGAAGGCTTCAGAGGGTGATGCTGAAACTCCTGCAGGCTTAATTAACATAAGTGCTGAGGTTCATTTCAAGCCAGTGGTAGCATTGGTCCTCAGCATATCCTTTTCTCAGAACTTTAACTTCTAAATGAGTTTTAAAACTCACTCTTTCGCCACTAACCACAGATAAACATGAAATCTTTTCACAAATAATTTTCATCCTGCTTTGTCCTCTGGCAGAAGACAATCACTTAGTATACACTCTTTATGATCCATAAAATGCATTTAGTTTCTGCTTTTCTCTGAAGATAATTTACTACTAATTATGCCTTAAAAGAAATAAAGCACACTCTTGATATCAAGTTATTAAGAAATGAGGAGAAAGTGGAGAAATTATAATTAAAAATCATTCTTAAAAATGAAAACATGTACACACAACTGCATGGTTTTCTAAGATCTGAGCTACATGTTTCTGCATTTACTTTCTTAAGATCAGCAACAGGAGTGTGTATATGTCCATCATATCCTCCTCTCAGTTTTATTACAGTAGTAATTCCAAGTTAATTACTAATCCTCTTCTCTCCCTTCTTCCTCCTCTTCATCACAAATTCCAGTCATGAGACACTTACAGTGCTATTACAGCATGACAGAAAGCTCACAACCTTCCATCTGTGCACGGCTGTCTTCCTCCTTGCCTTGTCTTTTCAGATAGGGCATCACTGGCAGGTAGTACCTCATCTCCTTAATGATTTTGGACTTTAAACAGGAGTTGTGTGGAGCACACATCTCTTCTTTTAGTGTCTTTGTGAGATGCTTCATTCAAATTATTTATACAGATAGATATTTAAAAGTCTCCAATTACAGATTTGATGCAAATATTCCTTACTAGAGCATCTATTGAATATCAGGAAGATGCTTAATTATGATTTTTTTTTAAATGCAGAGGATTGGGTAAGGACATAATGAAGGAGTTATCATTCCCAACACTGTAGAGAAAAAAAAAGTCTCTGAATTCCATTAAGTAATTAAGGATTGTTTAAATATGCCTAGCATAGTGCTTGGCCTATGAAGAGTATTGTTACAGAATTTTAAGAGTCATTCATAAGTTTGGGTCATAAAATTTGGTTCTAGTAAGACCTGTGAGTTCAACTGAGAAACACAATGAATGCAAACATTTTGTAATTTTAAATCTTCAAATTTATTCCTGACAGCTGTGATGAATGCTAGTAGATGCCTGCTGCAGATCCCGGAGATATCTGGAATACTTGATTCTGCAAAAACAAATTTACAAGACAATAATTAATATCCTTGGCTTTGAACAGGTAATTTCAAAGTAAAATTGGAAATCAGATAGGACATTTAACACTGGATAAACTTGCTTGAATAATGCAACAGTTCAGAGATAACTTTAATTTCCTTTCAGAAAGAACAGTAAACCAGAGCAGATGCTTGTAGTATACACTTAAAGGATGGAGAAAACAGGGAATTGGTCTTTTTCTTTCAAAAAAGCATTGGAAAGACCACAGGAAAATATTTTTCTACAGTACAAACCAAATTCTTTGTATACCTTGTTCTATTTTCTAGCATAATAATAATTAATCTCTCAAAGAAAAGTTTTATTGTTGATGTTTTAAAAGCTTTTACCATTTGACCTATTCTAAAAACACAGTGAATAATTTGCTATGTCATTGCTTTTTCTGTTATACAAGATATCTCATTCTGATTGACCATTATTTAGTAATATTTTAATAACAAAAATTAGCTAGTTAATAATAAGCCCAAACCTACTATGTCCAGGACTACATAAAGAAAAGGAAATTTACTTGGGGATAATTACAAGAAGTTTGGCTGCTACTATAGATTTTTTTTCTCCGATGGAGAAAGAAAAAAAAAGGCTTTTTTTTTTTCCCCCCTGAAGAAAAATACAGTCAGCCTTGAGTGTTAATAGATTATTCCTCTTTGACCCCAAGTCTGGCAATCAGTTGACCCAATTCCTGGGAGCAAAATACCCCAGCAAGGAATCGAAGGGTGTCTGATGAGCAGGGGCTGCTTTGCCTGTGGCGGCTGACAAGCTTAATCTCCCTGCTGTCCCCTCTACCCTCCATGTATGGATGCCTGACCTGTTTGTCAATCAGCGTTTAAACTGCCGCATTTAAGAGCAAAGCATTTTGCAGCTTACCAAAACTAGAGGGTTTTTTTTTATCTTAAAATGTTGTGTTGTAATTGATGTTCCTATATCTGTGCATGGGGGATAGGGCAGACAGGTAGGCCTGTTAGTGCAGGCATCTCAGATAAAGATATTCCCTCTTGTCTGTCAGATTTTACAGAGTGGACCCTTGATGTCACTTTCATATTCAGAGGAAGGAGGGTCAAAACTAAATAAAATAGGCAGCCAGGCAGAGGAAAAAGCCCTTCCTGGCCCTTCAGTGTGGTTAACTGAAATTCTGAAACATAAAATTTTACTTTAATCGTTATCTTCATAGACTTGCAAGTACTATAAGAATAAGAACAATACAGAAGCTCTTATTTTAAAGAAAGGGGGTGGCTAGAATAATCCAGAGAAGCTGATTTTAGGAAAAATATTTTTTCTCTTTTGTCAGATTTGGGGGTTTTTTCCCTCTTTTGAAGTATCAGAGAGTGTTTACAGAGAATATATCTAGAGTGAAGTAGTTCAGTGCTGTAGGGTTAAGGTTGTGGATCGACAACAACAGAAAGAAGTCCTCCAGAATGTCTAGCCTTCACAACAATAACAGAAGATACAGAATTCCTCATAAAAGCCATCTTTACCTTCAGTTTTCAGAAAATTCAGACTGATCTTACAGGCAGTAATGAAGAAACCTCCCCTACCACCTTTCCCAAACTGCTCTAATATTAATTACCTTCATTAATAAGGCACTGCGACATTGTTCCAGATTGAATTTGTCTTATTTCAGTTTCTATCCCTTGGATTAAAACCCCACTTTTTTCTGCTCTGGGATATAATTCCCTTGTGTAAGTAACTACAAGAAGTTAATACTGTCTTTGTTAATGAGTGAAATCAACTGAGCTGCATAAGCCTCAATTGTAAGACTTGTTTTCCAGTGCCTGCATTATTTTTGAATGCGAAACTTCTATAAATTGGGGTTAATAAAGTTGGACTCCTTGTTCTGGCAGCAGTTTTACCAGTTCTGTAGTCAGCGGGAAGATCATTTCTCAACTTCTGCTTGTATTAAGACACATGATATTTTATTACAGCCATTTAATCAGGCAATTAAATTCTTCCAAGTATTACATTACTCAAAGTGTCTACTTCACCAGTATGTGCATCATCCACAGCCTCCGGAAACACAAAAACTCGTTGTCTGATCTATTGAACTAGGATAGAAAAGGCACTCCTCAAGAGCTAGGACTAGCCCATTTTACGGCTCCATTAACAACTTTAATAAAACTGTCAGCAAGCTATTTCATATCTTAACATTATTAATAGTGATTTAATGGGACATCTTGTTCAGTATCTTAATGAAACCCAGCCATTTCACCCCCTGTTGGCTTTACGAAGCAAACTTGCAACTTTGGGTTTATTTGACACCACTTTAATGATTTCTTTCATCTGCGTTTTCAACAGCCACAGCTGAACTATGTCACGGAACAACCTTGTAAAATAGGTATGTGTATTTGTAAGTATCTGTGTGTTTAAAGGTGTATTTTTCTTAATTTCAGCCTGACAATTTTGGTGTATTTGTGTATGGAAGAAAGGTGTTTGATTTTACTGAGGGAGAAAAGACAGGAAAGAAATTCGTTGGAGGCAAAAACATGTGAAAGACAATTAGATCAAGTATCCTTGCAAGATCACTGAATGACATCAACAGGAAGGAAGTAGTTTTGCAGAACAAATAGAAAACCTGTACAGATGGGTCACTGTGTGAAAGTAACTGAGTAACTGTTAGAACTTAATGCTTTCTCTGCTAAATTACTTCAAGGACTTGGTTGTAGGCTCTGCAGGAAAGAAGTCTCTGTTACCCAGAGGTATTTTCATCAGATCACGGTTTATACCAAATAAAGCTCCTTTACCACTTCTATGCCAATAGTTCCCAAGGGCTTTCCAGGAGATGGGTGTCACCTCTATACAACTAATGACTGTTACAACATAATCTCTTGGAACAAAAAATAGTGAGTTCTTTCTGCAAGAAGGACCACAACAACAAAAGCTTTTAAGAATCAAAAAGCACCCACAGTAGTGGCCACTGCCACTACACACTGCAGCCACTATCTTTGTAGGGTCAAAAAACTTGTAATCTAATCAGTTTTTAGAACACATGTCAGTAGTTTGCACTGCTTCAGCTTCCACCTGTGACCATCTCAGCTCACTGAATCATGTCCTTGTCAGTAACCAAATGGTGAAATGACCAAATCCTGGCTTTCCCTTCAACTCCACTGTGCTGCTGTCCTTTGCCAGAGGAGCATCCTCTTCCTTCAGTTGCATTTCTAGGTTATCAGCTTATATCCTCTCTTACTTCCTTTAAAGGTTAATCTTGAACAGATTCCCTCTCTAAATATCCACTCTGGAGCTGCTTCTTGTCTCTCTCCGTCAACTGAAGGGCCAAGAAGTCACCTTTGTAAGACCTTAGGTTTATCCACTTTCTCCCTCCCCATCAGCTGTATCAGGAAACTTGAGTCCCTTGGCTGTCGAAAGAGCAAGTAGATTGTGGCTGAGCTCTTGGCTTTGCTCTTATTCTTCTGCTGTGCCATTGCTTTGTACCCTCGGCAATGTACATGCTCAATCTGTCTGTTCTATTTCTTGTCCCCGATTTCCAATATGAACTGCCTTTCCGAGCGTTGGCCTGTTTCTGTAGTTCACTTTTGCTTCTGCCGTCTGTGTCTGCTGCTCACCTCATGTTCTGTCTCCAGTTCAGTTTTAAGGAGACAACATTATTTTCTATTAAAATGTACTAAAATAATCTTCTAAAAATCCTTTCCTCCCCCCAAAAATATGAAGGCTAGGTCTCTAATTTCATTTGCTGCAAATTCCTCTTATCTCTTGTTCCTTTTATTGCTCAGATCCACTAGCTACTGACAAAGACAGAAATCCTAAAATTATCTTAATCAGTCACACTTACAAACTTTGTCAATATAAATACATACCAATCAATTCTTTTTTCCCTGTATAACAAATTTAAGCTTCTTTTCTTCACTTTCAGATCACTGTAGAATGATCTTGCTTCTATTCCATTCATTAAAATTCTTTATTTATACAGTGGCACAGGGCTAAGTGTCTGGTTTCCCACTTCACAAATACCTGTTCTATTATCCATCACAGTACTGACCAAGTATTGAATTAATGCCTTTCACAAAAAAATTCATGAGGCTCCCCTACCATTTTCTTTTAAATATTATTTCAAGAATCATTTTCTGAAAGATTGCCATTAGTTACCTGGCAGTGAAAAACTATATATGTATTTTTCCTGAACTCTACTAAATATGACTGGAGGTATAACACATCTGGATATATGTGTATATACATGTATATGTACGTACATTCACATGTACATGCATACATTAATAGATATTTAAGTATGTATATGGAAGATGGCATACTTAACTTGTTTGTGTCTTCCTATACTTTTCACAGTGCTGCTTTCCATGGAGCCAGGAGCAAAAGGAAGTTAGTAACATCACTATCCATCATCAGTCTGCAACCTCCTTTGAGCCCTTTATTCCTTGTCTTCTCAGTTTTCAGTACTTCAGAACATGGATCACGTACTACATATCTTGACACTGTCTAACACTGTGGCAGTGACCTCTGGGTGTTATGACAATATAAATAATAATAGCAATGCCAATAGCGATGGAGAGAAAATAATTTCAAAATTTCTGATCCAAGCAACACAAAATACTTCTGACAGAGAAAAGGTTACATGCATTGAAGTTTGCAAAACTAAAGCATTACTTTAGGCTTACTGTGAAGATGATTGTGATTTGATTTCCATTAAGGGAATTCAATGGAAAACACTTAAGTCTATCACCAACCAAACTGAGACTTCAGAATCAAACCATAATTTTATTTTAACAAATATAGACATGGAAATATCTGCATTGAATACGCTTCCCTAAGGAAGTATCTGCTACTTTTGGCATTTTGCCCTATGTACTAATTTAATGACAAAATACACACACACACTCTAATACTTAGTATGATAATGAATTGTCTTAATTGTCTTTTTTGTGTTCCTAAACATAGCTGACATAGTGCTGACAGTTTCTTCTGATGAAGGGGGTTAAAGAGAACTAAAGCTTTGATATCAAGTGTCTTAGAAATACTCTTTGTCCAAAAGCTTTTTAACACATGAATAGAAGAGAAGCTATTCACAGACAAGATCCTATCAGACAAAAATGATATTTGGACACACAAGAGAGGAAATCAGCTGCCTGACCCTCAGCTGTCCTTTTAAGCAAATCCACCATGAGAGAACATCCAGCAGTTAAGCATGCCAAGATAATAGCCAGGAAAAAAAGCTAAAATTATTGCGATCCAGATGGCATTATAGGAAAAAATACATATCAGTGTTTTGCGCTGGCATTATGCTGTTGCCAAGCAATTCCATTGGTGTTTGCTCTCTGCCAGACCAAGTAGAAGGGCAGGGTAAAGACAACATAATAAACACCAAAAATATAATATGGCTGTTTCTAACATTTTAGTTCTCTTGAAAACAGATTGATATCTATGAAATCCACATGCCAAATTAGGGAATGAACATATTTTCTGCTCTCATTGGAATTATAACTTAAAAGCTTGAATATTAAAGCAGTAACTATTCAGAAACAAAACAAGAAGAGCCTCTTTATAGATCTTATAGACATCAGTGAGGCTAAAAGGTTGGTGATAATGTCAATAAAGTAATTAATTGCTAAAAATACTTATTTTTTTGTAAGCAATGTTTCTATATAATCTGTGCTCAACATTCAGGTTGGAAGAAAGAATATCTGCAATAAATAGGTATGCCTCTAGTAAACTTGCTAAGAATTCAGAATTAAAGATTCAAGGTTATGGTAATTCAAACAAACACCACAAATCTTTTGTACTGCTAGAAGGAGAAATAATTGCAAAAAAATGTATTTTTTTTACTGAAAAATTGGTTTTTGGCAAGACACACCATCATATGTCATTGACGGCATCACTTGCTTCCCGCTGTCAAAAAATACTTTTCTCGGAAGGGTTCCACATCTTATTTCTACCCTTGTTCTTTCTGAGCAAATGAAATGGCCAAAATTCATTTCTGCTCTCTATAATCTCCTTCATACCACCAGAGTGGCAGGCACCATCTGATACTGAATACGTATTGTCCCAAGCCATTGTTTATAATACAGGTTGAAGATTATATTGAAAATACTCGTTTCAGATTTTTCAAATGAAAAGGGGATGGACTCTGGTGTTATTTCCAATGTTGTTATCTAAAAAAAAATCAGCTTTCAAGAGCTGCACATTCCACTGCTTCAAAGAAAATAGTAAAGATGAATTATTACCTATTATTGTGTTCAGTTGAAAATAACAAAGTTTTGAAGTTCCAAAAAATATTGTTTTCATGTACCTTTCATTACTTTTAAAAGGAAACTCTCATGGTAGGGTTCTGTTATTACGCCTGATTGCTTTCCTAAGAAGAAAGGTGTTGATTGTCCTACTGTTCAGATGAAATAAAAAACATTTCGAGAAAAAGATTTTCGAAATAAATCAAAGGTCAGTTTCTCTTGGAGTGAGATCCCATATTTTCATCATGCCAATATTATTTTAAACCAAAATATATGTATTATTATATTCTCTCCTTATTGTACATCTTAATAATTCCCTTTAACATTTCTGGAGATATGCATGACTAGAAGGGCAAAAAGGAGTTTATACGTCTGTCTTTCAAAACTTGTATGAAAATAGGAAGAAAAAAATATGTATCAAGTATCTGAAGATTTACGTACCACGCTGCAAATAAAATTAATAAATGACTCTTCTCTACTATGGATCCTTTGTTTTTTAAAAAGATTGCACAAATACATAGAATCATGTCAGGTTTTCATTAACTGGCCATAGGCAATTTCACTACATATCTGCCGATTATCTCTTAGCTGAGGTGTAGGATACTGTAATAATCTATAACAGAAGTGTGTTAACACTCTTATTTGTTACCAAAGTTATATGAAAACATTTGATTAACCTTAAAAACAGTGAAATATCATTTTGTACTGCTCTCACTTAAAACTTACGTGCAAGAAGAGCAAAATAACAGAAAATTAAATGCTTTTTCATAATCCTAATTTTTAAATGGAAATCCTGATTTTCAATTGACGTGCAAGATGAGCAGCATATTAGTAGGGAAACACTGTTAGATGAGCACGCACCTAGTTGAAGGAAAGGTACTTTTTAAACTGTATTTACTAAGAAATCGAAGAATTACTTAACCAGTCTTCTGATGGATGTTACCTGTCAGCATATTAATATGAATAAAAACTGATGTTCTCTATTTCTTTAGCATCCATAGATTTTTCTGTAAGCATATTTACATTACAGGATGCTAAACATAGAAAAATACAATGATTTACTTACTGTGTGCTGTTTCCACTGTTGTACATAATAGAGAATTTTTGCAAAAACACTCACAGGTTTTAGCTATAAAAGTGTTCATTTTAGCTTTGTCATACATTAAATAAAGAACCAAAACAACACCAAGCATTGACAGATTTTGTGCAAGGATCTAAAAATTTATCAGAAATCAACAGGGATGCAGAGACACTAAGTACAGTATTACTCAAATCTTTACTGCAAACACCACTCACAAGTTTATCTTAAACAGTTCCAAAATTGTGCAAAGTTGTTTCATTAAGTACAAGTAGCATAAGAGTATGTGCTTAGGACACACCTATGAATCTGTCTTGTTGTTTACATATAGGCAGAGAAAAAGAAACAAGGGAGAGGGAGATGCCCATGTGTAAGTATCCATATGTAGACACATGGAAGAAAACCAGTCTTTACGAGGGGTCGTCTTGCTGGTAGATCTCGCATCAGGCAAGTCATTTCCCTTTCTAAGCAGAGGAACTAATCTCTTGTGTTAGTTCACTGTTAAGTCTGACTACCTTAGTAACAAAGAAAATGTATCACCAAAGCACCCATAGTGTATACCTATATTTGGGATTTAAAAGCATCTGGAATCATAATTAATAGTTGTGCATGAGAGATGGCTGAAAATCTTATTCTCATGTAAAATGTGCAGTGGGGAAGATGTGTAAATAAATTTTCTACATATATAAGTGAGTGTGTTATACACAGAGCATGTAGAAGGTCTCAGCCCAAAATAAATAAATAAAATAAGAAGGAGAAGCTTTAAGAAATAGAAATGGAATAGAAAGTTTTCTTGGAAATGACTTAACTAAAAAAAAATAATAAATAAATTAGTCCTGCTTTTACAATAAATGATACAAACTTATCCTAAATCCATTAACTTCAGTCAGGTAATGTGAGGCCAGGAGTGAAAAATCTTAATTCATTTTCTCAAAAGCAAAGCTTTCTCAGGCATTTCTCTGAATTATTTTTGAGAACTTTGTCCTGTGAGGTACCTACCTTCACAATATTTTTATGTTATTCAGTACCTTCAGCCAACAAACACATCCTCACATCATTAAGCTGTCATGGCTCTTTCAATAACATCAGTTTTTCAATTTTATGACACTAACAAGAAACATTTGATTTAAGATATTGCTTGTTAAAAGAAGATGAAAAAATATTTCTATCCCATGGATGAAGCGGTGAACTGACAAGACCACAATCTATTTCAAATATATTTCAAAGCTGCTAGCAAAATATTTGTAGTGCTCTGCATCAGTATGTATTATTTTTTGATTCCCCAAAGGACTGCTTCAGGAGCTGTCCTTTGACTACGAGACTATTCAATAATACTTTGGCTCCATGGATTTGGCTTGCCAGCATTCTTTGTAGATCTTTCTGAGTCTCGTAGGAAAACAAAGAACAGCTACTAACGTACACCAGTTATTATAATTCCATTTTTACATTTCTCATAAATAGGAATGTGACTGTGAAGTTGAACATGAATCTCATGATTCATTTACTAGGGGAATAAAGATAGTGTAGGTTTTATCAATAACAAGAGGAAACTTTGCAGTGAAATATTTTGCAAAGATTACAGAGACTGTGTCAAGCTTTTTAAACTTCACATTTAAAGAGGACTGAAAGCTCTTCCCCTAACTTTTCCCCCCACCTCTCAATCAAAGACAGTCCATAAATTTGACTGATCAATTTTATTTCAAATAAGCCATAATCAGTATTCACTTTGGCAAATGCTACATAAATTATAGAGCACTTAAAATTTCTTCATTTTTTAATACAAGGTGTTTTTAAGGAAACTTTTTTACACTAACTGAATAAAATGCAATTGCCCAGCTAAGACATCACATTTTAAAAAAATCTCTGTTTAATCTTTCAATAGTAGGTAACAAGGGTTAAATACTTGTTGAGATAAACATTATTGTCATGACTGAAATAAAAATGATTTGCAGGAATACTGAAGGAATTTCCTTACTTTCAGTCTTTAATTGCCTTTTTTAGGGAAGATAAAAGATATGTAAAATATTGGAAGGTCACCTGTTAATTTGTAAAAAGAAACAAAACAAAAAAATCAAATAAATAAGGTGCCCACTAGGTGGGACAAAGGCATAAGGCACTATGCTTCTAGTGATCACAAAAGTCAAAACACAGTAGAGTTTCAAGTCAACAGCCAGTTCATGATCTATTTGACAAAAATAGAAATAATACATGGGGAAAATGTAAAAATAGGTAAAGGAAACTGAAAAACATTGTAAAAGAAAAGAAAAATATCAAAACAACTGTATGTATCAATAGATGCTTTACAGTGGGTTTGTCTACATGCAGAACCTAAAACCCCACCATTAAAATAGAACATTGAGGCATGCTTACTTTTTACTACTCCTGCAACTACTGCAGCTGATGCTGGCATTTCTCCTTAAAATAATATTAAAAACATCTCTCTTGAGAGTTTCGTAACACCTTTTTCATTACTTGAGGAAACAGGTCTCCCAGAAAAAAACAGCAAGTTGCGTATATGTATTAATAAATGCAAATCAAACAAATTTCATTTTATCTGTGGGCTTTGAAGAATAAAAGTAAGATTGTTGTTTCACTGATAGTACAGATAACATTTCCATTGATCGTCTTTGTTTTAAGAAACTTAATTCAAAAGACATACACATAGGCATTATAAACTCATAGCCTTTGCTAAAACAATGTTCCCTGACTATAATTCTAAGAACGATATTCTCAACTTTAAAGAGTGCAAATGCTGTCAAGTCTTGCTGTATTCTTTTTTAATTATTATTTTAAATGAAATGACTGATAGTTTTCTGGATTAGGTGACAAAAATAAAATATATTGTTCTTTTCAGCATAAACCATCTATAAAAAAACACAAATGCAGTGTATTCCAAAATAAAAATAACTTGGACTATATTTTCAGCGATGGCTTTTTGGCTATTATTGTCCTATCCAACCTCTTAAAAACATCTGGGACAGCCACAGGTCTGGTATCAAATTTCAACTAATGCCTCTGATACAGGTTCATAAATATGCTAACATTTATTTAAATACCTAAGAATTTGTAACATACTGTTCACTATTTATAAAAATGTTTCAAGGAAGAAGGTTCCATGTTTTCTTTGTTCTTTGCCAAGTGATCAATAATGTGGCAGAATGTGGAATTTCAAGTGTTCAAGCAGTTATCTCTAGTAGAAAAGATGAGAATGATAAAGTTAGTAGTTTCCAGCACCCCAGTATGGTTCGTAGCATCCACTTGATCTATGAAGATCTAGTGATATGTCTAGTGAAAGACATTTTTATGTACATATTGTTCCAGGAAGTATTCCAAGGTGTAATACTAGAAGAGAATGCTAATAAGCAAGTGCCATGTTGTTAAACTGACATTTTGGGTAGCCACTGCATTACACCTGTTCCTGGCCCTGGCCTTCAACATTAGATGGATCCTGCTCTGAGTCAAAGGTAATCAACATTGTCCAAGCAGGAAACTGAGACTGGGAGCCTCCTCAGCTGCATTACTGGCTCTATTACTCAGTTTCTGTGTGGTCCTGATAATGCATTTAACTTACTGCTTTCTTTTTTCCCACCTCAAAAATTAAGATAGTGATTAAATACTTATTTCACAGATATGGCCTAAAGATTAGTTAATATTTGCAAAATTCTTTCAGAATAGAAAGCCCTATATAAATGTAAATCGTTCTTATTAAATTAACTTGGTCCTGGGTTGGATGTGCTAAACCCACACTGGGAAAGAAGAAAGCTTTCAGTAAGAGTACAGGAAGAGTAGAGGAAATAAACAGGAAAGGAAGAACACGAGTACAAACAGGTAGATCTGCTGACTTATTCTCAGTCTTCAGTTTCTGTGGAGCCTCATTCTGTTGATTAATGAGATTAAATGTCATATTTTTTTCAATAGTCATTGCAAACAATTTTCTGAAATCAAGTTAGCTTCTGAGAAAGAGAAGAGGCAATAGTGCATTGTTATTCACTGTATTCTTGCTGTGTTCTCTAATGTTTCACAAACTGGTGCAGTTACCTCTGTGTTCCTCCTGGGTAGCCCACCCCCGCTTCTACCTTGTGTGCACTTTCTTTTGCATTTGAGCTCCATCAGTAGCGCCAGGTTCATCCACACTGGTTTGATTTCCTGTGCATTGGAACAGGCTGGTTTTGTGCCTTGAGGCGGATGTCGGTGAAGACCAAGTAACTCTCCCAGGCCCTTTGTCCTCCAGGGCAGTATCTGGTGGCATCCTGTGAAGCAGATCCCTTGAACAAGCTGAAACATGTTTCCCTGAAGTTCAGGGTTGTAACTTGCTGTTTGTCTAGCTCATTTCCCACAGCACATTATGATTGAACAGAAAGTTCAGCATGAAGAGAACAAATAAATTAGTCTAGAATATGGAAGCAGGTTAGTGCTGTTGTGTAAATTAGCAGCTCATAAGAGAAAAAAAAAAGAAAAAAGAGACAGTAGAAGAATAAAAGACTTTAGGATTGGACAGGGTTAGACGAAAAGATTAATTTTCTCCATATATTGAGTTTTACTGAGTTTTAATTATACTAGTGAAAAAGAGTGATTTAATTATACAACTTTATGGTTTGAGACATAACCAAGCCAGCACTGTAATAAATATTTTAGTTTTCTCTAGCCATACAGCTGATTATTTTTCCATTTACATTTATGTAGAAATAGAAGAATAGTGTATAAATCAAATGGATGAAGCTACTATTTTAATCTCTGAAGTTATCAGAACTATAAACATTCAAAAAATGATATGGCATTTTTAACCTGGGCTCTTTCTCTGTTTACTACAGGTTGTGTTTTGTACTACCTTTTTAGTCTAGGTCATTGTAGAAATTTCTTTTAAGACTATCACATGGATAGTACACAAATGGACTTGTGTGTACTTTGATCTTTTGTATTTTTCTCACCTGACTGCTGAGTTTTCTCATCTTTTTTTCTGATTCAAGTTGCTCTAAGAACCTGCAAAACATTTGCACAGTATTTGCATATCTTCGTGCATCTCAGACTTTCTTTTCAATACTAATCAGGATTAGCAAGTGCAATGCTCTACTTCACATGTCCTATCTGCCCATAAACCTCTATAGGCACATGTATTTTCAAGCATACTCCATCCCTTTTGTCTAAACCCAATTCCACATATGCCAACTATCTCTGAAACTTCTGCTGTCTGTTTTTAGCAATAATGTAGTTTTATACAAGTTCTACAGACAAAAATATAAGTATCATTGTTAGGTATCTCTAATTAGCTCAAGGTTCATAAGTGATTTGTATATGCAGTGTTAGAAGTTAGGGTGATAATACTTTTAGAATGACAGTGAAGCACCTTGTATGCTATCAAGAGGTTGCAATTTTTTGAATGTTCCTTACCTGTGCAAGTGGGAATAAAGGAGAAATATTATGCTTCTAACAATAACCATTTGGCACTAGGTGCTGCAAAGCTAAAAGCATAAATCTTTAAAAGTTTGAATAAAAGAACCAGGCTACCCCACTGGGATCTCTAACAATCATATAATTTTTAACTGGGCATGCAACACACACCAGCTAATGAGCTATATATCAGCACTTTCAGATCATGTTTTCAGTGCTGTTTACAGGAATTGCTAGGAAGTAATGATAATATAATTAAGTGCATGTTTACATTCTGTGGTTGCATGTGGCCTAGTAGTATCTTTCATTGGCACATATACGTGTATTTACTGGACGTATGTGAATTATTTGTATTTACTGATGTAAGGTTTAGAGTGTAAGCACTGACACATGTTTATGCTCTTAAAACTGAATTTTGCTAAATTCTTTTCAAGTGTTTCTGTTTTCCCCACAAACTTGAATAAAGTGCCACACTTCTTGGAAATACAAAAGGATGCTAAATGAAATTATGGAGATATTAATGAATAAATGTCTTCAGTCCTAAATCTCATAGTAAAATTGAATTGGACAAGCCTTTGTTCCTAAGTCAATTAGAGACAGAAATCTGACAATATTGTGAACAAACACTATCATCAACTTCAGCAATGATTCCCAAAGGAAGAACAGTTATTTGCATTTTCATATTTTCACTTCATTTAAAATTTATACACAAGATAATCCTTAACAAAAATCTTAGTCACTTAACCTTCTCTGACTTTGAAGCAAAGTCATAAATTGTCTTCATGTTATTCAAAGATATGCATAAAATCTTCCATTGATCGTAAAAATGTCAAGCTCTTTCTGAAGTTTTCAAGAAAGTTTTACTTTGCTGGGCTTTAATATAAAAATAGACATGTCTTTCTTCTGAAATATGTGTGCTCTTTTAATCTTGCTGATATACAGAACAGTGAGATAAGGATCTTCGCAAAGACATTTATTTTGTGGAGAGATAATAACAAAATAATTACTTTTCTCTTAAGAAACACAAGCTGAATAGCTTCAGATATAGGACCAAAATACGATTACATTTTACTGAAAATCATAGTACAATTTTTATTCTGGCCTACACAAAGACACACTCTAGGTAATTTGCAATTAAATGACTTCCGACCTTGGTCATAAACTGCAAAAGTTAATGGGGATTTTGGCATCCACACCATGGTAATTAGATTGAGCTTAAAATGTTCTGGGAGAGTTCCAGCTAGCATGGGAGTGGAATTACAAATTTTCCCTGATCATCTTACCATTTTCTTAACCTGTTGCAATACTCTGCCTGAAAAAGTGCTTGAAGTCTCATTCCTCAATCAGATCTTATGACAATGACAGAGAATAAAATTCATTGTATACTATCATCTTTGTTATATTTTCTTGTGAAGTGAAACATTAGTAATAATTCTAGGATGGGAATTTCTCTCTTTTACTTAAAACATAAGGCAGTAATTTTAAGCTTTGATGACAGGGGACACAAGTTCTTTTTTCTTTTAATATTTGAGCCACTGTCTTTTTAACTAGCAATTCAGCTCTGAAATCAGGTAAATGTTGATGTAAGTGATGCAAATGCGTCAACAGTTGGCACAATCAATATAAAAATAGGAATTAAAAGTCAAAAGCCATTTCAAGGATGATATTCCAGACCAAAATATAATATTCTATAAACTCTACTCCAGAGTTAGTCCGAATACCTTCACCTCTTCCTGGTTTGAGCTACTTCCTTCAATTTGTAATGGCTTGATTTCACTTTCAGTTATTGGAATAAACATGTCATTTCACAGAAAAGCTGAAAAGGCACAAAGCATTACTAATGGGATTGAAGACATGACAGAACAAGTACAGGTCACATTTGCCCAAAGCACAGAAACAGCAGCTACACTGAGGAAAGTAAGCAGTTAAAAATGGATGCACACAGTTCACATTTTTTGCTCTGGGTAATGTGCAGAGAAGCATCAGCCTGAAGGCTCATGCACTCCATGCATGACTGGTGTCTGTATTCTGCTATTTCACATAGGTGTCTACAATGTCTGTGGCTTTAATGTGTCCTTAAAGCTGGGCCTGGTAAGACAAGCCAGCCTGGCAGTGCTTGAATCCATATCTTGAACGGAAAGATTTGAGAGAAAGGTATTTTTGTGAAGTCTCTGTCAGTTTTTTGAACTGAAGATGTTCACTTTTTTGGAGGGTCTGTGTCATTCTAGTCATCATTTCTTTTTGTCATCTCTGGGGATTTGTGGCAGAGTATTAATGAATGTATGAATCTCTCAAGATAAAGCTTAAAAAGAATCCTACAGGGATGAAGCAATTCCCTACTACAAATTTTATACTTCCTTTGGAGCTTTGGGGTGGAGGAAGTGAAACACCAGCACACACAGTGGTGCATGACACAGCCGCTGAGGCCCAGTTTAGAATGCTGCTGAAAGCAGGAAAAACCAATTTTTTCCAGTCCTATTCAGAGAAGTCTCTATTTATTGAAAGGAAGCTTTTTCAGGTAAATACTAAACTCCGTAAACTAATCCATGAGCAAATGTGAATACAAGACAAGAAGACAAAATATATCCTTGAGTATATTGTAAACACTTGTTGCAGATATGTTCTTGCATATTGGTTCCATCTTAGGGGTTATTTTCGGAGTGTGCTTTCTTCGTCTTTTCTTTTTTCTTTTTTTTTTAAAGTACCTGACAGATTTACAAAGCTTTCCGACAGATAATTGACTGCCCAGCTGTACCCTGAGGAGAGTATGTAAATAGAAAGGAAGGGTCACTAAGACTCTGACCTGCAGTAGAGCAGAAACAGGACTTGCTCTTCTTGTAGGTAGGAAGCTAAATCCCAGAATACAAAGGAGAATTGGAGTCTTCTAAACTCATAAAACAGTCAACAGAGACGGCAAGAGTATTTGCTGAAAAGAAAGGAGAGCTAAATAGAAGTTCACAGACTTCAAAACTAAGTTAAAAAACTAAGGACACCCAAAAAGAGAGACAACACAGCAATTCCCGGTCCTGATTGTCACAAAATATCACAAGATAATCAAGAGTTCTTGTGTTGTGTCTACCAGAATGGAGAATGCACTTATGTGAACCACAAAATAATCACAAAATGACGGAGAGCAATTTGGGTTCTGTGAATACAGTTGGTATCAAATTTAAGCACAGTCCAAAAGCCCAACCATCTGTCATAATAATTTGACCTGAAAAATTATATTAAACTCTAAATAACTTTTAAATGAAAACAATGCCAACTCGACATCAAGAACTTAGACCTTATAATTCTATGTTTTCAGCATGGGTTAGGATCACCATTCGAATTTATATTTTTCAAATTTGGCCCATCTCAAAACTTCTCTCTCTTACTTGCAGGGCAAAAGATAGAGAAATTTTTCATATGAAAATCCTAAACAGCTTTGTTTATGAAGCCTTTCCCTCAAGCCATAATCCATACTACTCAAATTAGAAGGAATGTGAAGTTCCTTGAACTGTCTCATCCAATTTTTGACTTACACTGATTTCTCTCATGTGTGTTTTGTAGATGTTTATTTCTGAAGCTGCTAAGAATGTGGGGTAAGATTTTCAAAATTGTCTTTTCGTATAAATTTGCAAATAAAACCTAAGAGATACTTGACAGCTATGACATTTGAAAAATAAATTATCTGGTAAGCATAAATTACTTTCTACTATGCTGTACTTTGGTATTTACTTTTCCCTTCTGACACTACCAATACTGTGTACTGCACTTCCTGGTAATTATGGTAGTTTGCTGCAGAGTAATTATACTTGTCTCATAAAAGTACAACAGTAAGAGTGGAGTGACTAAAGGCTACACCTCCAGAATGAAGCCTTTCTCACAGTGTTAATTAGGGGAAGAAGCAATTACAGGTATGTACATTTCTGTTAAATGACTGCCAGTAAAATCCTTTTCTGAAAGCTTTTATAGGCAAGAAGACATAAAGAATTTCTTATTATGAGTCTCTTAACCTGTAGGTCACTACATTTACTCTAGTATATTTCATTAAATCCCGTGGATTAAAAGAGACAGTTCTATAGTAGCAAATTACATAGTCTTAAAAATATAAGCAGAGCATTCACCTGCTGCAGCAGTATGGATTGAATTTCACTGAATTTATGAAAGCCATAAAGGAGCTAAAAGATCCTTTCCAAGTATTTTTACTTACATATTTCCCTTTTGTTAGAAAAAAAGGAAAATCAGAAAAGCCATTTCTCTCATCAGATAGAAGCTCCGGACACTCTAAAGTTTTGCTTGGAGAAGCAAGCACCACCAAAATTCAAGCTCATAATTTCCTAAATGCCACTAGGGGAATACCTGAATCCTGAATAGGAAACACAGATCTAATTTAAGCAAGTAGCTGGGAATTCTTTTGTTATATCACAGAGACATTCAAGACAATATACTCTTAAGTGTACGAAGAGAACTGCAAGGCAATGTTCTGTAGAATGTTACAGCTAAATGGTCCCTTCTGAGAAACAGCATGGTCACAACTACAGATTTTTTACTTACTGAAGGAATTGAAAAGAGAAAGCTAATCCCTTAGGCAAGATAAAGCAGCTTTTATGTTGCCTAAGCAGGATCAAAGGCAGATCAGATTCAAATTCTTGGGTCAGGCAAAAGCTGGAATAAGAATAAAGCTTTCACTTTCCAGGTTCCTCCCTATGGTCCAGCACAGTGAGAAGATATCTCAAGAACCCTCAAGTTTTGGAAACACAAACACTATAGCAAGATACACATAGTACATATCAAATCTCCTTGATGCACAACAAGTCTCCTTGGGCTATAGGATCCACACAATGGCACGAGGTGGTGAAGTGGTTTGATCCTTGGGCTGTTGACTGTTAACACTTGGACTTTGAGGGCAGCAAACTTGTCACAACGGTGGGTTTTAGTAGAAGAAAACATGTTGCTTTGTTCCTGTCTCTATTATTTGCCATCTCCTGAAGTAAAATGTGCTGAGCAAAGGTCTCACCTGCCCTCCTCAAACCTGCTGTTTTTCCCCTCAGTACCAGTATCCTTATGTACAGGCATATGCAGTGAAGATGCTGCCCATCATAACGAATTATTAATATGAATTTACCTGCTTTTTCTCTATGAATTTTAATATAATGACCAGCAATGCACTGAATTATAAACATTCCTCTTCCCCANCGCAATATGAGTGAAATATTATATAAACCATTTATTTTAATTGGAAAACACCAGGCAGTAGTATGTGTGTGGGGAATCAACAAAAAAAAGACCCCATCCAAAACACAAAACCCAGAACATTATTAGAAAGCATAAATTTCACATAAATGCATGTGTGGGAAGTTTGAAAGTTATTATTGTGATGCCTTACAATAAAAGGTATATTCCCTCTTATGAAGTGTACATTTAAATTGTTCAAAGAGTGCATGTACCTTTTACATAATGATTTTTCTTAGAAGACAAGTAGGAGCAGATGTATAACACCATGAAGCAGAAATTCTAAAAAAGGTATATGCAGGATGTTGAATGAAAGAAGTGATAGAAAAAATCAGAAGTCTGTCTACAACACTAATGGTATACTTGATGATTTTGAACAATTAACTTTATTAGCTCCCTAGAAATGAGAACACTACACGCAGAGCTGACTGCAGTTACCATATGTTCGAAAGCCACCTAATGTGATGATAATTCACAACATTGAAATGTTAAAAAGCATACCACAGGGAAACACAGTTTTATGGAATAATTCCATGAACAGCACAGGATTGTAACTGAGCACCTGAGGATGTCATTGCATGGTAATAGAGGGTGTTTCTGCAATGGATATGCAAGATATGGAGGCTGAATAAGACCACCTCATGTGCTCCCTGCAGAGAAATGGGAAGATGTAACTGAACACCTCAGTACTGCAAAACTCCCAGTTCAAATACACATGATATGTTAAAAGAACAGATAGAGAATCCTAGTCCTGTCAAGAAATAGATCTGGCGGCTTCACTGAAAAATCAGTTGCAGGGGTCATGAGAAGAACAGATGAAATCAAGGATTAAAAGTTCAGGAAAGAATTTAAGGGTAATGGAGAAACCTAAGAAGTCTGGATCACCTCAGTTACGTGCTTTGCCAAGGTAAAGCATAAGTAAAAACACTATAGAAAAAGGTATGAAGGTTTCATTTTTAAGAGACTTAATTTTTTAATTGCCCATCATGATTGGGAGTGACATTAATCTTTAGGTTTCCATCCACTGTGTTTTTTCCAAATGTTTTCAAACACCTCTGCTCTGTCTGTAAGATCATTGAATCTATCATGCAACAAAAAGATTGCATAAAACTTAATTTTGAATTTCCTAAAAAGTAAGATACTATGATGCTGATGATTACATAAGTCTGACTGATCATATGTTTATAAAATGTTGAACTATAAATGTGTATAAAGAAATTGAGATAGGCTAGTGTTGATCACTAGCACCTCAACATGAGATAAAAGAGTAAGATCTGTATAATTCCTGCTGTCTTCGCAGAAATAGCAAGACTATAAAGCAGAGAGAAAAGTATCCCTTAAGTATCCCTTAAGTAGAATACTCAGGGAAATAGGGGAACTCATTGAATGTATGACTCTCTGCTCCTATATATCGATATCTGACTATGTATCAGTATCTGATAGTCTAACATGAGTGCTTAATACCTCTGAAGAAAAGGTTTGTCCTGAATTAGAACAGATAGTGACACAAAATAGCTCATATCAAAATATCTCTCCAGAAACACAAACATCTAAATCTAACATCTGGTTCACTTGAAGCAGAATGTGAACAGAATGGCAAGGGACTGAGGAGACAATTGCAATCATTAGAGAACTTTAACATTCTGCAGGACTAAAGTATGTTTGCCCGAAACAATGCCAAATAGACTTGCTTAGAAAACAGACACAGATGCTGCATTTATTTTTTTTTCTTAAAATATAATATACTTTACGGCATATAATGAATTTTTAAATACTTAGTAATTTAGAATTCTGAGTAGTATTGAAGTCTTTAAATGAGGATTAAAAAAAGAAAGAGCACGGCTAGGCCTGGATTCTTCTGATACTGGGAATGCTAGGGAAATTCCGCTGCCTCAGAAAAAAATGGCCAGAGGAAAGTTTCAGTCCCTACACTGTATGGTAGTAACATGGCACTGTTAATAATCAGGAAATAGCCTCCTTCCCACCAACCTTACTGGCATGTATCTTTGGTGCAACAGGACCAGATCCTGAGATGTTTTATTCTTAGACTGACCATCTAAACAAGTAAATAAAAAGGACTTTTAAGTTGTACCTGTAAGTTTATTTGAACAGCTACTAGAACTGCGTAACGTCACAGTGATACAGAAAGGAAATACAAGGGGATTCCCACCTGTGCCCACTGTGCCTCTGAAGAAGCAGTCTTGCTTTTGCTCCAGTCTTGAGTCTAATATTTACGTAGATATTTAGATAACAGTAAATTTGTCCCCTCACCCCAAACCAGTCCCCTCAACCTATATGTGTATGTATATATTTGTTTTTTCCAACAGGCTTCTTTCCTGGTTCCCTGCCTTTCCTTGTAAGGCACCGGGCTTATTCCTGTGTCTGACTCTCAACCTCTGGCTGTCCTTGTCAAGAAACTTTTACTCCCCAAGCATACACAGTTGCTCCCAGACTAGTTTTGATTTTTTCCCTGTTCCAAGGTTTCAAGCAGCCAGCTGGAAGTGGACAGGCAACTTGACTTTCTGCTCCAGCTTTAGAGGAACATAAGGCAGTAAGAAAGAACAAAAATGAAACACAATTTGTGCTGCCCAATTTGTTTTCCCCGGAAACTGCTTAGCAGGAAACTGTAACCCCCGATCTTTAGACTTGGTTAACTTTCATGGGATATTTTCCCACTTCTATATCTTCATTCAGTGAAAGTGCTTCCTTTGTACACTGTAAAGTGATCGCAGAGACTTTCATATTGCATCTCTACCTTATCTGAAGAGATATTTGGATGAGTTGCAAAAAGTTTCTTGGCATCTTTTGGGATGAAAAATTGTTGGTATTAACTTACTACTCTAGATTTTATAGACCTCCAAATTGTTTTGAACTGATTTGCAATAATTTTAACTAAAATAAAACCAGAATGCCTTTCTCAGGGTCCTAGTATCTCCAGTTATTTTGATTCCCCTTTGAATTATAGAATCATAGAATCATTTAGGTTGGAAAAGGCTCTTAAGATCATCAAGTCCAACTGTTGCCCTAAGACTGCCAACCCCACCACTAAACCATGTCTGGACCTATTCCAACAGGTTCATGACTTTCCTGTGCTGAGAACCTCACAGCTGGACACAGTACTCCAGGTGTGTTCTCAAAAGAGTGGAGTAGAGGGTCAGAATCACTTCCCTCAACCTGCTGGCCATGCTTCTTTTGATGCAGCCCAGGATATGGTCGGCTTTCTCGGCTGAGAGCACGTGTCGTCAGCTCATGTCCAGCATTTCATCCACCAAGTCCTTCTTGGCAGGGCTGCTCTCAATCCCTTCTTTCCCCAGCCTGTAATGTTATTGGGAATTGCCCCGACCAAGGTCCACGACCCTGCGCTTGACTTTGTTGAACTTCATGAAATTTATACAACCTAGTTCTCAAGCTTATCCAGGTCCCTCTGGATGGCATACTGTCCCTCAGACCTATCAACAGCACCACTCAGCTTGGTGTTATCTCCAACCTTCTGAGGTGCACTTGATCCCACTGCCTATTTAATTGATGAAGATGTTACACAGTACTGGTCCCAGTATGGATCCCTGAGGGAAACCACTTGTCACTGATCTCCATCTGAACACTGAGCCATTCACCACCACCCTCTGGATGTGACCATCCAACAAATTCCTCATCCACCAAACAGTCCATCCATCAAATCCATATCTCTCCAAATTAGGGAGAAGGATGTTTTGGGGGACCATATCTAAGGCCTTACAGAAGTCTAGATAGATGACATGTCTAGCTCTTCCCTTGTCCACCGATGTAGTCACTCCATCACAGAAGACCACTAGGTTGATCAGGCAGGAATTGCCCTTGGTGAAGCCATGGTGGCTGTCTCCAGTTACCTCCCTGTCCTCCATGTGCCTTAGCACAGCATCTAGGCGGATCTGTTCCATGATCTTCCCAGGCACAGAGGTGAGGCTGACAGGTTGGTAGTTCCCAGGGTCCTCCTTTCTGCCCTTTTAAAAAATGGGTGGAATGTTTCCCTTTTTCCAGTCACTGAGGACTCCACCTGACTGCTATGTCTTTTCAAATGTCATGGCGAGTGGCTTGGCAATTACATCAGTCAATTCCCTCAGGACTCTGGGATACATCTCGTTAGGTCCCATAGGCTTCTGTATGTTCAGGTGCCTCAGGTGGTCATGAACCTGATGGGTTACAGTGGGAGGAACTTTGCTCCCCCAGTCCCCAACTTGCAGTCCATCCACTCGAGAGATGTGGGAAGACAGGT
Organism: Chionis minor; assembly: GCA_013398295.1. Taxonomy (NCBI): domain Eukaryota; kingdom Metazoa; phylum Chordata; class Aves; order Charadriiformes; family Chionidae; genus Chionis; species Chionis minor. Next base: position 44,171 of record VZSF01001206.1, read on the forward strand.
TGCAAGTGAAGACTGAGGCAAAACTGTTGTTGTGTACCTCAGCCTTCTCCTCATCCACTGTTACCAGTTTGCCAGTCTTGCATTGTGGGAGTAAGGGTATGCTTTCTTTGACCTTCCTTTTGTGGCTGACATACCTGTAGAAGTCCTTCTCAGTTCAGCTCCAGCCACACCTTGTTCACCCTGACCTTCCAGCCATCCTTACACAGCTGGGCAGCATCCCTACACTCTTCCCAGGATACCTTTCCCTGCTTCCACTGCCTGTGAATTTCCTTCTTGCCCTTTAGTTTGGCCAGCTAGTTTGGTCTTGACTCAGTCGTGATGGTCTCGTGCTTTCCTTTCCTGATTTCTTACACCTCAGCATCAAGAGCTTTTGTGCTCCATGGAAAGTGTCCTAAAGATCTACCAGCTCTGTTCTGCTCCCTTGCCGCTGAGGGAAGTTTCCCAGGGCGGTCCTATTACCAAATCCTTGAAGAGCTGGAATTTTGCTTTCCTAAAATTCGGTCTTTACTCTTCTTCTGATCCATATCGCTCAGGACTGTGAAATCCACCTGTGCATGGCCACTGCATCCCAGACAGTCTCCAGTCTTGATGCTGCCAATTAGCTCACTTGTGTTTGTGACCAATGGGTCCAGTATCACATCCCCCCCTGGCAGGGCTGTCTATTACAGGGCTTAAGAATTTATCTTCAGTGTATTCCAGGTGTCTCCTGGATTGCCTACAGCTCACTGTGTTACTTTTCCAGCAGATGTCAGGGTGGTTCAAGTCCCCCAGCAGGACAAGAGCCTAGGAGCATGATGCTTCCTGTAGCTAGACTAAGATGGCTTCAGCAGTAGGCTCCCCATGGGAATAGGCAGCCTGCAGTAGACACTGACCACAAGGTTCCCTGTGTTGCCTTGGTCTCTAGTTCTTACCCATAAGCTTCTAACCTGCTCATGGCTATTCTTTAGAGACAGCTCTTCACACTCTATTTGTTTCTTGATGTAGAGGGCAACACCTCCACCCCTCCTTCTTTGCCATTCCCTTCTGAACAACCCGTAGCTATTGATAGCCACACTCCAGTCTTGGAGTTGTCTCACCAAGTTTCAGTAATGGCAACTAGATTGTAGCTTTCTAGCAGCACAGTGGCTTCCGGTTCCTCCTGTTTGTTGCCCATGATGCATGCATTGGTGTAGAGGAACTTAGGCTGGCTGTCAGGCATGTCACCTTCTTAGAGGAACATTCCTTAATTCGTTTTAGGTATTTCACTGGTGTTTCCCTGTTGGCTCTGATTAACTCATCTCTGTAAGACTACAAGTGTGCTGTAGCGTAGCTAGCATGCGTCAGAACATCACACTGAGGGCTCTTGTGGGCACCTCATCCCTCTAACCCTGGAATGTGTTGAGGTTTAGGCTGGGCTGGCCACTAAACAAATGACAAAAGACCCTATTCCTTCCCAGAAAGGAAGGAAGAGAGAATAAGGGAGAGAGACTTCTGGCTTGAAAAATCCCCTTAAACAGCTTTAATGAAATATCAAATAAAATAAAAATATAAAAATACTAATAAGAAAATAATTAAATATATACAAATATATACAAAACCAATGTTGAGCTCCCAGAATGACAATCACAATGCTGGCAGGCACTGGGAAAATCACAGACTGGACTCAACAGCAGATGGGATCTGGATTCAGGATCACATAGATTGGCATCAAGGGCAGAAGAACAGATAGAGTCCTCCTCAGACGCCGGGCATTGAAGAAAGAGGGCTGAACATTTGATCCCTCATATTTTATATTGAACATGAGGTAGATGGGGTGGAATACCCTGTTGGGTCAGCCTTGGGTCACCTGTCCTGTCTGCTCGTCCCCACAGGTGTGACCCCTTCACCCTCTTCTGCTTCCAACCCTCCAACTTGTTACACAACAATNAGGCTTCTGTATGTTCAGGTGCCTCAGGTGGTCATGAACCTGATGGGTTACAGTGGGAGGAACTTTGCTCCCCCAGTCCCCAACTTGCAGTCCATCCACTCGAGAGATGTGGGAAGACAGGTTGCAAGTGAAGACTGAGGCAAAACTGTTGTTGTGTACCTCAGCCTTCTCCTCATCCACTGTTACCAGTTTGCCAGTCTTGCATTGTGGGAGTAAGGGTATGCTTTCTTTGACCTTCCTTTTGTGGCTGACATACCTGTAGAAGTCCTTCTCAGTTCAGCTCCAGCCACACCTTGTTCACCCTGACCTTCCAGCCATCCTTACACAGCTGGGCAGCATCCCTACACTCTTCCCAGGATACCTTTCCCTGCTTCCACTGCCTGTGAATTTCCTTCTTGCCCTTTAGTTTGGCCAGCTAGTTTGGTCTTGACTCAGTCGTGATGGTCTCGTGCTTTCCTTTCCTGATTTCTTACACCTCAGCATCAAGAGCTTTTGTGCTCCATGGAAAGTGTCCTAAAGATCTACCAGCTCTGTTCTGCTCCCTTGTCGCTGAGGGAAGTTTCCCAGGGCGGTCCTATTACCAAATCCTTGAAGAGCTGGAATTTTGCTTTCCTAAAATTCGGTCTTTACTCTTCTTCTGATCCATATCGCTCAGGACTGTGAAATCCACCTGTGCATGGCCACTGCATCCCAGACAGTCTCCAGTCTTGATGCTGCCAATTAGCTCACTTGTGTTTGTGACCAATGGGTCCAGTATCACATCCCCCCCTGGCAGGGCTGTCTATTACAGGGCTTAAGAATTTATCTTCAGTGTATTCCAGGTGTCTCCTGGATTGCCTACAGCTCACTGTGTTACTTTTCCAGCAGATGTCAGGGTGGTTCAAGTCCCCCAGCAGGACAAGAGCCTAGGAGCATGATGCTTCCTGTAGCTAGACTAAGATGGCTTCAGCAGTAGGCTCCCCATGGGAATAGGCAGCCTGCAGTAGACACTGACCACAAGGTTCCCTGTGTTGCCTTGGTCTCTAGTTCTTACCCATAAGCTTCTAACCTGCTCATGGCTATTCTTTAGAGACAGCTCTTCACACTCTATTTGTTTCTTGATGTAGAGGGCAACACCTCCACCCCTCCTTCTTTGCCATTCCCTTCTGAACAACCCGTAGCTATTGATAGCCACACTCCAGTCTTGGAGTTGTCTCACCAAGTTTCAGTAATGGCAACTAGATTGTAGCTTTCTAGCAGCACAGTGGCTTCCGGTTCCTCCTGTTTGTTGCCCATGATGCATGCATTGGTGTAGAGGAACTTAGGCTGGCTGTCAGGCATGTCACCTTCTTAGAGGAACATTCCTTAATTCGTTTTAGGTATTTCACTGGTGTTTCCCTGTTGGCTCTGATTAACTCATCTCTGTAAGACTACAAGTGTGCTGTAGCGTAGCTAGCATGCGTCAGAACATCACACTGAGGGCTCTTGTGGGCACCTCATCCCTCTAACCCTGGAATGTGTTGAGGTTTAGGCTGGGCTGGCCACTAAACAAATGACAAAAGACCCTATTCCTTCCCAGAAAGGAAGGAAGAGAGAATAAGGGAGAGAGACTTCTGGCTTGAAAAATCCCCTTAAACAGCTTTAATGAAATATCAAATAAAATAAAAATATAAAAATACTAATAAGAAAATAATTAAATATATACAAATATATACAAAACCAATGTTGAGCTCCCAGAATGACAATCACAATGCTGGCAGGCACTGGGAAAATCACAGACTGGACTCAACAGCAGATGGGATCTGGATTCAGGATCACATAGATTGGCATCAAGGGCAGAAGAACAGATAGAGTCCTCCTCAGACGCCGGGCATTGAAGAAAGAGGGCTGAACATTTGATCCCTCATATTTTATATTGAACATGAGGTAGATGGGGTGGAATACCCTGTTGGGTCAGCCTTGGGTCACCTGTCCTGTCTGCTCGTCCCCACAGGTGTGACCCCTTCACCCTCTTCTGCTTCCAACCCTCCAACTTGTTACACAACAATGGTAGCCAACCTTGGTTGTTATAGTAATAAGTATAAGCAAGAGCCTGTCTGCATACCATTCCTTANGATTAACTCATCTCTGTAAGACTACAAGTGTGCTGTAGCGTAGCTAGCATGCGTCAGAACATCACACTGAGGGCTCTTGTGGGCACCTCATCCCTCTAACCCTGGAATGTGTTGAGGTTTAGGCTGGGCTGGCCACTAAACAAATGACAAAAGACCCTATTCCTTCCCAGAAAGGAAGGAAGAGAGAATAAGGGAGAGAGACTTCTGGCTTGAAAAATCCCCTTAAACAGCTTTAATGAAATATCAAATAAAATAAAAATATAAAAATACTAATAAGAAAATAATTAAATATATACAAATATATACAAAACCAATGTTGAGCTCCCAGAATGACAATCACAATGCTGGCAGGCACTGGGAAAATCACAGACTGGACTCAACAGCAGATGGGATCTGGATTCAGGATCACATAGATTGGCATCAAGGGCAGAAGAACAGATAGAGTCCTCCTCAGACGCCGGGCATTGAAGAAAGAGGGCTGAACATTTGATCCCTCATATTTTATATTGAACATGAGGTAGATGGGGTGGAATACCCTGTTGGGTCAGCCTTGGGTCACCTGTCCTGTCTGCTCGTCCCCACAGGTGTGACCCCTTCACCCTCTTCTGCTTCCAACCCTCCAACTTGTTACACAACAATGGTAGCCAACCTTGGTTGTTATAGTAATAAGTATAAGCAAGAGCCTGTCTGCATACCATTCCTTAGTATTAACAATAAAAGTCAGACATTATCAGTCTGGAAGCAGACACTGTCTGAAAAATATGCCCTCAGTTTCAGAGAGCGCAGTCAGTTGGAAGAGACTTAACTAAAAAGAAAATTACAGAAAAGAAAATTAGTTTTGTTCTATCTCAAACCAGGACAACATGTCATCCCACAGCTTGTCATGGGCAAGCCTGATATTATCCCCCATGATATGTTTCNCTTGAAAAATCCCCTTAAACAGCTTTAATGAAATATCAAATAAAATAAAAATATAAAAATACTAATAAGAAAATAATTAAATATATACAAATATATACAAAACCAATGTTGAGCTCCCAGAATGACAATCACAATGCTGGCAGGCACTGGGAAAATCACAGACTGGACTCAACAGCAGATGGGATCTGGATTCAGGATCACATAGATTGGCATCAAGGGCAGAAGAACAGATAGAGTCCTCCTCAGACGCCGGGCATTGAAGAAAGAGGGCTGAACATTTGATCCCTCATATTTTATATTGAACATGAGGTAGATGGGGTGGAATACCCTGTTGGGTCAGCCTTGGGTCACCTGTCCTGTCTGCTCGTCCCCACAGGTGTGACCCCTTCACCCTCTTCTGCTTCCAACCCTCCAACTTGTTACACAACAATGGTAGCCAACCTTGGTTGTTATAGTAATAAGTATAAGCAAGAGCCTGTCTGCATACCATTCCTTAGTATTAACAATAAAAGTCAGACATTATCAGTCTGGAAGCAGACACTGTCTGAAAAATATGCCCTCAGTTTCAGAGAGCGCAGTCAGTTGGAAGAGACTTAACTAAAAAGAAAATTACAGAAAAGAAAATTAGTTTTGTTCTATCTCAAACCAGGACAACATGTCATCCCACAGCTTGTCATGGGCAAGCCTGATATTATCCCCCATGATATGTTTCCTTGTTGCTGTTGAGAATCTGATTTCAAATGAGGACACTACTTTCACTGAACAGATGGAGAATTACATGAACAGACCTAAAAAGAGGCATTTAGTTCTTAATAATACCTTTATAGTCAGCTAATGAGCAGAGAAAGACCCAGTCAGAGGTACTGACTGTTGCCACAGATAGACAGTAGACAGCCAGCAAAGAGACATCATTATCATCGCTTATGAAGATTAAACATGGTTAATGATTTTAAGTTAACAGTCTTCTGAGTGGTCACCATGCTAGCTAAACTAGTCACATACTAAATTAATTCTTCTTTTTTTACTATTTATCTGGATAAGTGGGAGTGAATTATTAAAAATGAAGATTCAGAGCTGTTACCTAACCTTCCAATTTTGTGCACAGTTAAACTGCATGTTTCCTATGTATTTTGTAAAGTAGGTAACCATTTCTGACCTCTGGAATCATTTGCATAATAAGGAAAATGTAATGCACAGTTACAGTTGTTAATAGCCCATGTTTAAAGCCATCATCACATATGCCTGAAACTAATTGATGAATACGCAATTAAAGATCAAAATAACGAGCACAATAATTAAGAATTAATATTTACCTACCTCCTCTGAGTTAAAGTGAGACTTCCAATGTTTGCAATAAATGCAACAGTCCAACTACAATTGAATTAATATATTACACTCCTTAAAGGATTTCCAGGCTCACTATATGAATCAAGGTTAAGAAAGTCATGCAACTTCAGAATTTCACTTTGGGGGCTCATTAACAAAGAAAATGGAGAAATAGGGCTCTAAAAATCTGCCTAGCAGTAAGTAAAAAAACCCTGCTACGCAATCAAGTTATTCTGAAATATAAAAGAAAGTTGATACATAGTGATAGATTAACCACTTTAGATATAATACACCAATACTACACAAAATAAACGCAGTCTAAGATCTTCAACCCCTGTGTACTTAATTCTGTTTGTATCAGTATTACAAAAAAAATTACTTATGAAGATAAGAAGGGGATAAGGCCTCTTCCAACCTGAATTATCCTATGATTCTATATGAGACGATAGACATATACACACAATTTCAGCAACAGAGTATCAGTAAGCAAAAAGGATTTACACTAGAAGACTCGGAAAGAAGGATAGCAATGTGTTATCTCTTCTAATTTTTAACAAATTTCTGCCTTGCAGATGTAAAGAGGAAACCGCACAAAACCATCACAATATCTCACCCCACAAGGCCACAAGGTAGAACAACATGGAAAAAAGGTATTAGCTTTCAAGCACATGCACACCTCTACAGCCTTAGAGCGTACAGCACTGAATAATATTCAGTCAAGAAATTTTGTCTCTCTGGTTGAACAATTGTACATTTAGCACTAACAAATCAAAACCAGCAAGTATGCAATGAGACAAGACTATCTTTATGTAATAGAAACTGCAGTTCCGTGATTGTTTTTATTTTTACTAATCTTTACTCTCTATGCTTTTTGTTCTTTAGCATTTTACTGCAAGATTTTTCATTGTTGTGTCCACCACTACCATCTATACTACTTGCATGTTAAAGCTATCTACACTTTGAGGTTTCCTATGTTCTACTCTTCCTTGGATACTTAACAAAATAAACCTACAATAATACTTCTTGGAATATGTGTATTACAAGATTTCCTGGTTCGCTAAGCTTACTGTGTTTCCACAGCTGATTACAAGGATTAACTCATGCACTTCAAATATTATTCCCACTTGGTCGTGATATACACACACTCTGGAAAAGAAGCTCTCACAATCTATGCTTAAAGAACAAGGCTGAACTTTCTGAACTCTTGTCTGAACTTTTCCTTTCTACAGAGTTGAGTACTTGTTTTGGCTTTAAAAACTCTTCACTGTATTTACAGAGTGGTGCAGAGTTTTTTGCAGTGAATTATTAGAAAAGGCTTTAGAAAACTCTTCAGATACAGCCAGTCATCCCAAGTTCATTTCTACTGCTAGTTCCAAGTATGATACCGCTCCACACAAGTGAGACTGGCTGAATCTTCAGAAATGCCCCTGAAGTTTGAAGACCTATCTGTAAATTGACACCTGCGCAGCACTTCATCATTGTACTCTTCTTTCACACTCTATATTTTTCTTGCAAGTTTGTCAGTCTGATTCTCTTTCACACACACAAACAGAGCTGCAAACCCATTCTGTATCATTTCTATCAAGCTACCATCCAAGTTATGAATATTTTCACTAGCTTTACAGGCATCATCAGCTCCTGACACCTCTCTGCCACGTCTGAACCTTCTTGGGCGCACCATGGGCAGGTACTGGGAGCAGGGAGCATGGCTTTGTTCCTATATAATGTGATGTACAATGCTTTCATGTACCTTCTTAATACAAGCATCATTGACTTAATATAGCAATACTTAAAAATCTAACAATTCGACCTTTCATTCCATATCGAAAGTTTTAATGTCAAGGTTTATGGGTAACTTGTATTATGTGACAGATTACCTAAAAGACTGCAAATCTTCTCCATTCCTGGCCTATCCTCCCATAATAATTACTGCCACTGCCTCCAAGCATGATGCTTCTTGATTTTTGTTAGCTATGTCTTCCAGGGAAGTTTATGTTAAAAAATTGTTTTAACATATTTTTCAGAGATGCATGATTAATTTTCATTTTTAGTCACATGACAAAACCAGAAATGGATATACTTGCTTCTGAAGGGACAGATGTCACCAGTGATGAGACTTACCCTCTCTTCTGAAAGAAGTATTAAGATATCAAAGTCAATATGGATCTCAGGGACTTCCTCACTTTAGCAAATATATGGATCATTCTTAATGAGCCGAGTGCAATATTTCCTCAGAAATCGTGTATTTATTGTTCTAAAAGAATAGTTTAATAAACATCAGAACATTTTCCAGCATGAAAACTGTGGTAACAACTCTTACAAGGGAATTTTGGTGTGGACTTAACATTCAGATTTAGCTTGAGTTAACAACTGCCGGTAACTGCTACCTGGTAAATACTTTTCAGCAAGATATTAAAAATTGCCCAACCACTATGTAAACAACAGCATCTATTTGCACTCCCAGCAGAGCAATGATGTGCTGTACTGGCACAGCATATGGATTACTCTGAGCTCAAAAGCCAATCCATTAAGTTTGGGGCTGATACATCCATTCCTTATGCTCATATATGTTCTGTCATATTGTCCCTCTGCAGTGTACACACAGAAGACTTGATTCTTCTGAGCTGTAATTCAAGCACTATTTGCAAGCTTGGTTTCCATGAAAATTATACGTCAGGGAGAAGATCAGCTCTGTAATCAGCTCTCTAGGGCACTGTCACTATATCAGGTCATATAGTTATAAGAGGGTTCTGATATGGGAAGAATAACACATGCACAATACACAAAATGCACAGTAGTTTCTGTTAAAAAACCCATGAAATATATTTCTTATCCATCTCTCATTTCCCTCAGGGCATGAACAAGGTCTGACACCTCGGTTCCTCTGGGGACCTGGCTGCCTTTGCCAGAGGCCAGCTCTGAGGTGGCACGGACATGAGACCTGGGACCAGGTGTGTGTTGCTGTGTGAGCAGCCTGTGGGCTGGGGCTGTTCCTGATGGCTGTCATAGGTCTTGTTCTGCAATTCTTGTTCAGATACCGTAGGACTGTTCTTCTGTTCTAAAAGGACACTGCTTCTTACTGACTTGCTGTCATGCTGCCTTCCCTCGCAAAGCAGCCCACTCTTGTGGTCCCTTATGCTCACTTTTTCCAGAGATGCTGACTCAGAGACATTTATCATTTCAGGTCACAAAACCTTTTAAGTAAGCAGAAGAGGAGACATGCATTCTCAATTAAGCTCTAAATTTGCTTTTCTCGTGAAGGATATTGTTTTTTACAAAAGACTTCTTCAAAGCCTTTGCATTATACTTGATGATTCAGCTCAGGAGCACCGGGTAATGCACAGTACATTGTGCATCTTGGGAGCTGTTTAGAAACAGATTGCCTATATGATGTATGTGGCTTTTATACCACCTGCATTGATATAACTGCCTGTGGGCCATTGATTTCATTTTAAATATCCATTACAATTGATTTTATGGTTATATAAACCATGAATACAGAAGAATATCTAGCTAAATTTGTCTATGCTATTGTTATGAAGATCTTCAAGCTATTACTATTGTGAACTATCAGAATCAGCACATTTACTTAAACATCCAGAAAGTAGATTGATTTATTGTCTTTGAAAGAAAATGACACGAAGAGTTTACAGTGTCATATTTACTTCACTTGCCTAGAGCAACACCTTTGCCTGCTTACCTTACATGATCTATTTCCACATGCAATTACATGATTTGCATAAAGATAATTATAAAATTAAGACAGAAATATGTCACTGAATGGGAATAAGTTAGCATATCTAACCCAAGGAATACGGAGCAATACCTGAAGTGCTGAGTTGTATTCTCTGACGTCACATATAACTATGCAGCAGACATTTTGAGAGGATCTGCAGAACATTTACTTCATAAACTTGTATTTGCCACAAGCTCCTTTCAAGAGCATCTAATAAAATTCTGCAATAAAGACCATATACCCCATATACCCCCTCAAGTCTGAGGGGGAGAGCTGAGGGACAATATCAGTGTCCTAGATTCCTTTAGTAGTAGGCGACCTGCACAGTGAATACGTGAAATATATCCTGTTTTATTAATAACTGGCTGTGTGCTCACAGTATCAGTAGTGTCACATACAAGCATACACCGTCTCTTTACATACATGCTTCAGAATTAGCTTAACTCAAATCAGCTTGAGGAACTGAACTGAGAAGTGACTTCAAGGTCTCTTGACAAGGGCTAAGGATAAATAATACACTCAGTTATGAGAAGTTGAAATGGTGTATATTTCCAGTATTCACGTTAAATTTAGTTTTGACATCTTCATTTACATTCTGCAAGGGGGAATAGAAAACACATTAATGAAACTGACAGCTAAATTGGGAAATGTTGCAACAAGGACAGAGAAATAGCACAGAGGAAAATAGGGATTTGAAACAAAAAATAAGATGTGTTCAGAAATTTGCAGACCAAAACAAATAGGAATTTAATACTCCCGTCAACCCATCCAAGGAGAACTGCAGCAGAAGAAAATGAAAATTATCAATTGCCAAGAGAGTTTTAGATACCGAGTTATATGAAAGTAAAGATGGTTGACTTTTTTTGCTCCTGGAAACACAGAAATATCTACCCATATGTACTCATCCATCATTGTTTTTTATTCACCTTATCTGTCCTCATATAGCAGGAAAATTATATTTTTGTTTTATTATAATTAGAGCCATAATTAAATGTAACTAATTTCTCCAACTTTTATTGTTCTATCCAAAAAAGACATTGAATTAATAGATTGTGATGACTGACTGATGAAGAATACTAAAAGCATCAAAGGTGTGTAGTTTAGGTAAGCAGTTACTGTGGGAAGTCATCAAAGTAGTCTGAAAATATCCACTGAAGAATATCAAGGAAGAAGGAAGTTCAAGTTTCCACAGTAGGTACACCCATCAGGGAGTAAATTGGATAAAATTATGAAACTAAAAATTCAGAACCAAGTTAGTACTTTCCAACAGCGAGTTCTGTTAAACTTTGGGAATTGTCTCTCAATGAAAAGTAATGAGATTTCTATTACTCTGGACAACTTGCATTATACGAGGCAGTCCAATTTTACAACAGGGAATAATTGCAATGGCAGGGAGATGGACTAGATGACTCTCAAAACTCTTTTTCTGTCCCTAGCTTTTACAACACAAAGGAAATCATCCAGAAATACAGATTGCAATGGGAAATGTCTTCTTCCTAATGGTTACAAATAAAGGCACTTTCCAGATAACGTCCTCTCCCTTTTATTTTTCTGGTCTGCCTGCACATTATCACGTATGTTTTTAAGAGAAACTAATAACATACATTCTAAAAGAAAAAAATAATATAGGGAAAAGAGCTCTGAAAAGAATCATGCTGTTCCTAAAACTATAAAATTGTGTTGCATTGGCAAAACCAACATGTTTCTTTTCATTTAAAACAGTTGTAGATAATGCAAGAGAAAATCATATATATCCTATACAAATTCAAATGAGAGTAAAGAAAGCAAAAGAAACTGAAGAAAAACAGAAGAAAAAAGAAAAAAATGTACTCAGTCACACACAAATTTAATTTGTTTAGTGTTACAATCCACCTAGAAAGCTCTACATTTCAGGTTGGTTGTTGGGTTTTTTTTTTTCCCACTAGAAAATATTACACCCTACTGGGAGGACATTAAATACATTTGTGGCAATAAAGACATTTATTTCACTTTTTCAAGGCCATATTTCTTTCTTTCAAATGTACAACAAACTCAGTATTACACAGAGCAATAAAAAAGATACATTCTTGAATTCTGTGTGAACTCCACATCATTAGTAACGGTATGAAGAAACTCAAATTTGTGGAAGTTCACGAACATTACAGTCATGTATAGCAGTTTCCAGTGTCACTGGAGACATTAATGCTCTAAGTATCTGTTCTGGACATGTTTGTTCCCCTTCATGTGGTTAGATGAGTTTGCATTTTTTACAGAAAAATGTTTTTATAACCCTTACTTCCACATGTCTCAAAGACATTGATTGACTGTAACTCTATTAGATACTATCTCATTTACTTGTATTTCACGTAGAAACTAGGTGAGGTTCTCTATCTTAAGCTTGATATTCTGCTCATTTTAATTCCTTCAGTAGGACTGAAAATAGGTACTGTATTTTGCTTAGTGCATTTCTAGAAGCCATACTGAGATTGTGTTGGATCACAAATAATCTGCAGTGAAATCCAGTAGTTTTTCTGGCTGAATTCATGCATCTTTTTGTATGCATACACTTGTCTACATGTCTATATATGTATAAAGTACATACATACATGTATGTACAATAATGTAATGGTAATATGTGTAATAATGTATTTCATGATGCATAATAAATATGTATGTTATATATGTGGCTTAAATATATTACTAGTTTAATACAAACCCAACTACCCAGGTATCACTATATTTGATTGTAGAATCACTGTCAATATTATCACTGATTTCCGTAATAAAATTTCTGTCTCTATCACCTCAGTTATCTTGGGAATTTGGTTAGAAAACATTCCACATGATGGGTCTTAGCACATGGAATTCATTTCTCAGTCATGTTTTCTGATCTTCAGAGCAAGGGTTTGAAAATGTTTTGATGTGCTACAAAGAAATTTCTTGGTTTGTGAGCTTGTGGAAAAGGGGGGTCATATGCAAGTCTATATGGAAATGCTGGTTTTATATTCATGTAGTGCAATAATGGTGTAAGCTTTGGCATAACTCCTTTAAGTTCCAATAATCAAGAAACACATAAACATACGGTTAGGTACATCTATATTCCCACTTAAATATGCATTTATGACCATTCATTTTGGCTGTGCTTAAAAAAAATGGAAGAAAAATACACGCAAAAATGTACAAGCTACTCAGCTTGCAAAAGGTGAAAATGAGCTTTGCACTCTCATTGGCTATTTAGCAGGTTATTCTTTTATCTGAAGAAGACAAAAGGATAAGAAGGAAGAATCATAAATAAGGAACAATTAATCCACCTTAATGCAAAAGATTTAACTTACAGCCTTTTCAAGTTTCTTTATCTTTTAAGCTTTTCTGAAGCTCCAACAGATCCTCCATCTGTATAAGGATATGATACGGCTTACTATTCTTAGCATCAGTTTCTTGATCGCTCTTGGGCTAATCTTTGGAAAATGCCTGCTGACATTATCAAATAGAGTGTGAGACACTGAAGAGATAAAACAACAGGAAAAAAGTAATATTGGAGGTACACCTCCCTGTAAAGCCATGTTAAGAGAAGAAAATTGATGAGGCAATGAGGGAACCACAGACCAACATTGTTAGATAGCTTGAGTCATAAGTTACTAAAACATCTAATAGTTATCCTTTACAATGATAATAAACCAGAAACGTGCCCCGTAGCTGGCATCAAGCACAAACTCTTGCTGTTCAGAAATCCTATAAATCTACATGCTGTTTACCATGCTTCATGCATGCATAAGGATGTACAGGCCTAACAAATAAGCAGAGTATCACAGAAAACATTTCATCTTCAGGAGTGTGCAATGTATTTATTCGTGAAGACTACAACATAAGCCATTATGAAAAAGACAAGTAGCTAGATTATTTTTGCACAATGTGCAAAACTGTCTCAGCTCTTCAGCGTACCAAGGCTGTAATCGAAGCATAGACGATCCATTTATATATGAGAGCAAGTACTTGATCATTATCCAAGCCTCAACAGACTATCTACCTGACGAAAAGTACAGATTTGCAATAGATTTAGGTAAGGACACACAAATTACTATCAGAATGAACAATTTCAAACCGACCAAAGCCAAGAGTATTAAATTGGATTCACTGTGGTGAAGATGATTGACCACAGTTTCTGCTGTATTAATCTTGAGTGCTGAGACAAAATTTAGCAACACTACAGAATATACACAGCTACCTGAGTTCTGCTTTAATTTCTATTCTCCTGGTTTATGGAAGAGGTTTCTGTCAGCTAACACAAGTCTATAAAAAGGGGTCCCTTCATTGTGCAGACAGTGAACTACAGCAGTTTAAAAGCTAAGCCCTTTATACAGAAGAATGTATTAATCATGCTACAACACTTTCCTTTTCTCTTTATTTAGGGACCTACTTGGGAAAAACAGCTTTCTGTAGGGATTTAAACTGACTGAGATTTAGATTGCTCTTCCTATATGAAAATGTTCATTACAGCCTGTGTTCGCATTTATATGGTTGCACTTGTTAGGAAGATATCAAATCATCTACAGTTCATTATAAATATTCATACAAACTTTCTTACGATATATTAGTAACAGGAACCCGGTAAGAGCTGGGGTTGAGTGAAGTACCTCTCCAAAATTCCAACACGTCCTCTTCTGGACTGCTAAAAAAATTATTCTTCTCTCAGGTCAAAGTATCATACTGTTATTGTCAGTCTGAGACAAAAATGACAAACAGAGCACGTAATCTGGGAAATACACCTTTAGAATCACTACATTTGGTATTGGCAAAGTATGGCTTATTTTAGGTTTAACTCCAAATTAATCACTCACCACAGATTATTATGATTTGAATTCTAACCTGACCACAGTAAATACAATCATCTACAGCTACAATGATATTAAAAGTAACCAGTGATTTTATATCACTTTAGTTTATAATTTGCATTAAAATATCTCATGTGCTGTTAATCTTGGATTATTGAAAACACCATGAAATATGTTTCAAAACTTGCTTGGTCTTTGAAATCAGTGAAGAATATTCAGCCCCTTCATTTTCTTTATTGGAAAGGATGACTGGATCCTGGACATTGCATTAAGCATTAGCCTAGAAGAGAAATTTCTTAATGTGTATCTATGCTGGAAACCATAAATCTGTTTGCACCTTGTTGAATTAAAAAAAGGTTAGTTTGAATTTAGTTATCTTGTGTAACAGTAGCTCTGAAATTAAATTACTACCATCTTCATCATGGCTTCACCCACCATGGGCAATTACGACTTGCAACTAGCACGTACATCAGCGAATGCAATTTCACAATTTCTTGACATTCCAGGTAAATTAAGGTAGCTTGAAAATAGTACAGCTGATTTGTGGTTGCGGTACAGACATAGTCTCCGAGTTTATTGTGACTGTTACCCTGATGGAGGATATTCAGATCCTATTTGTGTTGCAGGGTAGAGGACCAACCTCTAGTCCCACCTGGACTGCAGGAGGAGCACCGGATATATACCACTCCATCTCCTCCTCAACCCCTTCTTGCATCCCGATTCTCATGGGATTTCCATCAACTTCATGGAATGAGAAAGATGTAACATGTTCTTCCAGGCGCTGAACGGTCAGCTGTAGGACCTAATGAATATACATACGAAACTTAAAGCACCTTAACCTAGCTTAGATAAACCAGTCTACTTTTTGTGAGATAACAGCACTGAGGAACAAAGCTGTGGTGCACAGCATGGACATGCTTCACTTCTTCAGTAAGACTAATTCAGTGTCAAAGTATATTATCTGTTCCTCTCTCTTGTGGATATGTTTCTTATTTGATCACTGCTTTCTAGAGCTGATTTAGAACCACTCTTCCATTAGTGATTTTTCTCTGGTTTTGCATATCATTTTACTGAAACAAGTAGAAAAAATGTCACTTTTTAAAAAATTCTGAAAAATATTCTAAGACGTGATGACTGTCAGTATAATCAATTCATTACCATAAAGGATCTCATTTAACTTTTATTTAATTTGACTTTTCTGTTTTCTGTAAGATTGAAAAATAGAGTATCACTGCATTTCATAAATAATTTTTAAATGGACATGTAATTTTTCCATTTTAAAAAGGGCTTCTTTTTCTTTTTTTTTATTCTGACATGAATTTTGTTAAAATTGGTACAATCCTGTAGAATATATAATTTCAAAGAATTGATATTTTTAGTTAGAACATTGCATTGTAAATGTTTCAATCATCTCTTCTCTTGACTGTTTTCCTTAGCAACCGACCCAGGTAAAATTCTGTTTTTGCAGAGCTGCCTGACCACTTGGCTACAACCCAAACTAAGAGGAGTTTACCCAGTTGTTCTGCTTTACTAATGCATACACTCTTGTGATAAAAGCAGGTCTGACACTGTTTTGCTTGGTAAAATCTTGCTGTTCCACTGAGTTTCAGTTCCTATCAATCCTTCATTAAAGTTCTTTTTCACAGTTGCATGGTTGATCTTTCCAGCAGTCCTAACCATAAAACCTCTAAGAGTGCCATATGCCTCGTCACCCATGTAATAAGCGAGGGTGTTTACTTGTTCTTCATCAGAGTGCTTCTGACTACTGCGATGAAAATCTCTGACCCTGTAGTGACTTGGTGAAATTAAAAGATGAAGCTTCAAAACACTTAATAATGCTTTTCCACTGCTAAAAGATCCATATTTTGTCAGTATAAAAACAGTAATAAAAATATAAAGCTGAACGTATTACTTAAGAGAATAAAGTTCACATTTTGTTTTCATATAATAATTCTCCAGAAATTGACAGCAATGCAGTCTTACACCAAAAATAGACAAATACTGCAAGCATACCTACAAGAAAAGCTACCCAAATGACAATCTCAACCCTGGCCCCTTTTCAGCCTGCAGTCTGAAGCATACCCTTGAACTTGATAGACAAAACGTTATTAAATTTTACTGTGGATTGCTTTTTTTATCTATAAAGTACTTGGGGGAACATTGCACTGCATTGTTTCAGGTTGCTGCAGTAATCATCCAAAGACAGTAGCATTTGAAATTACAGCTAACAGGCAAATCTTTAACCAAAAACTGAGTGAAAGAGTTGAGATTGTCTGGCTTAACAGTTGATCCGGTTTCAGGTTTGCATCAAATGGTGTGTGCAGTTAGTGCCTCTGCTGAAGTAGAAAAACGATCCCCAGAATGGTAAGAAATTAGATGTGAAGAGAGTAAAGAAAAGACAAATCTTAAGCCTTGCAGAAATCCAGCCTACTAAAAATTAAACAGAAATAAATCTGTAGGTTTCATGGGTTTTGCATGATTCTCACAAGGTCAGTACTCCATTAATTTCCAGATGGTGTCCTGGTTTGAGGTATTTCCTTTTTCTGTATTTTCTTCCCATATAAGAAGCTGAGAATCCCAAATAAGATTTTGAAATTTGCACAGGTCTTCTAATAAGAGTTCAAGGAACTGTACTGGCACAAGCATGATAAGTTAAGGAAACAATATAGTGCAAAATCTATGTGTAAAATTGCCATTGAATTTTCCCAGTGTATATTAAGCTTTTGAGAGAGCAGACATCTCATCTCATTTGTAGATTGGGCCTTTGTTATGTTAAATTGTCAACATAGTTGCCACTCTATTACAAATGATATGTTCATGTTTGCTAGCTATTTTCAATAGATCTCACGAAACCATTATTTCACAATCAGGGAGAATAAACACCTTCCGCTATAAAAGATATATATAAAAAATCCATCTGAACTATGGTAATGCACTTTAATACAGAAGTCACTGAATGTATATGGCATACAGTCTAATCCTCTGCACTGATTAAGATGCTTGTTTTATGACATGCACCTGATCTCCTGTATTAAACTAAAGGTATGTTTCACAGTACATTTCTCATGAGAAGGAAGCCTTCTTATCTGTACCAACAATTCAATGCTGTCATTTGTAAATAGAATAATAGTAAAAGGCATAGCAATAAAAGTAATTATTAGTAACTTTTTTTGTTTTAAAGGCTAAATGGTTATCTGATTTTAAAACAAAATCTCATTTTGCTTATTATGATTGCTGTGTTGTGCAGCTGCAGTGAATTCCTAGTGTATTTAGAGAAAATCTGTGTCCCAAAACAATATTGATAGTTGACTCTATTAGCTGCAGTGCTTTAGAGTGATCTAATGGCTATAATAGACTCAACTAGAATTCAGCAGACCTGCATTTTCTTCTTCATTTTCCTGCTCTTCTGTTATCTTACCACAGAGAAATCAGTTCACTTCTCTGTTCTCTTGCTTTAACTATTTATACTGTTAGATTTTGGGCTTGGGGACTGTTTCCTAGTATGCACATACACATTAATGAGCACAGTGAGGCCTTGGTCTCACAATTGGTGCCTTTAGGAATTACTGTCATACAAACATAATCGTATTCTTTGCTAACTAATAGTCATAGAATCATAGAGTCATTGAATGGGGTAGGTTGGAAGAGACCTTAAAGATCACCTAGTTCCAACCCCCCTACCGTGGGCAGGGATATCTCCCAATAGACCTGGTTGCTCAAAGCCTCGTCCAACCTGACCTTGAAAACTTCCAGGGATGGGGCATCCACAACTTCCCTGGGCAACCTGGGCCAGTGCCTCACCACCCTCACAGTAAAAAATTCTTCCTGATATCTATTCTAAATCTTCCCTCTTCCAGTTTGAAGCCATTATCCCTCATGCTATCACTACGTGTCCTTGAAAAAGTTCCTTTCCAGCTTTCCTGTAGGCCCCCTTTAGGTACCTGGAAGCAGCTACAACGTCTCCCCGGAGCCCTCTCTTCTCCAGGCTGAACAATCCCAACTCTCTCAGCCTGTCCTCATAGCAGAGGTGCTCTAACCCTCTAATCATCTTTGTGGCCTTCCTCTGGACTCACTCCAACAGGTCCATGTCCTTCTTAAGTTGGGGGCCCCAGAGCTGGACACAGTACTCCAGATGGGGTCTCACAAGAGCAGAGCAGAGGGGCAGAATCACTTCCCTTGACCTGCTGGCCATGCTTCTTTCAATGCAGCCCAGGATATGGTTGACTTTTTGGGCTGCAAGCACACATTGCCAGCTTATGTTGAGCTTCTCATCCACCAACACCACCAAGTCCCTCTCCTCAGGGCTGCTCTCAATCCATTCTCCTCCCAGCCCGTATTTGTGCATGGCATTGCCCTGACCCACACACGGGACCTTGCACTTGGCCTTGTTGAACTTCACAAGGTTGGCAGTGGCCCACCTCTTTACGTCTGTCAAGGTCCCTCTGTATGGCATCCCTTCCCTTTACAAATACTTAAAGGGAGGGTGCCAGGAGGAGGGGGCCAGTCTCTTTTCAGTGGTGCCCAGTGATAGGACAAGAGGCAATGGGTACAAACTTGAATATAGGAAGTTCCATCTCAACATGAGGAGAAACTTCTTTCCTTTGAGGGTGGCAGAGCACTGGAACAGGCTGCCCAGAGAGGTGGTGGGTTCTCCAACACTGGAGACATTCCAAACCCAGCTGCTGGAAGCCATCCTGTGCAACCTAATGTAGGTGAACCTGCTCTGGCAGGAGGGTTGGACCAGGTGATCTCTAGAGGTCCCTTCCAACCCTTAACATTCTGTGATTCTGTGATTCTGCAATTCCCTCCAGTGTGTTGACCTCTCCACACAACTGGAGTCATTAGTAAACTTGCTGATGTTTACTCAGTCCCACTGTCCATGTCGCCAGCAAAGATGTTAAATAGTGCCAGTCCCAGTACCGACCCCTGAGGAACACCACTCATCACTGCTCACCACTTGGACATCAAGCCATTGGCTGCAACTCTTTGAGCGCGACCACCCAGCCAGTTCCTTATCCACCAAGTGGTCCATCCATCAAATCCATGTCTAATTTAGAGACAAGGATGTCTTGTGGGACAGTGTCAAATGCTTTGCGTTACTCTCCCCTTATCCATCAATTCTGTAACCCTGTTGTAGAAGGCCACCAAATTTGTCAGGCATGATTTGCGCTTAGTGAAGCCATGTTAGCTGCCACAAATCATCTCCTTATTTTCCCATGTGCCTTAGCAGATTTTCCAGGAGGATCTGCTCCATGACTTTGCCGGGCACAGAGGTGAGACTGACTGACCTGCAGTTCCCCAGGTCTTCCTTTGTTACCCTTTTTAAAAAGGGGGGTTATGTTTCTGCTTTTCCAGTCAGTGTGAACTTCATTGGACTGCCACTACTTCTCAAATATGATGGATAATGGCTTCACAACTTCATCTGCCAGTTGCCTCAGGACCCGTGGATGAATCTCATCAGGTCCCATGGATTTGTACACCTTCACGTTCATCAGCTGATCTCAGACCTGGTCTTCTCCTACCGCAGGCAGTACCTCATTCTCCCAGTCCCTGCCTTTGCCTTCTGAGACTTGGGTGGTGTGACTAGAGCCTTTCCTAGTGAAGACTGAGGTAAAAGTCATTCAGTACCTCAGCCTTCTCCATGTCCCAGGTGACCAGGTGTCCTGTTTCCTTCCTGAGTGGGCCCACATTTTCCCTAGTTTTCCTTGTGTCATTGATATACCTATCTTTCTTGCTGCCCCTGATGTCCCTGGGCAGATTTAACTCTATCTGGGATTTAGCTTTTCTAACCTGACACCTGGCTGCTCAGAGAGTTTCTCTATATTCCTCTCAGGTTACCTGTCCTTGCTTCCACCCTCTCTAGCCTTCCTTTTTCTGTATGAGATTGTCCAGGATAATCTTGACTTTAGTAACACCAAATACTCTAACGTGACAGTTTTCTGTTCTTCATCTCTTCTCTCAAGCCAGAATAAAATCCCTAGATAATAATTTTTCCCCTACTATTAATTGTATTACAGAAATAAAACTTGAACTTGGCTAGTTAATGGTACTCTTATTTTTTCCTCTTCTAATCCTTCACATGTTAACTGAAACCATTTGTAGCTGGGACCCAACAACACTGAATTGTATGTTTGCACCTGTTCTACCTCTCAAACAATCAGTTGTGCAGAAAAGTAGACATGATATGATCATTTAAGACAGCCTAGGGCAAGGTCAGTCAGTGAATTATTGCATTTAACTTGAATTTTTGCATTAGAAGAACTAAGGGGAAAAAAAAAAATGAAACCCCAGACGTTACGGTAGCGTCTTGCCTTGTACAAGAGGAGGGTTTCCAGGAAGCCATCAAAGCTTGAAGCCCCTTCTTCAATAGAATGAAGACTGATGCAATGACAGTCACTGTGCTGGTGAACTTCTAAGGTGGTATTGTCACAGCCACAACTTCTATTTTTATCCAGTTAGTGTACCTCACTTCTTTCATTTGAAGAGCCCTAAAATTTATGATTTCTAACTTTTCTAGTGTTCTTTGCAATATGTTGTCAAAGTACAACTTCCAGTGTTGAATGGCCATTATTAAAGACTTTCAGTTAGTAGTACCCATTGAACATGTATTTTTCTTGGAATTCCCCATCCATTCCATGAGAAAGAAGATAAAATACTCAGGTTCCTATGTATTTCACAATACCTGTGAAATCACAGATTTCCACAGTGGGATGGAGGGCAGGTTTCAGAAGTCACAATTCACTGTGAAGAGCTCTTAATAATTTCTTGATAAATAACTTCCCTTCTTACTTGCGTAACAGTTCAGAGAAACCTTCTATTCGGGGTCAGTTTTCAGTGCACTGACAATTCCTGTGTCCAAGATTCAAGAGATCAGTGACTGGAAACTGCTTACAGGATTGCAATATTAGAGCTAGAAACTTCAGAAACTGCATACAACCTTATAGATTAATTTAAAGAGCTCCAACTGGCTATGCTACAGATGCTTGAGAGGAATGGATTTTTCATCAGTATTGGCAGTGTTACCCTGGCTCTGGATGAGAGAGATTTAATAATTTCATTGAATCTATTTTGGCTTTCCTACAATATGTGTTTGTATTGTCAAAAATCAATTCTGACTTTCTTTTCTGTTGATCATCCTTTGCATAAAGACCACAAAGTATTGAAAATATGTTCAAATTTTATCCTTCTTAAATAGCTATTAAAATCTATTTAGGATCTCTGACTGTAGAGTGATGCCTTTATCCAGAAGATTTAAGGACTATAAAACTAGACAGAAACTCATGCTTGAAGTCCAGAACACATTAATCTCTCCAATTCTTCATTTTCTTGCAATTCTTCAAAAATTTTTTTTAGTATTATATTGTTCGCAAGCGAAAATATTTGTGTACTCACATGCAAAAAAAAAAATCAAAACTTGAACTTTTACGGATTTGCCCTGTTAAGAAAAATGCTTAAGAAATAAGAAAAACAGAATCTTGATCTCCCATACCTAGGTTTACTCTGTTCCACACGTGGTTTAAAATACTTTGTACTTAGACAGTCTAACATTTCTATATGTAAAAGTAATTGCTATTTTCTTTTCTAGACTCAATCAATCAGTCATATGAATAAAAGAACTTTTATGGGAAATATTTATCATTATCTAACCTTTGAAAGATATATACAATAATTTAGAATAGGTGATACATATACTGAGCTAGGAACTCGTGTTATTATTTTTTTATGGTAAATTAGGTAATACAATGGTAGTGGGATACAGTAATATAGATTACTTTCAGGAAAACATTCCTTATAGTATATATACGGAGTAAAAAAATAAACTGAAAAGTATAAATTCATTTGGATTTGTTATTGCTTTTAGGAGTAAAAATTAAAAAATACGTATTATGGTACTTGTGATTGAAGTTTTCTTCCTCCATGGAAGAGGTGTTACATGGATATTAGAAAAATTTACTTCCCATTTACTCAATTAGCTAGTCTTTGGTGAATGTCCTGTTTTAGGAATTAGAAAAAACTCCCGGTGTCTATTACCATTTCTTATCAATGCCTCAGATAGTGAATGGCTCCCAGCTCTCCTCAGCTGTGAACGAAGTTTTGAATATTTACATTTAAACATAGAGTTCTGGAGATAAACAGGATTCATTTCCCAAATTTTGAACATCATGTCAAAGTGATTTCTTTACTTCACAGGTAACCTGTTTTGCATTGGAAAAGTAGGAAAGAAATGGAAACTCTAAACCGCCTACACAGAAGGTTATAGTTGAAACCTCCTTCCTAATAACTCATCTCACATTGTACCACTTTGAAGATTTTCTTCTGATTCTTCCCTGGAGATGTAATTATAGTGCTTTGGGAACTGGTTCTGTTTCTAAGAAAATTAACTCAGGCTTCTGAACCACTGGCAAAGGACAAGCTGCTATAGGAGGAAGGACAGATACAATCATTCTGTTACAAGTAATACAAAAGTACTGTTCACTGGATATTATGCTTGAATTAATATTCTGTTCCTAATATGTGTTGCCAGTAAGAAAAGCATATGTGAGCTGGGTCTGTAATCCTATATTTCAATGTGAATAATTCTGATGGACCTTTAAAAAGTATTTTTCACAAAGAAAAAGACATAGAACTAAGTTTTTCTTGCTTTATGTGTATGATCTTTCATTCCAACTTAATTCTGACAAAATACACAATTCCAGAGATCAACTATATTTAGTAAAACACTCGCCTGTGTGATTAAACTAGTGGACTTGTCTACATCCAATGCGTTATAGGAAAGTACTGGGTTTTCCTCCTACACAATTTAATAGCAATGCATTTTAATTTGCAAATGCATATAAATGCATATTTAATACTGAATTTTCATCTTATCCACGACTATCATTGATTTTCTTGTGACTAATCACAACCATAAAGACCTAAATTATACCTCTGATTTTCCATAGCTATACATAAATACCTACTTTAGAATATTTCAAAAACCACGTTTGTCAAGAAAAATACATATTTGAAGATGTTTATTTTAATTGAAGTAGTCACTGGAATACTAAGCCTTGACGAAAGTATTATATACTGCTTTAACTCTGATTTATGAAATTTAAAGCAAATTTATTTTCATTCTTTGACACAAATAACACAAAATAAAATAAGTAAATTTTAAAAAAAATAATAATTCCTTAAGACATAACTTTAAAGAACTTTTTACTTTTTCTTTTATAATTTAATTATACAAATGAAATACAGTATTTATATTTTGGTCTGCCAAAAATTTGTAAATAAATTTGTTATGTGGAAGAAAACCTATAAAAAGCATTTTTACAGCCACAACTTAAGTTGCTTATAATCAAATACTGCTTAAACATAAAACTGTAACAACACTACTGCGATGCTTTTCAGTGATAGCCATGCTCAGATCACTTTATATCTTCATATTTACATAAATAGTCTTTCTGTTTGGGTTCATTTTTGACGACAATTCTTTTGATGTTTTTTGAGAGATTTGTATTTTCAAACACAAGTATCATCCTGCCATCAGCCCAGCTGACCAGTTGTCTCAAGGCAACATCTAAATTTAGTCTGTATGAATCTACACAAATAAGCACAGCTCCCCACAGTGGTACCGGTAATAAGAAAATTAATAATTGTGTACTGACCTCACACACTTCATTTCTAGAGTTTTCTTTCTGATTTTTTTTCTTAAGATTCTCAGTTACTTTTATTCAATTAGTCTTCAAATAGCACTAATAAATGTCTACTGATTTCATTTAAGTTAGTTCTGAATTAACCATGTACGTAACCTAAATGAGGCCACTTATCTGTGGACACTGTGATAACACCCTATATTGTGAAAGAGAGGTTAAATGTAGGAACACACAGACGCAACATTTTAATATGTTCACTACTCCCCAGTCTCATTTACTTTTTAAAGCAATGACAGAATATTGATAAGTTTTTAATGTTTCTAACTTAAAATTTAATGCTTAAAGTAAAATTAGAAAATTTATTGTGGAAAATAGATATATCCTGCAGACTAAGAAGTCATATTTCAGGTGTAACTTTTGCACCACTTATGTATATAATCATCCCAGGTTAGTTTATGCATAGGTCATGTATCATACCCGAGTTTACTAAAGTTGTTTGGAAGTCTTGCATTTAAGAGCTGAATTTGAACATTTAGATCAATAAAGAAATGTAGTTGGCTTGCAGTGACAGAAACTGGAACTTTTTTGAAGCTACATAATAAAACGTATTATTTCATAATTATGGCAGGAGCATTTTTGTGACTATTTCATTCTTAATTTTCCCTGAAAATATACTGCATTAAAGTTTTTGGAATACTATTTTAACACTACAGACTGCTGAAATATTGAATATTAAATTCTGAAGTCAATTGCAGGTGTTAATATATCAACTTCATTCAATATATGAATTACACATTAACATTAATGACTGTTGCATGTACTCTAATGATTTATGTTGCACATTAGTTTAAAATATCTTCTTGCCAACTGTCAATACGTTCACTTCATTATTCCTTTACTATATACAAACTGAGTGCTTTTATAAGATTCACTTCAGTTTTATAACACTGGTTATACAGTCATTAAACAAATTGTCAGACTACAGATTTTGTCAAGATTTCTCCCAGGTTATAAACCACCTACATCCAAAAAAAATCCACAAATACCCTCCCATACAGCTACATATTTGCCTTAACTTATGCTCTGCTTCTATCAGTTGTGCATCCGTAAGCAATTGTTTATTTCAGTTTCACTAGTAATGGTTCTTTTGAACACTGTCAGCACAGTGTATCAAAATGACATAATCTGATGAAATTTCCTTTAGAGAAATGTTTTGTTATTGTTGAGTGTTTTTGTTCTGTTTTCCTTTTTTTAATAATATTTACACAAAGCCAAAGCTATGTATGTTGTTTATGTTCCACTCACAGTAGGCTTTATTTGGAAGAATTCTATCTTCAGTTAAGAATTATTATAATTGCAGAAGGGGACGTCCATAAAGAAAGTTGATAATTCTTTTGTCTCAGTAGAAAAACAACCAACCAACCAACCAACTAACCAACCAAATCTCCCACCTTCCCCCCTCAAATGCCCTAAATATCTAAATTAATCATTACACTTCTTACAAGAATAATTGATTGAGATATACTGCATTGCTCCTATTCCATAATAGGTGGGATTTGAGATTACTAAATATTTACTGTGACGTATTTAATGTGTCATAACTATGAAAGCTTTTAACTCAGCTGTAAACATTCATTCAGTAGGTATGTATCAATGATTACTGAAGCTTATCTATTAAAGATTTAGTGTGATATGTTATTTTGATTAATATTCTCCAACTAACCTCAGTAGGATGTAAAATCAACAGAAATGAGCTTTTTCAATACAAAAAGTTTTGGTCTGTTTCATAATATACCCTGCAGTGCCATAAAAAAAAAATCTTTGCAGAACTCAATAACTTCCTAAAATATTGTGCCTGATTAGAGAGTTCTGATGTGTCTTTATACAGATGTATGCATTAGTTTTGACAGAAATTCTTTCGCATGGTTCAGCAGGAAGTTGTTTTTTCACGTTTTTCGTTCTGATTGCAATGTCTTCAATGCTATGTTAGTTGTATATGAATGCAGAATTCTAAATGCCAGATTTCTGATTTTTTGCTGGTCTTGCATAACAAGTGGATTTTTTTTGTGTGTAAATATATCTTTTGTGACTATTTTGTGAATGCAGTTTAATGATCTGGCATTTGTACATGTGCATCAATATTTATGTTAATTAGGTTATTTATGTTCATTATACCATTATAAAGTAGTCTACTGTAGTAATCAAATGGTCACAAAAGGTTAGAAAATAAATAAAGGAGGAAAGCAGCACTGAATTTATCATTTCAGGTGCAGCAAATGTAGCATGGCAGTTTTCCCCATCCCTTTAAGAGATGTGCCATTGAAGCTCTGTGAAAAATGTACTTGGTAATGCAGATAGTAATGCCTAGATTCTGCCGACACCCTCTTGTTTGCACAAAAAAACTCATTCACAATAAACTGCATATATGCAACAGTGATACAGCAACGATGTATTAAAGCTATAACAAAAGCATTGTTGTCACAGAGGTAATATGTCTCCTGTTACACCACCAGATATTGTGGAAGAACAGGAAAGAGCTTGGGTGCACAGACCCATCCTTGAAGTCAAATAAGCAGTCTTCAAGGTTGAGAACAACTGTTTCAATTTTAACTACAGTCCATGGGTTAATAGGGGTTAGTACTTCAGGGAGTGTGCTATATTGAATTTTGAAGGCGTAGCTTTTCCAGATTTCTGAAAGAGCATCACAACCTTTATATACTATCGTTTTCAGAATATACCTTCATGCCTTTTATAGAAATAAAGGACACAGTGCTCCTGGATATTCTTAGCTAACACTGATAACTGTATATAATCTTCTTTGTAAATGTATTAAAGATACTATCTTGTAACAAAGTTAACTAGTATTTCTCTTGGAAGACTGTTTCAAAATCTGACACGTAGACATTCATAATATCATAAAGGCATTTGTTAAGGGCTCTCCTTCAATGTTATGCATATGGACAAGATAAACAGACAAGCTTTTGCCATGTGTGAGCAATGTGTGCACGTGCACACGAAAGGCAAACACCTACTTAGATCAATCCATAATTTTCATGTGAGTTTTGTTACATCTGTGTACGCTCTAGCCCCTTTTGAATACACACACAGAAATGGCAAGACCTCTGGGATGGGCTGTAAATTTCTTATCATTAGATCTCAAGGAACTGTGCAACTCTGCTATATCATTTTGACTCTGATTGATAGAAATAAAGCATCATAATATTAACACGGAATCAGAACAGAGTTTTGTAAAATGAAATGAAACTGCTTTTCATTTCATTTGTACAAATGAAGTACAAGTAAAAGAAAAGAAAAAAAAACCCACAGGTCACATACATATTCCTTTTCTAAAACTCTTGTTTAGAATGGTGCAATTGAAAGAAAATCCTGTATGTTTGAATATCAAAAAGAACTTTCAATTGCGGCTTGAATACTGAAGTTCAAAGGTATGCCATATTTCTGATTTTCCTCCTGTCTTCTTAACCAGAATGGAGAATGCAAAAGAAAATTTGCAACTCAACTTATTAAACTAATATATAAGATGTTCTAATAGCAGATATATTGAATATTGTATTCAACACAATATATTGAATTGTAAAGGGCTTTTAAGTACATTCTTTCATTATGTTTCTCACCTATCCGTAACATTTAGCTATACCAAAACATAATTATGCAGCAGATCCCCATCATTATGAAAATGTTTAGTCAGCATACATATTCAAATTAAATATTTTAGTGCACATTTTATAATTAGCAGTACTTCTAGGTGCTTAGCAGATACATAATTTTGGAAGCTATATCCTCTAACAGATAGCTGCAGAATTTGCTTGTTTTCAGAAGAGTAATATTCAGCTTAGCTGGTGGTTTTGCACTGTTATTATTATCTTTGCAGACTGGACAGTATTCCCCTTCCAGCTTGTGGAAACTATGATTTACTAAAGGACAGTTTTCCACAATATAGACGATTTGGTCATTCTGGAAAGAAACATTAGAACATTAGTATTTTTTCACCTGAAAAAGAAAAAAAGAAGGAAAACACTTATATAAAGGTGATTAAATAAAGCATAAATAAAGAATTTTTTAACTGCAGTTTTTCAGATCTTTGAATGAAAGAAATACAAGTCAAAACCACAAAGCAGACACATCACATACTTTCTTAAAAAAGAAAGAAATTAGATTTATTTAAGCAAATAAGCAATCATTTGAAAAGTTACCAGACAAAGTGAAAGTTTTCTGAGGTTAACTCAAACTCAGAAAAAAAATTCTGTTGTGTAGATGTCTGGGGATTTGTCTTTTCACATTAGCTATCTACCAAACAACCATAATGCTTCTTTGGTTTTGTTTGGAGTTGTTTTGGTTTTGTGGGATTTGGGGTTTTTTAGTTACTTTTTTGTTTTTAGTTTTGCTTTTTCTAAATATTTGACTTTGACACATGTATAATAAGGCAATAAAGTCATGTGATAAAAAAGGGCAAACCTCTGAGTAACAAAATGAACAATGATACGCCTGTATGGCTTTTACTAGTAAAATTTAAAACAACAGGACTTGTAGCCAAAGGTCCAAAGAATATCATAGTTATTACTTAGATAATTTTCAAATGCAGTCAAACAGGATGGACTATGGACTGTCTTAAGCAGAAATTGTATTGATTCCTACATGAATAGTCCCTTCTCAGCTAATTGCATGCAAGCAATTCTGAAGGGATATGGTAGTTTCACTTACATAACAGGAAAACAGGAACAATTGAGACCTGTGATCATACAAGACATTTCATACAAGTGAACCTTGGGAGCTGATGTTTTTCAGGTGTGTTAAGAGGGATGGAGAATCCAAAATCCATTTAATTCTTAACACTTGCACATAGGACATATAGAAGTTTTTAATAGTGCCTCATGCCTAACCTAAGGGAAACAAAACTTAAGAGGTATAGAGACCCCTTGCTTTTTCTCTACACTATATGAATTTCACATAAAATACAACATGTTAAGGTTTTTTATCTTAAAGTAGATTTCTTTTTATTCTGGTAGTTAGCTAAAATACTCAGGAACAAGGATGCAGTAGTCTCTCTGAGATCATTGAGGATGGCAAAACTGTCTCCATAAGAAGACAGAATAGAGAGCAGATATGTGTGGGAAATAAAAGATGAGCAGCTTATGGGACTGTATCAAAAAGTGTACCAATTAGTAGCAGTCACTTATTTTTCAAGATTATAATCCCATGGAGAAGACTCAAAATGACATAAGCCCCATGATACTAGAATAAGCTAAATTCTACGTTAGAAAACAAGAACAAACTGCTATTACTAGATTAACTGCTCAGAGATAAAGGAAAAATAACAACTTGTACCTCTCACAGTTATTTGACTGAAGAATTATCAAAAGCAGGCACAACAGCATCAGAACTGCAATTTAATACAGCACAAGCAAAGGGCAGAAGAAATTCAAGCTCCGTTTGTTTTCTATTTGTTTATTCTTGATTACAGTAAATCTTCACAGACTTTCTCCAATAGATTCATATTCCCTACTGCCCCTACGCCATAGAAAGTTGCAAGAAAACTTTCATAACTTAATCCCTCACTGCAAGTACTTGCAGCTGGTATTACAACAAAGCAAAGAGAAAAACAAACTGTAGAGGAACTTTCAGCAGCACATACCTTACAGCTACATGCTAATGTAGTCTTCCATCCTCCAGTGTTCATCTTCTTTCCGTAGAGTCCCATTACCATCTATGTATCCTTCCTGCCTAAGGCAAGCCTCCAGCTTGTTTATCTGTAGAAAGTGGAGGGAAGCAGGGTAGGAGAAACATAGAAAGTGAGACAAGGATTATCACAACTTTGTAAATCACTGTTCTTAGTAAGACTAGAAAATAAAGCTTGAGAAATCCTCAAACCTTAGAACAATTTTAAACCAAAAGGGCCTCAGTGTGGGTCATCTGTATTTTATTTTTTTTTCCTTCTTATAACAAATCTGTGGTTACTATTTCATTTTCTCCAGTTATTGCACTTTGATCTGTATTTGATGTTAGTTACATGAAAAATGAAAGAGTTAGGCAGAATAGGCACCACCTTCTGCTTTGAAATTTAGATTAAATTCTGGTTTACATTAGCAAAAAAACATAGCTACATCCCCCTTCACAGTAAGTGTGGTTCCTACCTTTCAAAACTTTTAACAAAGTTGGTCTGGAAACCCTTTTATAATGGTTTCATATCAGAATACAAGGTGCAGGTCAAGATGCATTATTCTAGAAGCAATTTATACAGATTTTTTTTCTCTAAATTTGAGTCCTAACATTCTTATCTTGTAGGAATACCAAATACTAGCAAGTTTAATGAAATTTGTGTGGGGAAAGTGAAAACACATCTTTAAATACACCAGTCTGTTCTCCATGCATTGCAATCAAGCCCTAGGATTTTTAATAACTTGCTGAAATAGTACAAAATGAAAAAGAGAAACTATACCTGTAGTGCATATATACATTTTTTCAGAGTTGAAACTTTCCATCAGCTCCGGATGGTTTCAAAGCTTGAATACCAGGCACTGTAGCAAAATCACACAGTGTTTAGAATTGGTAACCACATAAACCCTAACTATACTACAGGAGACATCTCAAAGCCATGACTGGCAAGTCAGATCTCTGACCAGATGTTTCTAGAAATCTCCCCGGCTCCCTGACCTTTAATACCACTTATACATACATAAAAAGCTTTTGAAGAGCCAAGATAAGAAGATAGCCTGACCTTGCTCCATGTGTTCATACAATCAAGATCTCAGAGAGCCAAAGCTCAGTGGCAGGTTTCCTGAGACATCTGAAGGCTGGCTTGGCTTGGCATATCCTGCTGATCTCACATGACTTTCTAGAAGGCAATGTTGGTGTCTGTCTGACAGGTACACCTCATCCCAGGCTTCTGTCCAATATCACCATAGTGTACGGTAAGGCAGGCTGACACATTTAAGTTAAAAGAGCAAGGTCCCAAAATTTTTTTCCCTTGTGCAAGCTAATGGTTGCTAAAGTTTCTTCTTAAATGTTTTTATTGATCTATGCATTATGAATAGAAGATGACTTTTGAAACACATAACATCTTGGGCTCAGAGCTAACATATCATATCCAGGGATTATTTGCAAAGCAAATCCAGACACCTCTGTCTTGAGGACTGGCATGTGTTCCAAAAATTTCAGCCTTTCCTCACTGGGACTTTTGATCATACTAGGTGAAATAAGCAGCAGCTATTCCAAGATAATCTGCTTATTGAAAAAGAGTGACAAAGTTTCTCTGTGTATGTGACCACTTCATTATAGACAATAAGGAGCATGGCATGACCTCATCACTTCCATGAAATTTTAGAGTATAGTCTCTAAAACTGAAATGTTAATGCAAAAGAAAAGACATAAAGAATAAGTGTGATAATTTCTGTTGTAAACAGGCAGTTTTAGGGTCCAAAGCTGCAAGTTAGGCAAATAATTTTGTCTTGACAAAAGTGACCTTCAGCAGATCCCACAAGATGTATAGAACAGTCTGTCCATTTAATAATTAAAGCCATTCCAAAAACCCCCATGTCACTTAAGGTGTTTTAAGGTGTTTTTTCTCCTCAGACAAATCACTTTTGAGAGAAAGGATGCTGGCCTTAACAGAAAATTCAAAATTTGACCCAATAAAATAACTAGTTTAAAATAATTAGGAGCTCTAAACCTGTAGCATGGACCTATGTAAAAAGTTAAGAACTTTAACCCAAACAAAAAGACATTAAAAATAAACAAATATATATGTGATCATATGTTCAGGTGGCAGTAAGGATTACTGGTCATTTTATGTCAGTAAAGAGACACAGCATATCTAACGAGAGGCAGCTCATTAATCTGAGCTGGTGGGGTTCCAGTGCCCAATCAAATACAAGGCAAATGCATTAAGATGAGTCACTCTGTTTCCCATGTCTGGGTAGGAAAGAACCCTAACGGACTTCAAAAACATATACTATTTTCTGAGGTGTCAGGCTACAAATTAAAACCTAGCATAAATAAAATTCTCTTCAAGAAAGAGCATTATCTTTTGGATGCAAAGAACAGTTGGGCACTCTGCTCACATACACTGCTAATACTTAAAAGAGGAACATCAGTAGGCTTGCACTAATGAAAGTTTTCAGATGGAAACTCTAATTTGACAGAGCACTGTGCCTCAGACAAAGTGGGGGTTTTTTTCTAAAATGAAAGCCTGAAATATTATTTTCCACACTCTATCACAGATTGTGAAGTATAGATTGTTAGAAGAATATATGTTAGTGAAGACTGTGCATAAGTCTAAGACTCACAGAAAGTTATAATTTTTTTCCCTTGGTGTGTTCTTATATGATAATACACTAGAACAGGATAAATACCAACAAGTGAGTCCACCCAGTAGTAATACCCGTTTAGTATACTGCAAGGTGTAAAGGATTCTCTTTCAGACTTTAGTGTTCTTAACAGCAAGATCAAGCGGTTTTATGCTTCAACATCTTCCACCACAGCAGTACTTAGAATTAGAAGTGGTATACAGTTTATATGCTAACTATGGCAACAAATCTAACTTTATGTACAATAAACTCTTTTCACGGCTCAAATGGGAATGAACTGATTGAATGTTGTTTTGGTTCATTTCAAATATATTTCTGTAGCAGTGCAATCATTCAGGTATCGAACTGTTACAACACTGCCTGTCAGTTGCATACTGAATGTGCAGAAAGCTGAAAAAGTGTCAGTACGCTAAGGACAAAGAATAAAAATCATACTGAAACAGTAGACTGCTTGGGCTTGGTGGAGATTTTTCTTATGTTTGAAAGTGTTATATTTTATTTATAATGAATTTGCATTTTTTTGTGTTACTGAATATATTTAGAAATTACTTCTTCAATTACCAATCTCTACTTTTTACTGACAACATAGGTATAAGGTTCATATCTCTGACAAAGCCAAGAAGGGCTTTGTCTTTCCTTTTTCTTTTCTTCCTTTCACCAAAGAAGGTGAAAGTTATCACAATATATTAATGTTGAGTTTAACATTTAATGCTTACTTTTGGAAACACTTATTACTACACCACATGGGTTCTCCAACTTAACTGTTTTTTAAGTCTGTGTGGTTTAGCCTTTTACATGCATATGCTTTCAAAATATATAAATTCTGAAACACAAGCTACATTTCAAATATGAAAGTTTAAAATTTTTGTTCTACATTCATTGAAACATTTCTGGTTTTCTCATGTTTTTATTTCCCGATATTTTTTGGTTATCACGAAGCTTGGAGTTTAACCTAAATTCCCCTAATATTTTGTTCTTGATGAAACATTTGCTCAAAATCTAGAGGAAAGGATTCCATTATCCCTATTCCATTCAGCTTCATTGGGGTTTATGCCTCTGAGTTGGGTGTCAAATTAATACAATCTGCTTTTTCCAACATGATCTGTGCTTCTACCATTGATAATCATGAATTGGCTGCATTATATGTTTCTGTGCATGGTTCTGCACGTCTACCAGTACATCTGTAATGAAGATGTATGTTTACAGTGATAAGCATTTGCATTTGTACATGATATTGCACACAGAGAGTAAGTACTGTATAAATATATCCACACAGAGCACTGAAACACTTGTCTCCTTTTTATGGTGAGAGAATTTCTCCTCTTTATATAGTATTCATCTGAACACTTTCTTGTTGTATGAGGTTTTCTAAACTGCAACCTACACTATCATTCAACAACTGTAAATTGCGTGTCACCTGTCTTGGTGCTTTGTTCTTTTCATAACCTAGTATTATGTAAT
Organism: Chionis minor; assembly: GCA_013398295.1. Taxonomy (NCBI): domain Eukaryota; kingdom Metazoa; phylum Chordata; class Aves; order Charadriiformes; family Chionidae; genus Chionis; species Chionis minor. The sequence goes on from VZSF01001206.1 coordinate 78,387, forward strand.
TTACCCCAAACTTGCAATTTCAGATTGTCTGTGATGATGTACCTCTGTGAAAAGAATTTGTTATAAAACAACAGTATTAGGAAAGAAGAAGCCAGAAAAGGAGAGGGGAAAAAAAAGGTAGAATTCTCTTATAATGCCTTCAGTCAACCAAAATTAATCTTCCTTCATCTGTTTCAGTCTTTCAAAAAATCTCATTAAATTACACATTAGTGTGTCTTCAGCATGGATATACTATTTAATCTTCTCTTTCCTTCAAGAGAAATTTAGATAATAAATACTTTTTTTTAGTTTGAAAACAATGGCAAAAGAAAACGTGGAAATGTATTTGGATCTTACCTCAAATAATTGTGAAAGCCCTAGAGAGGAACTTAGTATATTTGTGATTAATTCAGTTCCTGAGCTTCAAGCTCTTGTCAAGACTGTGAAAACCATGAACTGCATCAGTTCTTCAGCAGAAGCATGTCAGGAAAGAAGTTCCACATGCGTAGCGGATTAAGAGAGATGTCTCCCATTGGTTTCTTTTTATTAAAACATAAAAGAGACTCCAGATTTTTCCTAGATATGAAAGCACACACTTTCCCCAGCTTGGTCAGGTTCTTGAGAAAACTTTTAAATTTAACCTTATAGTCGCTTATTGAGACTACTTGTGCACAGGCACATTTAGAATTGGGCCCATTGCTGCCACTTTTTCCTCAGAAACTTTCTGTTCTGAATGCTTATTGCCATCCTTTAATTTCACCTAGATAATGTCTAAAGAACTTGAGAACTACAACAAATAACAGTGGATCGTAAACTCTCCCCCAACACGTCTCCATCCAAGCAACTTAAAAGGTGGAAACTTGTTTCATAAGGACATTTCCCTTTGCACCAAAGCTTGACTGCTTTCCGCTTAGAGTACTCCTCCAGAAGCAATACTGAAGGGGAAATATTTCCTCCATTATCAAAGAGCAGAGAATAAACTCAAATTTTCCTGGAATTACTCAGGAGCTACCCTCAACTTTCGATAATAGGCAACAGGTGACTAACGGATGTAAAGAGGAGGAGGTATTTTCCTGGTTACCTGTTGAGAAGATGGGCCTTTTTGGTCCCTGAAGCTCATGAGAGCCTTCAGCAAACTTCTTCCATACTGCAGGTGGTAGCCCTTCAGGATGATTTCCAGAGAGCCCTGGGAGGCAGGGCAAGATGGGTTGTAAAACAGACAGTGAAACTTGAGCTGTGGTAGGAATTTATACTGAAGGAACTGAGGAAGAGAAGAAGTCCTGCCTTGCAAAAGAAAAGCCAAATTCAGTGCTCCTGCTGGAGGTTACCTGGGAGGTTCTGTGTAGTTTTTTTTCAAGTAAAGCACAGGCCAGAACCCAGCCTTTCGTTAGCAGGTGTGAGATAAGAGCTCATACATATACAGCCACAGTATTTCTGAAAATGCATTCTGCAAGTCTGTGCCTGACTGTTCTGCAGTAACTGTCCTGTAATAACTTAATCTAAGTCCACTAAGAATGAAGAGACTTCATAATTCTTGACCCCATCATTCTCCTGCTATCTTTTAGCCAGTCAGAAAACCACTTTCTCCCAGGAAAAGCTACTTTTTTTCAGAAGATACTCATTAATCCTGTAGGTCAAGTGCTAGAAAGCAGGGCCAGCAACGTGAAAGCAAATATTATGACTTTATTGCTGCTGTTACAGTCTATTTCCTATTATTAAACCTGCTATGTCCAATATGTTTATTGAAGGAACACAGTGTTACAACATCCATAGCATTATGACACAATTCAGGAAAACAAGAGAGGTTTTGAAATTATGACCATTTGTTTTGTGTTAAATAACAAGTATAACAGTCTAAGAAATTTGCATAAAGCATGAGATGAAGTGACCAACACAGTATAAAAGCCTAACAGTGGAGGCTCTGAAGAGCTCCCACAAATAACAAATAAAAACCTTATAAATGTAAATATTATTGCAAACAACTCTGAAAAAAGTGGAAAATTCCTACGGAATTGCTCTCTGTTTACACAGAACTAAAAAAAGGGAAAAATGGGTCAAAAAAAGTCTGAGAATATAATAGTTTCTCAGAGTGTTCGCAATTAGTAGTTCCATTATCTCTACTCATTGTTTACGTCATTATTCTTTGAAATTCTGGGAATGCCAGTTAGCTATTATCTTACAGCCATGTGCCATTGGAAGAGGTCAATCACATATGAAGATATCTATAAATTTTATCATCACTAGCTCACATAATAACACATTCCTTTTCAAATTTGTATCTGGCCAGTAGTCTAGTAATGTAATATTTTCCTTCAAAAGGAGCATCTAAAGTTTCTCTTGTTACTCTGTGTCTGCCTCTCTATCCATCCAGGCATCATATGGCACTTTGAAAATACGGGCAACAACCACTGAGTAGTAGCTTCCTGTTTGTTTTGTCTGACTGGCCATCTTTCCTAACAAAGTAGGAGTGTTTCTCAAAGGCTGACAGATTAGATCAGGTATCGACACTGATTTTTGCAAAAAAGATGGTGGAAATATGGTGATTGTGATGATGACAGGGAGCATACCCTAAATGAATGAACAATTTACAAACTCCTTCTAAATTATGCTCTCTATGTCCATACATTCAATGATATGAGCTTCAGTAGCAAAAAAAAAAAAAAAATCTATGTGAAAATCTATTCTGTGTAAGCTCTGTTCAGGTCACAATTGAGAATATGTGTAGCTGATATATTCCTAACTGCTATTGTGGTAGATATAGTTTCTCCATATGCAAACAAAGAATTTCAATCCTGCAGAATTCAGATACATTTTGCTATGTGCTATTCACCTGTGTATATGCAGCATTCTCATCTCAGGAGTAGTTTCAATTGACTCATCTCAGTAATAGCACCTGTATGGCACCTATGTCTGTGAGACAAATGTTGGCTGGAAGATCAAAATTCTGAAAGTCGTTTACCTCCTTCTTTCACTCCCACAAATTCAGCTTCATGCATACCCATGAGGAACATTCTTCAAAGACCCTTAACTCACTTTCTGATTCTTGTGTTCTTTTTATTAAGATCAAGGTTGGTTTAATCAATTCTTCTTTCAGATTACACAAAACGTGACACACAAATTAATTTCAGTCAGCAGAATTTGGAAATGCAACTTTTTCCCAACATCACTCAAACAAACAAACAAATAAATAAAAAATTAAGCCACACATATGTTAACTAGTTCAAGAGGAAGTGACAGTATTATATGGCTGCCAATAAGAAAAGAAACATAATGATAACCATCTCTTCTTCTAAAATGTTCTGAATTGGGTACTTTCCAAAGCACTGTGTGTGCTCCATTGTCATAAAAATTAATTAAAACAAAGGAAAGGTATTTAAAAAAATTAAAACAGGAATCTCCAGAGAATTACAAAACACAAACAGCTATTGCCTACAGACAGAGTGCTATAAAAATGCAAAATCCTCATCAATGAGCCAAAGAGGAAGGTTTTCAAACTAAGTTGTCCTTTTGCGTGTAATTAAACACATACTATGTATTATTGCACAATTTCACGTAAATGCTTTCGTCGTTAATTCTTGCAGAAGACAAATTGTGCCGTACCATATAAATGTCAGAACATAATTCACCTTTTTCATAATTACAGCAGACTGTGTATCACTTCCACTAAAATTGTAGTTTCATTAAATTTATTATTTTGGAATCAGCTTATGTTTATTGTAAGTAAAAACTGACCACTAGGAAATAAGAAAAATAGCATTTTCAATATGCCTTATAAATAGCTTTTCCAAAAATTCCAAATACCTCCAAAAGGTAATTGTTTAGACTGATCTTTTACTTGGTAACAACAGCAACTATAAATGGTCAGTTCAAATAAAATATTGAAGGAATCATCATAATTTACTTATTTTCACCAAGTACTCTGAGTTGGAACTCTAAGACTATTCTAGAAGAAAACTATGATGGTGTAAAGACAAATTATAATTTTTCAAAGTGTGACAGATCCACTTGAAAAGTCTGGTTTAAGGTGAAAAGGCAGACCTGCTTCTTCAAAGTTCTGACAAGTCTCACTTCAGCAGCAAATTGAAAAGTCTTGAACACCACTCAGTGACTGCTTCTACTTTTTCCCTCATTTACATTTTTATGTTGATTATACTGGAAAATGGAAAACTACATCTAAATGACAGGTTTCACAAGAAAATTAAATGTTTCATATTGAGAATTAAACAAAAATTGGAGAAAATTCGAAGCAGCATTCAACTCCTTATGTTATTTTTACATAAGACGAAAACTCTTTGGAACTTCAAAGGAATGAGATTAAATTCTATTATATTAGCAATGTTGTTAGTATATTGTGGAGATCCTAGAAGCAGGATCCTCTCCTGAAAAGGTTTTTCTGCTCTGTTGACTGCTGAGACTCTTTGCCTCGACAAATCAAATGTTATGTGTTACGCAACATAGAGCTAAGAAATTTCTGTCTTTCAGGAAAATGATAGTATTGCCATTGACTGAAAAGAAAACTAAAAAAATACCTCATGAATGAAGCAAAGCAGGCACAAGAAAAAGACCCCACTGAATAAAACAAAGTAAAGCAAAGAAATTGAAACAAAACAAAACCAGCTAAGCTGAAACAAACCTATAGCTCAGTTAACTTTTCCGAGGTAATCAAGAGGTAGAATTAATATTCCTAATTGTTAAACTCAAGTCAGTTGTTCACTACATTTCTCTTGACACTAACAGAGAAAACTACAGGGCCTGAAAATAGTTCCCGTATAAAATCTTCAAAATAAGTGTTCCTTAAATAAACCTTCCTTTCTCTCTCCCCCTCCTTTAGTCTTCTTTAAGCATTTTCTAAGCTTTTCTTAACTATACACATAAAATCTAATTTTTTTTTTTTTACATTAATTTCCTTTGTCAAATTGAAGCTCTCAGCATGTCATCCCTTTTCACCAGCACTACCATGGTTATAGAATTGTTACAATGTTATCTGAATTACTTGCAAAAAATAATCCGACTTTCACAACACGTCATAGTCAACATACAAAATTCCTAAAACAGAGAGTTATTGCAGCTATTATTTTTTGTATTTGTTGTTCAGGTGCCTTATGCAATGGAAACATTTATCAGACAAACAAATCTTGTCTACTTAGACTTCCAAATGATTTTTCTAACGTATTCCAAATCCTTCAGAGGGTCCTAGGGAAATTACTGAGATATGGGGTAGAAGGGAAGGTCCTAGAATACATATGTAATTAGGAGCTAAGACAAAGAGAGAAGGAAAACTGCCTGTGTTTGAGGTAGATGAAGATCTTGGCTATTTCATTGTGTTAAGGCTTCTACTGTTCAACATATTCATAAACAATACAGAAAAAGGAATGAAAAGTGAGCAAGCAGTAATGAAAGAAGCTCATTACGAAGAACTGGAAAAATAACTTATGAGATTGACTGACCTGGTAGATGAAACTGTAAATAAATAAAGCTACACACGAGGGGAAAACAGTTCTAAGTTCATATATTAAACAATAGTCTCTGACATAACCTTTATTATTCATGCATGAAATCCTAATAACCTGATATAAAGATGACCAGACCTGAAATAAATCTGAAATAAATCCTTAAATTTTGCAGATACAGTTTTTTCATTATCCGAGGGGTAGAAATTACATTTGAATTCTAACTACTTCATTTCCTTCTGCCTTTTGAAAACAATCTAACAGCAGGATTAAAAAAATGTGTTTTCCAAAACTACTTCACACTAAAATCAGCCCAAAGGATTGCTCTGAAAAAGAGGATCAGGCTTTAAATTTCTCTGAGCCACCACAGCTGAACTCTCAGCTGACTCCGATGCTACTCAGTACTTGAATGTATATTTGAATCCTAGGTTCTACACAGAATTAAACTTATTACAAAATTATGCATATAGATTACAGATAATTTGTCTGAAGGGAAAACACCTAACTTGAAAATGCATCTAAATCCCAATATCAGCTTCATGGTGAGCACAGCCTGTTAAGGATGAAGTCACTTTTGCATGCCAAGTGCATTGGATCCATCAAAGTAGATTCTCTGAGCTTGTTTTCCTTTGTTTGCCTTTAGACTTTTCTGTTTCTTGATTTTACATGTTTCTGTATGGCTCGCATAAATAATCTTTCCACAGCACAGAACAATTTCTGAGCATTTTGAACGGTGGAGCCGCAGTTATCCCTTCACAGGTGATGTCAAGAATACTTTCCTTTAAGCTTTGAAATCTACTTCTGACTGTCATTTAGTGAGGAAGGAGTCAGTACAGACCACATAAATCAGAGACCTGGTAAGACAGAAGCAATGTTTTGCAAAAGTGAAATACAGAATGTCTGCTTTACTGAAATATGTCTTATGAAAGCTGGCTGCCACTAGTTAACCCTGTCACTGCCTCTGAAGATCAGGATGATGAATGCCAAATTAAAGTCACAGTCAATAACACACGTGAAAGGAAAAATCACAGGTTATCGATCCAAAAAAGGAGATGATAATTAAGGACTGAGATTCCATTCTAACTTGTGGTCAGCACAGAGAACAGTTGCATTAAAGTCTTCTTTAATATATTGGTAAGAGATAGCCTTGCAGATTTTTGGCTTGACTTACATTTGACTGCTACTGAAAAAAAACCAGTGTGCTTGAACAACAGTGATGCTACATTTTGCTTCACTGATACAAGCAGTCCTGCATAACTTATCCATCTCAGCCATTTATTCTCTTAGTTACAGGAATCAATGCATTAACCTGAACTTGCTTTACTTTAGCATGAACAGGAAGCACGGTTGTTTTGACTCAGGAAGACCACTGACATAATTGTCTTTAAAAACTAAGGTGGAGTAATGCAATTTATGGATAAGGCCCAAAATAATCACTTTTCATACGTATTTATAGTTCCAAGAGCATCTAACATTGACTACTGTAGAGGAATACTTGATTAAATCTCCACTCATATAAGTTACATGTAAGAAGCCAAAGATACTTAGGGGGTAGGTTCTGTGTAAACAAAAACTCCCCAGCATGAAGGTAAATTTGCAAAAAGAATTATATGCATAACTAACACAATACTTGACATTAGGACTGATTTCCTAACTTCAGAATATACTCCAGTGACCTAAATATTATGACTGATGAATTTAAGCTGGCAGCAGTTACTGAGAATGACAAGCAGGAGGAGTCAGTCAGTGTTCACACGATGTTGAAGTTCAAAGCTATTTGGAAATTATGGCACAGTACCTTGTCACAAGAAGACCTTGTAAAATCAGCAGTGTCCACAGAAGGCAGCATGTATAATGAATGCACCAATCCAATCATGACATTCAGTCTTTGTTCACAACGCTCATAAAAAAAGAACAGATATGTAACTCATTAGACCTTTGCTCACTTAATATTTGTTCACAGTATAATAAAAGCATTTACCAATGAAGCTTCAGACAGCTGCATAAGAACTCTTCATACAACTGACAAATAATATTAAATTTTTTAACCTGTCTTCACTCCTGCAAAATTAATATGTAAATGTATTACTTTATCCATAGGAATCTTCTGTTACAAAAACTGATCCTCTGTGACATGCATGACAAGACACTCCATCTCTCTGAGTGAGGTGATCCCTAAAATCGGATTTACAATATTGCTACCAGACACCTGAAAAGTAGTAGAAATCAGCACAACAGGACTAGTCCAGGTCAGATGATGGGAATGAAGTTCATGCTCAGATAACATGAGTGAGTAAATACACTAGATGTATTGAGACGTTCCTTCCACTAGAATTAAACAGATAGAGTATGGGCGTCTGGGAATCTTGAAGAGTGCCAGGAACTGTGCCTCTTATGATTTTTGCTAGAATTTGGGGGAATCAGTAAGGGGAGAAGTGTTAAATATGTTTCTGAAATGACATTAGGATTGAGTTCTTTTAGCCAAGAGTGCTAACTCGAAACGCCCAGTCAATGAAAGCACAGAGAACTGCTCTGTGCTGCCTCCTCTAACAGACTCAAAATCTGTACTCTGTCATCCAGAGTCATAAAGATCCAATGGCAGAGGACTGCCAGTGCCCCTATTCTGAATCCTACCTTCTGCTGATGCTGGAATCCCTCAAATAATTTTTTGTTTTAAAACCAGCATTGGTTATTTGTTTTACTTTACTACTACAGGTTGCAAACACTGAGTTTGATAAATTATGACAGATGACGTAGCCTTCAAACTCTGTATATTCAAACCGGAAATACTGGCACATTAATAAACTCTACCAGCTATGAAACACAGAGACATTTCAGTCACCCCAAGATGGTTTCAATACACTTATGTGCAGTTTTTACAGGACAGTGTTGACCGAACCCAGAAAGCACTAAATTTTAAATATGGGCAACATGAGAAAACTACTTATTCATAAACAGTAAATACTCATCTAACTGTTAGCTATGATCACCAAACAGAACAATGGACTTCTAAAAATAGTATACAAAGTCAGGGATAAATACTCTGCCTTCTTCAGAGTATGTTAAATGTTTTGTCAGAAAAATACTCTTCCCAGTGTTGAAATAAATTTGGTGCCACAGTACAGCCAGAAGAGAAATATCAAGCTGGTGCATTTTCACTTGCCCTAGACACTATAGAATGTCAAAAAATATTTACAAAATTAATTGTTACACAACAAGAGGAGCAGTTCTGAGACTCAATTTTAACTTCACCTGAAGCAATATAAATCCATCTTGGATGGCAATATAAAACTGAGACCCAGATCAGTATTTTCTCTGGTCATTTAGTCCTAATAGTGTTCCACAGGTGTTAAGGTTTGGAGAGGAGGTGTGATGGCTTCATACTGAAAATAAAGACAGGCTATCAACACAGCTAATTTGCAGTACACAAAAGAATTAGGGAAGTTACCTATGCTATATTTGACTTAGAAACTCCCAAGGTCCTTAAGAAATTACAAAAAATACAGCAATGTTCCTTCTCCTATACCCTATAGAATTGTGTGCATAGTACAAATGTAGAGAAACATATACCATAAATTCATATAAATGGTGAATTAAAAATTGTATGCCTTTGAGTATAAAAGGACAAAGTAAGAACTTAAGAATACAACACTAAATTCAAATAAGCCCTATATCTAGAAAGGTCTATCCAAAACTTATGAAAGCAAATTGTCATGGCTGCAGTCATTTCCTGGAGTTCTTTTACTGAGGTGGAAGGAAAAGCAATGATTAGTGAAACAATAGCAAGACACTGGAACTGCTGTCTTGTTCTAGTTGCGTTATACATCTGTGCACCTGTGCACATTTCCACTATGTAATTCTAAACTATTAATCATCACAAATGGGTGCTGTAAAAATCTTTGCATACATTTGGACATTGTTATATCCAAAACTCTCAAGTTTTCTGGTTTTGAGAAATCTGCTTTCCTAAAGCAACACAGAAGTTTTTTAACATACAACCAATGTTTTTAAGAAGTGAACAAAAGAAATTTCAATTTTCCCTTTATAAAATATTTTCCTCTTCAGTCATGAGGCATCCACATGAGGTGCTCCAGCCCTCTGATCATCTTTGTGGCCCTCCTCTGGACTCACTCCAACAGGTCCGTGTCCTTCTCATGTTGGGGGTTCCAGAGCTGGACACAATACTCCAGGTTGTTTCTCATAAGAGCAGAGTAGAGGGGGAGAACCACATCCCTTGACCTGCTGGTCAGACTTCTTTTGATGCAGCCCAGGATATGATTGACTTTTTGGGCTGCGAGCACGCATTGCCAGCTTATGTTGAGCTTCTCATCCACCAGCACCACCAAGTTCTTCTCCTCAGCCTGTATTTGTGCTTCAGATTCCTCCAACCCATGTGCAGGACCTTGTACTTGGCCTAGTTGAGCTTCATGAGGTCCGCACAGGTCCACCTCTTAAGTCTGTCAAGGTCCCTCTGGATAGCATCCCTTCCCTCCAGTGTGTTGACCCCTCCACACACTCGGTGTCATTAGCAAACTTGCTGAGGGTACACTCAATCCCACTGTCCCTGTCGCCAGCAAAGATGTTAAATAGTACTGACCCCTGAGGAACACCACTCATCCCTGCCCACCACTTGGACATCGAGCCATTGACTGCAACTCTTTGAGCGCGACCATCCAGCCAGTTCCTTATCCACCGAGTGGTCCATCCATCAAATCCGTCTCTCTCGTTTAGAGACAAGGATGTCATGTGGGACAGTGTTAAACGCTTTGCACAAGTCCAGGTAGATGATGCCAGTTGCTTTCCCCGTATCCACCAAAACTGTAACACTGTCATAGAAGGCCACCAAATTTGCCAGATGCAACTTGCTTTTAGTGAAGCCATGTTGGTTGTCACTAATTACCTCTTCATTTTCCGTGTGCCCTAGCAGACTTTCCAGGAGGATCTGCTCCATGACCTTGCCAGGCATGGAGGTGAGACTGACCAGCCTGTAGTTCCCTGGGTCTTCTTTTTTTAACCTTTTTAAAAATGGGTGTTATGCTTCTGCATTTCCAGTCATTGTGAACTTCATTGGACTGCCACGACTTCTCAAGTATGATGGATAATGGCTTCACAACTTCATGCGCCAGTTCCCTCAGGGCCCGTGGATGAATCTCATCAAGTCCTATGGATTTGTACATCTTCAGGTTCAGACCTGTTCTTCTTCTACAGTGGGTAGTACCTCATTTTTCTAGTTCCTGCCTTTGCCTTCTGTGACTTGGGTGGTGTGGCTAGAGCACTTGCCAGTGAAGACAGAGGCAAAAAAGTTGTTGAGTACCTCAGCCTTCTCCGTGTCCCAGGTGACCAGGTCTTCTGTTTCTTTCCTGAGTGGGCACAGTTTTTCCCTGGTCTTCCTTTTATCATTGGTGTACCTGAGAAACTTTTCTTGTTGCCCTTGACATCCCTGTCCAATGACAATTTCTCTGAAGCTGCATCTCTTTAGTTGATTAGTGAATCATCTGGATACCTAGCTTTGTCTGCATGACCATTTTTCAGGTAAGATAAAATGTAATTCTTAAACAGTACAGATAACCCTCTGAAATAAACCACACAAAGTCCATTAAGCTTCCCAGAACATCCTGGTACATAATTTTTCCCACTATGACAGTACAAGACACAACAGGCAGAAAATTCTGCCTTTAAAACTTTAGGCTATGTGAGACAAAAAGATGATTTGACTGCCGACTTTACTACTGACTGGGAAATCCTATGTTTGACTGTCCCTGGCAGGTTCTATCTGATAAACAGCGAGCTAAGCATCATAAGAACTGAAGTACAAAGATCCTCTGCTGTTCTTTTCTTTCTCTATTTTTTGGAGGAGAAGCACAGAACTTCTAAGTATTTCAGTGTGTGCATACAACTGTAGGGAAATGGAGCAATGCAGGATCTCTCCAGGAGCTAACAATATTCTTTAACTAAGTACTTTTAATAATGTCCTTTTAAATTAAGAAGAGCATTATTAAATTATTATTATCATGAATGATAAAATAAAGTCATATTAAAATTTTCAAAATATTAACTGCTACACTTCAAACTGAAGAATAAAACCAAGACCCAGTAACTATAAAAACCATGTCAAAGTGGAAGAAGATGCAGATGAGTATGCTGCAAGGAAATCAGGTAATGTTGATCCTTCAGAAAGACCAAAATTGGAACCTCCCAAAGTGGAACTATTATTCCCTGTCAGTGTGCTCTCCTAGGCAAGAATGCAGGCTAAGGTAGGTTGGTTCATTGTGTAGGCTGAACAAAGTCTGAACCCTTTGGCCATCATGAATACCTCCTCAAATCTTTCAGTTAAAAAATAACAGTAATGAACACTATTCCTAAGCCAGAAAACTGTCTCCTTTCAGTAGCCACTGCATCAAACTTACTTCCTTGATCTCTTTAATTTATTAATAACATCTTCAGATGAACTTCTTTTTATTTTCTTTCCATGTTCCATTTTAACTAATTTCCTGAAAATAGTAATTTGCTCTTAATTTTTTAATTGCTTGCTCATACTGTTTCCTCAGATTAGTACAATGTATTCAGAACTGATTTATTTCATTTTCATCAGATGAGAACAGATGAAATAAGGGCAAAGATAATTTGAAAGCTTTGGCTCGGCTTGCAGGTTAAAACTTCTATCATTAAAAGGGTTACTTTGTATGCCATTAAATGTAAGAGTAATAATCATACCAAATAATTTCAAGTTAGCTGTTTCACTCTCCTGACAGGAGAGTCTCCTTTAAACATTTGTATTAAAAAACGACATTTTTGCAATTAAAATCTATTTGTGAGAACAAACTAGGTAATTCACATACACATGACATAATTTGCTTCCTTTATATATAGTATGCTGTGTACTGTTGTTTCGTAGTGAGCAGCCTCTTCTGAAAATCAAGCCACTGGGTAGCTCTCCCAGCATTCCTTGGGAAATTTTAGGGACAATTAAACATGTGGCAGGTTTTGATCCTGGGAGAGAATTAATTGTCTCTTTTCTTACTGCACTGACATCTGCAAAATTATCTTGGGGAGGCATAAAATTAAAACACAAATTTCAATATACTCGTGTAATGTTGATGACTTATAGGTTATGGATCAAAAGACAACACAGTCACCATTGATTAGAAAAATTAGAATACTCACCCCTGCATAGGTTTTGGTCTTCTATTAAATTTATTGTTACATTTCTTCAGATTATTCTATACTGCCAATTATTATTTTTTAATAACAGCAGAATAAACACCTCAAGCTTAAAAGCAAGAACAGTTTGTGGGTTGGGACCTGGTTTTGTTACATAGTTACACCTTTCCTGGATGGTGTGTGCCATCCTTGTTATATTTAGTTTAGATAAGTGTTGGAAGAAATACCGAACCAGTAGACTTTCCTGAAAAACTTCTGGCAGAAACACTTTTTTTAGATGAGGTCCATAAATATCTGCCTTCTCCAGGAAGAATTAGTGTAAAAATTGTTTTCAAAGGCTAAATTTGTATCTACACTAGCAAATAATGTGGCCTAGTAGTAAGAGCAGACACAGAAAACGAAACAGTTTGTATTGAGAATGGAATGATTTTTATATAACTTTTAGGGAGGAAGGTATAACTTTGAGAAGGCTCTAGTTTTGTCCAACAAACCATTCTGGATTTGAATTCATTTGGTACATTCCTGACTGGCATTTTTTCATTCTATTTTATTGACAAGAAATCCAGGTCCTGCTCCACAAGTCTGTTCCATGATGTGAACCAAAGCCAGGTAATCAGGGGCAGTTGGGAGATAAGCTTCAAAAATGCCAATACAAACTACTAATGTAAACATTAAAAAGGGAGCTCATCTATGGCTCTGCAATATATATCTTTTGTAAGTGTTACGGCACCTACGCACTTCAGGCAGGGACCAGACTACACAATTGTGTGTTGCATTAAAAAGCAAAGAGGGGATAGTAATTGAGTCATGATTCTCTGTTCTTCAGGTGAAATCTGTACCAAAGAAATCTATCAGAATAAAATTGCTGAGTAAGGTAGGCAATAATATTACACCTAAGCACAGTTTTTAAAGAGCCGGTAAGTGTACAAAACTCAATAATAATGTATGCATGTGTGAGTGTGGGTTTACCTACAGATATATCTAATGTAAATGTAAACCTGAATAAATACAAAATGTCCACAGACTACACATTCACTCATTTGTCATACAGATTATAAGAAAATCCACAATAAGGATGTTCTTTACTAGTGTTTTCGTACATGTTTGCAACCTGTTCTGAAGCATTGGCTTAAAGAATTTTTAGGAAAACAGTCCAATTTGCATGAATTCAAATTTTGATAGACTTTGGCTTCAGAAGTTATTTTTGCTCCTTTGGATTTGTGAAGTAGCATAGAACTCTTGAGCATGCTCCAGTTAAATAAACTTCTTATTTCCATTATGCTGCTAAAGATTTTTCTAGATAGCATCTTTAGATGGTGGAGAGAAGAGGTATGACAGATAAGTTCATAATCTTGGTAGACTTGATAGAAAGAATCTTTACTGAAGAATTTCACTCAACTATATTCATCTGCTCTTCTTCATCATGTTTCTGCATAAAACAAGTTAAATCAACAGTCATCCTGCATCTGGTTAGAGATATGATTACCTCCATTGCATTCTACAAATGAAAGGGGACTTGGTACAAAGAGAGCTACAGGCTACTGGCTGATAGAAATGACACACTAAATGATGTGCCAAGCAGATTAAATAAATCCTTCTTCAAATAGAATCAGTTAGACAAAAAAGTGACAGATGTATATTTTCTGCTGGGATTTATACAACCATCTGGCCTTGTAATTTCCAGATGGAAGTTTCACATTCAGTTCTCACACTGAGATTCTAAGGTATTTGAAAGACTCCTTTTTTCCTTTTTTTCAAGTATGTGTGGGATAGATGAAGTGCTCTCAGCACTTACCATTGTTGCTGACTAAGGAAAATTGAATTTTTACATAGTACGAGATCTATTAGATTGCCAAATATTCCTTTAATAAATTCATTCTATTAAAAGTTGCTGCATGATTAATGAAAATAGTATCTTCAAAGACATTTTCAGAAAGTCAGAATTCCACAGCTCATAGCAAACTTTAATGAGATAATTAAGCCATAAAATTGTTTTCAGTCTTGCATTTGAGTTTAGTTGCTATATTTAACTTTAATGCCATAAGGTAGTCTCTCAAACTTGTCTTTTTACTGCTTCAGAACAATTGTTACCAACTAATGTTGTAAACAGAACAAGGACAAATATACCAGGACTAAGGACACTGAAAATCCAAGGTAGGGATGACGGAGGCACAAATGGAGATAGATGACACCAAGCTAACCAGGCAAAATAATACTTAGATATGTTAATAAAAGAAAGGTTAAAACTCTGGGAATTACATGCAGTCTAAACTCAAATACCTCACAAATGTGATTATAGCTAAATAATCCTATGCACATGTGCAACTAGAGGGTGATACCATGGAAATCTCTAAGGAATTCACAGACATATGTTATTACCTGTATAAAACCCTTACAGTACAACTTCAGGAACGGATGGAGCATTTTTGAAATGTTTTCTATGATTTCCACCAAGGAAGCTTGCACACACACATTCATTTCAGATTAGGTCTTAGATCCAGAAGTTTCACAGTTATTACATCTCAGATTTTGGGATCTGTTTGTCATAGTGAGGACAAAAAGAACTCTCACATAGAGAAGAAAGACATACATGAGACATACATCACTTTACTTTTTTTCTCCTACTTCTGTATAATCCCAGATGGACCTTTTGAATCTATTTTAATAGAAGCATAAACGTCTCCTTTCAACAACTCACTAGCACAAAAGATGCCTCTTTGACTCTAAAATAGTCTAATTTTCTATTTTATACTTCTACCACCCTCCAAACTCTCTCTGGGAAGCTTTGCTCATGTGTCTTGCTTCAGATACTTCCAGCTACTCTCACTGGTTCATATGAATTTCCTGCTGGGACACCCTGAAGATATCTTTCAAATTTATACTCATGTCAAGGTGACATTTTTTCATATTCTAAACCACCTACAGAAAAATCTAGTAGATCTTTTTACCCTTCTTCTTATGGTCAGAAAATAAACTCTGCTTCTTACATAACATTGGATGGTTTCGGACTTGATAGGCTGCACAACAGTGTGCAATAAATCAGGGATTTATTAATATAAACAGGGAAACGAGGTGCACAGCAGCTTGGATACAGCTAGGATCAAGGGGGATCATTTAAGAATGGGTCTGAACTAACTCAGACTCCTAAACCATACACAAGTGAGGTGGGAATTATTTTTTTTTCAGTATACTCTGGGCCAGCCCACAGCCACAGCTGCCTCAGAGAAGCTCTCCTGTTTCAGAATTTATGCATCTTTTTCCAAAAAGCTGCAATGCCTAGGAACAGCTCCACCGGTATGGGATCACAGAAATCAGGAACAGACTTACCTATTTGAGTTTTCTGCCCTCTCAGCCTTACTCCAGCTATTGGTTGGCTGGCTGTTCAAACCAGTGACTCCCTTGTAAAGGAAACAGGAATGTGGGGACATATGGAAGGCTTTGACAACATCACAACTCTTCCGCCTGCAGAAGAGGAGCGTGGTACTTAACACACTGTTCACTTGCAAAATTCCATCCTAACTTAATGAGCCATGGAAGACGCACAGCTTTCTTCAGTTACTATGGTTTAGAGGAGAGCATGTGGTTCACAAGAAAGTCTTTTCCTCTTATCTCTTCAAGCTGCAAAAGTTAAAGTACAACATACTTGATACTTCCCTTTGCCTTTCAACTTATGCTTGAGCTTCAGAACTATTTCCCCTTTTCTTGTCCCTTCTATAGAGCATTGTTTGGGCCACAGTTCCCTGTGAACCTTTGCAATCTGTATAAAGTAAGTATTTACTATGTCAATTATTATGTTTACGGAGCAGCTTCATATTCAGGGTAATGACCTATAACTCAAAAACAGCTTGACTAGTTTTCTTCTTACTTGCAGAAAAACACTATTGGGAGTTATCCCACAAAAAAATAATTACTAGGTAATTACACAATATTCAAACATTGAGAATCCACCCTAGGTCACATAGTTTCAAAATCTGTGGCCCTGAGGTAGAGTAAAACTCATTTGTAGTCCTAAAGTACCTGCAGACATTGTACCCTTTCTAAACTGCCACCAGAGGGCAAATTACTCATTGAATATTATACAGACTATAATCATCACAGTTGCAAACAACAGTAATTATTAACTCTGGTAGTCCTCTTCAGTTGCAGTTAATGTTTAAAGAAATTAAACTAGGTCAATAGTTTGAAGCTGCCAGTAGGAAATAAACACTGAAAGTAAGTTCAAAGTAGGATATTTACTTTAGTGGAGAAACTTTAGCCACTTTCTCTGTTGGCAAAAAATATATGTATTTTTTTTCCGAGGCTTTTTGGTTTTTACGATATTGCTGAACGTGACATAAATGTTCAACACAAGTTTTTTTAACAGGGCACTTGACCAAGAAACCGCAGCATTTTGGAACTAAAATTACTTATTCAAAACTTAGTTCACCCCTCTTTACTATATATCCTGTTACAATATGGGAAAATCTGTTAAATAACAATTCCAACTTTTTAAAAAATACTTAGTTTGGAATTGGACATTCCAACTGCTCCTTCTCTTCCAGAGTATTTCAGATCTTTGCAGTAATCTTGCCAAATTTTTAAATCTATCTTTGAAAGGCTGCTGTAGCTGATATGTTCCTGAAGACGGTTTGTTTTTAAGAGGACATTAAGCTGGACGTGCTTGATGTTGTCACCATTACCACAGGGCACATGAGCCAAAGATAGTAAATTATAGCATAGTGAATACTCCAGCATTGTCATACAAAAATCTACTTAGCAGGCAATATATAAATAAACAAATATACCCCCCAAAATATAATATTTTATGTATAGCCTGAGTATTATATATACATTATGTGTATAAAATATAGCCTGAGTATTAAACATCATGTTGAATGCTGATAATAAGGCAAAAGATAAAAGCAGACAGAGAATGTATATGTGGGAAAGAGTATTATTTGTTTCCATGTCAAATATTTTTGATTACTTTCACTTATTTGTTAAATTTAATTCTCAGATTTTATGATATTCCACAGTTGTTTTGGATATGATTTGGCCTTTCCTTCTGTTTAAACACATTTTCAAGCTCCAGTTATTACATCTTATTTATCATTAAATTAATTTCAAATAGTTCATTACTTGTATAATTTTGATTTTTAGTAATTAAAACTATCAGCAGGCAGAAATCTAAAATCAAAATAAGCAACTGGAAATTTGTTTAAAGGAAACCTACCTTGATTATTTGCATTACAGTATACCATGCCTTCTCTCTATCAGGTTTTGCTTTGTATTTTCAGAACCGACTTGTGGAAAGAAGACACCAAAAGTTTTAAATTTTTATTTGTTGCTTATAAAAGGCTTTTAAAATTAATTTCTTCACAAATTACTGGTCATAGCAATTTGATAGCAGCACATAGCATCTCTCAAGGCCTTTTAGAGTACAATTTTTTCATGATAGTGACAGTATATTCTCATTAGAAATCACCACATTCAGTTTTAATAAGGTTAGCTCAAAATAAATAAATAGTATCAAAGGAGAAGAGGCTACAGGCCTTCTTTTTCATGTGTCAGGGTCCACTAAATCATCCTTAATTTTAGGTTAAAATTATCCTTTTTTTTTTTCCTCCTTTATGTCACATATTATGGCATAATAAGAAGGCATGGGAAGATGAAAGGATACGTTCATCATTTAAACTGGAGTTTACTACTGAATTTTAGAATCTTTTATATAAGGTATCATTATTGTACCCTGTTTGCCCCTGTTTCAGAAATTTTTAAGATTGAGTCTGATTAGCTCAGCAGGAAAATCACCCTGAAGTGAGACATTAAAATAATCACTTATATTCAGCTATATTTCTCTCTCGCTGCAGCGAGAACACTTGTCCTCACCTCTAGGTTTGTTTGCAGTCCAGCTTAATCATCAGTTCACGAAGAAGGAATGATTCCTTCATATAGTCGTAGTGAATTTACCAGGATACTTGGAAAGAGGCTCGTATTTTCTTATCAAGATTTTGGGTGTGCAGCTTTTACCTTGAAGGTTTTCTGGGTTCGAAGAAGCATAACCAGAAATTTAACACTGCGAAGCAATATGGAAACATGCATAAGATCAAAACTGGTTCTTGTGGTGACTGTTGCTGTGAGATGACAGATGCAGAAACCTGGGTTTTATGTTTTGAAGAAAGAAAATCAAAAAACCCTGAATACAGCTAATGACCATAGCACGCACTGACTAAAGAATTCTGAAAAATTCTCCAATGTAGAAAAGAAGACAGAGTATTTCAAATACAATTCGAGACCTGGAGATTAAGTTAAAGACAGCTAAGGGGTTTTATGTACTGATTGGTGGAAAGAGGCCATTTAATCATTGTTGTGGTTTACCCCAGCTGGCAGCTAAGCACCACACAGCTGTTTGCTCACTCCCCGCCCCCCTAACCCCCCCAGTAGGATGGGGAAGAGAATGGAAAGGGTAAAAGTGAGACAATTTGTGGGTTGAGATAAAGACAGGTAAAGAAAAAGCCACACACACCAGCAAAGTAAAGCAAGGAATTTTTTCACTGCTTCCCATCTGAAGGCAGATGTTCAGCCATCTCCAGGAAAGCAGGGCTCCATCACATGTAACAGTTACTTGGGAAGGCAAACAGCATCACTCTGAACAACCCTCCCTCCTCCCCTTCCTTCTTATTCCCCCAGATTCATATACTGAGCATGATGTCATATGGCATGGAATATCCCTTTGATCAGTTGTGGTCGTCTGTCCTGGCTATGTTCTCTCCCAGGTTCTTGTGCAGCCCCAGCTGGTGGGGCGGTGTGAGAAGCAGAAAAGACCTTGGCACTGTGTAGGCACTGCTCGGCAATAACAAAAACATCCCTGTATCATCAACACATCTGTCTTCAGCACATATCCAAAACATAGCCCTATACTCATTAATATAAAGAAAATTAACTGTATCCCAGCCAAACCCAGCACAATCATCCAGTGCAGAGCTGCTAAACGCTTTCCCTTTGAAGTCATAAGATGAAAAAGATTGATAAATGCCATCAGTTAAAGTCACATTTCAGTCTTGTGTTAAGACTGCCTCTCCGCTTCACTGGCCTGTCCTTCTCTCTCTATGCTTTGGTTGGTACAACAGTAAAGCATAAACCCCAACAATATTTTTAATTCACATTTAGCTAATTCTGACAATTCAGCCAGTGGCAATTGAGTATAAGGAGTACCGCAAGAATGTAAATTGTTTAAAATTATAATTTTCCCCAATTTATCTCTCAATCTAGTGGTAAAATTCCTTAACCATGGTCATAATTGAATCATTAAAGTTATTAGACATTATACTAAATCTGAATTATAAACTATGAGTATTATAAAATTAGCATTCCTTAGACAAAACTACAGTATCATAAACTTGATTACTGGTCTGCATCCTTGAGATGCTAAAACTTAATTACAGAAAGATGATAGAAATGGTCCCAGTCTTCTACCAGCAGTTCTGTCTGCAGCCATAATTACAAGCCACAAGTTGATGCTCAGAGATGTGCCACAGTCTACAAAAATACATGTAAACCATGGCAGAAGCTCCAAAGTTCACTGATATTTTTGAAAGTTATTTTCTAATTTCTTGAAACGAAAACATTTTAATGGGTACAATTTCATGGATGCTAACACTCTGTGAATATAAAGCTACAGCACTTGTTCATGAACAAATACATTTTACATGTCTTATACCTTTGGAAATCTTCGTGATGTCCTAATAGTAGCATTAAAAATGAATGCTAATATCCTCAGAAGGCAGCTACTAAAATATAGGAGATATGCATAGGAAAAATATTAGGGATTGAATTGATATATTTCGTGTCTAGCACTAGGTTCCTCTTTAAACAACTAGTATAATAATTAGGTTAATAGATGCTTTAAAAACACTAAAACGACATATTCTTAGCAAGGAAAAATTCATTTCATAACATTAGATATGTTGTTTGACCAAGAGTACCCATTATCTCCAGACACAAGCAGTGTTTCCCTTCTTTAAAAAAACAAAAACAAAAAAACAACCAAAAAACAACCAAACATTGAGGGGGAAGAGAAAAGAGCTAAAGAATAAAAAAAT
The DNA here is from genome assembly GCA_013398295.1 of Chionis minor. Classification (NCBI taxonomy): domain Eukaryota; kingdom Metazoa; phylum Chordata; class Aves; order Charadriiformes; family Chionidae; genus Chionis; species Chionis minor. The sequence continues at coordinate 99,058 of VZSF01001206.1, forward strand.
AACATTCTCAAACCCAAATTTCATGAAACGGATTGATTTTAAATTGATTTAAAATCAATTTAAAAAACATATTAAATTGATATGTGCAACTTACCTGTTATTAACACTTGTGCCCTTCAAATTCTTCAGCTGGAATTGGAAAAACATGTTATGAAGAAACATTTTTTAACAAACAAAAATATTAAGGTACAATTAGATTAGCTTACATTCAGCAACTATGATTCACTTCATACAGTCCTGAAAACATCTCAGCCTGACCTTGTCCTCCCGAAGGTGCTGTTCTGAATGCTCCCTTAAGTCCTTCGGCTCAATGAAGAGCTCTCAAAACTTCAGTTTTATTGTCATTATGAAACCAGTCTTTCATAGGCATTGTAACCTTCTAAGCATGAAATAGACCATGTTAAAGCCCCACAGTCTTGTTGAGAACATAATACTTTTATGAGCAATGTTATTTGATGTTTCAAGGTCTTCCACAGCTACAAACAGAAACCAAAATCAACATTAGACAGCCCGCCTCCTGAACAAAGGAACCTGTACTGTTCATATAACTGGAAAAAATTAAGGTATCACACTTTAAAGTTAAATCTTTTAGCTTATAAATGATTATAGATCAAAGAAACCAGTCATGCTTTTCTTTTTATGCTATAACTTTTTGCAAAGATCTACTCAATTAGAAAAAGGTATAGGAATTAAAGAAAGTAAGAGGCAATAGCAAAATGAAAGTCAGGCTTCAACTTCTCCAATACACAGGTAAACTCCCTTTTGTCTTCTCATTTTAGTGCTTTTCTGTTTCTGATTGAAAACATGAGAAGTATACAAACAGCTTTTTGCTTTTTTCTTGTCAACACATTTTATTCGTAAGCACAGATAGAAAGATGTTTTCAAAATTTATACCACATCCAAACTGTCACAAATAAGAAATGCTAAATGTTGTTGCAGTTTTGCATGGAGGAGAGCTGTGAACTCTCTCTGGCTGATCTGCTGTTTCTCTGATGACAGGGTAGTATTTAGGGTTTCAGCTTTGATGGAAACCTTTTCCTCCCTTTTAGTGGAGTGGTTTAACTTCTAAAACTAATTTCAGTTTCAGATTTGCCAAGGTGTCTAGAGGGTGGATAATAGGTTCGCTTGTTTGCTTTGACAGGAACAGAAGGTTCATCTTGGCTTGTGTATTTCTAGAAGTGTCAGTTTTCCACAAATACTATTAGAAGTCCCTACAATACATACTAGGGTGAATGAGCAGCTTAACAGACTGCTCTATCTCACATGAAAGTTCATGGAAAGGCTGCAGACAACTTTACTTTTCTAGATTTGGTAAATTTGCTAATCCACAGCAGTATCTCTTCTACAAATATTCCAACAAAGCACTTCTCACAAATGTACCCCAGGATTAACTTACATGACAGCCTTGTTCATCAACCATTTCACAATTACGTGGAACTTTATAAAATTATATTTTGCTTTGCTTCTCTTTGACAAGTTTTCTAAATTAAATAAAGTCTTCATTTTTGTCACAAGCTGTGTTTTGACTTGATTTTATCTCTTTTTCCTGCTACAGCAAGCCATTTTCAGCTGGTTTTACTCTGAGAGAGAAGTCTTCAGTTTTTATTACAGTAAGTCTCAACTGTAAATTTGGATTGCATTTCAATAATTATTTTTATTATACAGTCAAAACACTGCTTTTGTCACTAAAAAGAGGTACTTCAAAGCTAATACTAAAACTGGCATTAAGGAGGGATGGAGGAAGAAACTGGACAGTGAAGAGGAGATTGGAGAATCAATCTGCATTAAATACTATAGATTAATTTGCAGCTGTCTGAAAAGTACGTTATTGTCTTTTTATAAAATAAACTCATAACTTTGCTACTTATGCAATTAATCTATTTTTTTTAAAAGTTGTAAAGCTGAAGATGGTTAGGTGTATATTTTGAAGGAGATAAACTGAAAGAGAACAGTCAATTAAATAGAAAACCTAGACCATCACAGAAAGGAATAAAAGGGATTATTCAGAGCATGGAAACATATGTAAGCAGAACTCTTAAAGAAAGAAAGCAAATAAAGTCTGTAAATGTCACACTTTTAGGCAACAGAGGAAAGAGGGAGAAGAAGGGATTCACCTAGAATTAAATAAAGTTTTTTGTAGCTTTTGTTTGACCAAAAGAATTCCTAGGTAAATTCATGGAAACAAAAAAGGGTTTTGTATGACTCATATATTAGAGGAAGTAAAATTGTAAAATCAAGGTCTTATTCAACAAATGGAGGAGAAGATTGATGAGTGTTTGACCAAACTTAAAAGTAATTGTTGCAAATATATGAATGATTCCCATTGTTTAGACTGGGGTTATAACCTTTTTAATCGCCTATCAGTTTCATGCCACACTTACCAAAAGTCTTGAATAGCCAGTGACTTTATGTGATAAGTTGCATCCCAGCACAAGAGATATTTCTGACTCCGTGTCACCCATGTCTCCATCCCAGCAAGAGTTTATTTTCAGCAGTTCCCTTGCTATGCAGTTGTTTGCAAAACAACAGTGTATGCAAAATTGTTGATCCCACCTGCTCATTTGCTCCATAGTCTGCTGCAAGAAAGCAAGGCAATGCAACAGTGCTTTATTTTTCCTCTCTTTATTTAGTTGGTGGACCTGTGGCAAATGGTAGTTAGGGCTTTCAGGATTAAAGATGAAAGCTTTCCTTGAGGAGACTGTATTGACTAGTTTTGTCTCTTAGGTCTTCGGATTCTCCCTCAGAGCTTCCACACACTTTAAAAGCACCAATATGCAATATCAGAGGGTTAAGTTGCTCTCTTGCATAAACTAAGGTCATTATGGAAGACAGCACTGCTGCAAACTGGCTCAAGCAAACAAAGAGTATAAATTTTGAATTTGTTGCTTGGGGATCATTATGTGGAGTAACAATAGAAAAACAAGGTGGAAAATCTCCTGTGTTGAATGCTGGTTTAGGAACTTTATCTATAAGCCCATCTCTAATTTTAGTCAGTCCTATATATCGCTGATAGAATGGCAGCCCACAATTATCCAGGAGCAATATTGAGAGCTGTCAAACATTCCACAGTGCAGCATCAGTGGTGTGGGTTGAATTCTGAGGTGTAAATAAACTGAATGGGAATCTAGAGTAACTGCCTACAACGCACTGGCAAAAGAGATGAAACTCTAAATTAATGACTAGACAAGGCCATTTTCTTTTTTTAAAAAAAGCCTTACTGTTGATCCAGAAATGGACAATGCCTACAAAATGTTATGAAGAAATTACGGGCCACCTACCGGCAAAAAATGTTTACGCACAGTTATTACTGTGATGCTAGTATCTGACCTGCCTGAAAATATCCAGAATCCTTGAACTAATAGGTCATGTTGTGTCAACTCACAAAAAAATTATTCTAGCCCCTTGGATTCTTTTAAAATAAATTGAAAAATAATATTGTAACAAACTCAAGTAAAAGATTGATCTTTTTCAAGAAATGCATTTGTTATTTAATTTTGACAAAACTTAACCTGGAGGTTTCAAACACGGAAGGAAAATGCTGTTTTAATTGTAAGCACAGAACAACAAAGTCAAAATGAATAGCGTAAAATAAGATCTTCCACTAACAGTAAATCTTTAGCATTTCCTATCTCCTATTTTCTTAAAATGCCATATAATATATTCTCTACATTATGTCTGATGCCATGTGTTTTGAGTAGGACATTATTAGGACAGACAGTATTGTGGACATCCATACAACTTATCATATTCATAAAATATAATATTGTACATCTACAGACAGTATGGAAGCTACCTGCACCAAGCACAAAAATGTGTAAAAAGGCATGATACAGTACCCAGAAATGCTAGAAAATAAAATAAATACTGTAAATAACCCTTTTCACACTCATTCTTCAAACTAAATATGAGACAGGAGTGCTTATCATATATAGTAAAAACTATACGCTTAAGCAGGCAGAGGTTAACGTAGATTTTAAGCAAAGGGCAACACAGAATATGGAAATACTCAATACAGAAATACATAAACATCAGTATTTAAAGGTAATTTAAATCTTCATTAAGAGAATTTCATTACTAATATACTATGCTCCTAAGACCAGACCATTACAACATCGTAAGAAAGAATTGCCTTTTTAAGCCAGTGTCAGGTCCCCCTTTAATTCTTTCACCAGAGGGATTTTCCCCCATGTTTTACTATTCACAAAAAAAGGCTTTGATTTGTTATGCTAAACTAATAGTAGCTTGCGGCATGCCTGGGAGACCAGCATTACACTCTTCAGGGCAAGGTTTGACACATTCTAAAGGCTTGAAATGTAAGCTTAACCTCGTAGTGTTGTAGTTAGCCCTGTACCTTTGCATCAACTAACTTTTCACAGACTGCCTGTGTGATGGGGGAATGGTGGGGTGGGGCACAACCCTGTCTGTACAGGGCAGAGCTGGGTATGAGGTGACCACCTCTGGGACTGGAATTATAGCAACCCCATTGCCACAGATCTCTGAACACTAGCTAGTACAGCAGGTTCAACACCAATCCTGCAGCGAAGAAAGCTGAGAAGCAGCCTAGGAAATCCTAAAGCCACCTTAGATCCTGCTTACAGATTTAACCTCTCAAAAAGCTCAAAAAAACCCTCAACTGTCAAGCTCAGCACTGCTAGAGCTATAGGGCTGGGTACCTCAGCCAAATGTAGCTTGAGATGCAGTAATATTTTTGAGTAAAATGTAAACATGTTTTTAGATCTTAAAATTAGAAATCTTTCTGCAATACATGCAAACCAAATATTTTTGGGGTGTTTTAATTCTTTGCGGAAGATTTAATTCAGTGAGGTAAAATTAATGCAGCAAAAAAGCAATGCTTATGAACCCCTTCGTTGATTAACATGATTGTTATTTTCATCCTCAGTATCACCAGAAGTCAGCTTACAAAACATTGTTTATAATTTTTGTTCAGAAAATGTTGTTATATTTCCTTACACCTTATTTTTTTGACAGACCTGAACACTTGGAAAGAATATTGTATAGATTTGCTTGGTTGAGTTTATGAATGGCTGAAGACTTCCATTAAAGAACAAACTCAATTTTCAGTGCCTCTAAGCTAATATACAGCAACAGTATGGGACCACTTTAGCTTTTCATGCTAAAATTACAATAGAGTATAATACTCTTCATTTTCCAGTTTTTGGCAGGGAAACTAAAACCACAATTTCAAACACACACACACACACGAAAACCCACCCACAAAAACAAAGCAAAGCAAAAAATCCTATAGGAATGCTCCTGACACTGTCAAGTCTTATTAAATTTATAATGTGTTAGGAAAATTTCTAGCAGAAGCCGAAGTATTGTCTCTGTTCTGCAAGAAGGAGGTCCTCTTGAAATATAAAAGAATTTTCTTTTATTTTGAGGATATTCTTTATGCTTTATTGCTTATGTTATAAAAGCATGGGATATGGGTTTTCTGTGGATTGGCTCATCATGAGAACACACAAAGAAGCAATATGGGAAATTCATAAGTGCTAAAAGTATGTCTCCTGGCTTTGCTTAGTATCAGATATTGCAATTTAAACCCCCCCCAAAAAAAAAAAAAACCACAAAACACACAACAACCCCCAAAAAAAAAAAAAACCAAACCACAACACACAGCACAACCCCCAACAAAAAAACACCCCAACAACAAAATAAAAGCCAGAACACCACCACCCGCCAAAAAAAAAATTCAAACCTTAGTGGTTGTAGCTCACTACTCACTGCTAACAGGGAAAAATAGTTTTTTGACAATCATATTAAAGTATTGCTTTTGCAGTTCAAGAAAGAGACAGGAAGTAAGCAGAATAAAACTGAACAATTTCTGTAAACCAAGATAAAACAAATTCTTACTCTGGAAACAAATTTCTTCTTATGGAGTCAAACCTGCTGGATGACACAAAGAATGAATGATTCAACATAGTTACCACATTCTTGTACATCTTATGCTACTGCAAAAACAATTTCGTAATTCAAACAATTTTTCGCTTTAAAATGTTTACATTTTTTGTGACATAAACAGCACTTCTACACTCTGAAAGAGCAGCAACTCTGAGAAGAACAAGGAAACTTCAGATTCTCCTATTGATAGATAGAGAATGAACCTTTGGTATAAAAATCCCAGAATAATTCTCCTGGGGACGCTTAAATAAGAGTCTTTTTAATCTTATATAATTAATTCAGGTTTGGTTATTGATGATATACAGTTGTCAGTATTATTGCTGTTTAATGATTCTCCTGAAACAAATTCCCCTCCATCTTTTTGGAGAACGCAACTGTATTGCATGCAGCTCTAGAACCTCATTACAATATAATAAACAGCAATTTTGATATCAGCTAAGGGAATCAAGTCAAGGTTTCTGCACAAAAATCCCACCCCCCTCCCCCCTCCCCCCAAAAAAAACCCAGAAGACTTTTTTTTTATTTGAGAAAGCAGTACATTTCTTACAGACCAGACATAAACTGATAAGCTTTTGATCATAACAGGTCTCTGCAGTGCTGAGACTGAGGAAATTGTGTTCAAGGGACAGAGAAAATGACTTCTGAAAATGAGACATCTGGGTTTACAGAAATGAAGCAATTCTTAAATACTTTTACCGTCCTTAGGAGAGACTCCTAACACCTTAAGAGATAAAACAAATAATAAACACATGAAATCTGTCAAAACACATGTTCTGCCTCTCAGCTTTTTGCTTTTTATCAATATCCAATGACTACAGCTGTACAGCAGTACAATTTAACAATGAAATGAGAAAAAATAACTTTTTTTGGGGGGGGGGAGGGGGGGGAAGGTGATACACAGAATGTATTAAGTTCATCTGTGAGCATTATGAAAAATGCAGCTATAGAGACAATAAAAGCATCTGAAAACCTGAGTGGTTTTGTGATATCCCTATATCTCTGACATCCAAAATAATACCAGAATCTCTCTGGGTCAGACCAAAGACCCATCCCACCCAGTGCTTTTTTCCAACAATGAGAAATAGATCTTGTCTGGAAAAAAGGAAATGTAAAGGATTACTACCCTAGAATACAGTCCCTCCTCTAATTTGCATCTCACGGACTTCCTGACAAAGAGATTTATATTCCAGAGCCTAATTTGATTTCTCTACCATGAAGGGGTCCAACTGCTCTCTTATGGCTGGAAAATTTTGAGGACCCATTCATCCTGTTGCAAGAAGTCCTACAGCTTTACTACAGCCTAGCTTATTTACATATTACTTATATAGGGGCCATTCCAAATTCATCATCTTTCAGAAAGAACTCAGCTTTCTGAAATTCTTCACAGTTTTCTTTGTTGCCCTGAATAACTGTTATGGTTTGAAAAAATGACAATTTGTTGTCATTTAGACAATTATTCTATCACCCAATGACCCCTCCCCACCCAGGAAGAGGACTCAGGAAAAAACAAGGAAACCCAATGGTTGAAATATAAACAGATTTGCTAGAATAATACTAAATAATTAACATTTATAGTATTAAAGAAACAATATTGATCCCAATACCAATATAAAACATACAAGGATTATACTTGGCCAATTCCTTCAGTAGGAAGCTGTGCAATCCCAGCAGTGGACAGCAAATGTCAGACACTGCAAGCGCTACAGCTTTGGGAAGAAGGGAAGGCCTCAGGGGTCTGGCACTGGGGAAAGAAGTTCTCAGAATTACAGCCATCATAAAAGACAAGAAACTCCTCAGAAAACTTTCACATTTATATTGAATGTGATGTTCATTGTCTGAAATAATCCTGTTGGACAGATTGGGTCAAGTGCCCAGGTCTCAGTCCTCCTTGTCCACACACCTGGTGAGGTCAAAGGTACTGAGGCATTTAAACCCACATACTGCAGCTGCCTATAAGGTAAATATTTTCACAAATTCAGACACTAGAGACTTCTAAAAATACAGTTTTCCCAAGCATTAGAAGAGACCCGATTGAAAAGGAAAATTACTGAAAGAGGATTTAATCTTGTTGCTCAAACCAGGACAATAACATCTTCAACAAACTTTGTCATATTACTGTTCACCCTTTTTGTAGATCATTTATATGTATGTGAAACTACACAAGTGCCAAACATTCTACCCATTACTTTTTCCACTATGAACAATGAAATATTATTCTTATTCTCTGTTCTTTACTTTTTTTTTTCTTTTTTTGTTTTGTTTGGTTTGGGTTTTTTTTAATACATGTGAAAGTGTTCTTTTCTACCTGCTTAATTAGTTTCCCTGCAAAACTCTGAAGCAGAAACCTTGTTTAATATCTTTTGGAAATCTAAGCAGCCTATACTGAGTTATATGTACATCTTACAAACATTAAAATGCATTCCACACATGTCTATATACTATGGAGACTCCTTATAAAGCTACATGAAATGTTGCTCTGAAGAAATCCAAGAGCGAACCACATGAAGTAAGGGCACAATGTTATGCAAAGCAAAGCCATCAGCAGTATATTCCAATTTGCCTTTGATTCCTTTAGCCATTAACTTATTGTTAAGAAGTATTTTGTATAACTGAATGGACAGATCAGCACACATGGTGAGATTACTACAGTATATTCAGAAAAATGTCCATTGCAATCGTCTCATGTTTTGAATCTTATTACAGCAGTGATCTTTGAATGGCTAAAAAACCCCCGTGTGTTAGCATATGAAGTATGAAAACAAAATTGAGGAAAAACTTTCTGTGAAGTCTGTCTTGTAAAATGCAAAACTCACTTGAGGAGATAAAGAAGATAGAGTACATACTGTTCCATATACAGTATACTAAGGCTTTTCTATTGGCTCGGAAAATTACTAATATGATAACTGTAGCACACATGCCAGTTATATCCCATTTGGTTCTACAGTAACCCTTGTCTAAATACTGATTGCCTTTGCTATGGACCAAACTGAATAATGCAGAACAGCTCATGAGCTAATGTAAGTTGTAACAGCAATGCTCATCTCAAAAGCTATGCCAGGAAAATTTACAACAGCCTAGTGAAGGTATTGGAATGACCAAATGACCAAGGCACCCTGAAATAAGAAAGAGAAAAATGAGAGAAGTTACACATTTTATGGGGGTATCTTTCCAGTCAAATGATGATAACAATATCTATTCTATCTATTGTCATTTGAGCACCGCTTCCTCAAAATCATGTGATGGTCCATGGTAGATTTGGGGGAATAATTGAGAGCTGACAGTGGTATTCAGTTGTGTGAGACTCTTGAAGCTGACAAAACAAAAATTAAATTCTCATAAAATAGCATGATGTAAATTACACGAGACAGGGAATCTCTACAACTATAAGGAGCAAAGAAAACTGTGGATTGCTTTCTGTAAATTTGATTTGAATGCTCTTACTGCATTTGTTATATCTATCAAGAAGGACGGTTGGTTGCCTCATCATCCTAAAGCAATTTAATTTCAATTTTCAAGTGAAATTTGTCCTTTAAACATACAACCTAACTTCTTGCCCTATTGCTGTTAGAAACCTGATCTCTTCCTTACTCCCAAAATCATCATAGTTTAAAAAATTCATATCCTATGGCAATTATTCCATTTCAGAAATATGTGACGGTCCCTTATCATCTCAGAATAGAATCATAGAATCATAGAAAGGTTAGAGTTGGAAGGGACCTTAAAGATCATCAAGTTCCAACCCCCCCCCTGCCATGGGCAGGGACACCTCTGACTACAGCAGGTTGCTCAAAGCCCCATCCAGCCTGGCCTTAAACACTTCCAGGGACGGGGCATCCACAACTTCCCTGGGCAACCTGTTCCAGTGCCTCATCACCCTCACAGTAAAGAACTTCTTNGATAAATGAGGATAAATGAGGATAAAATTTCTATTGATGCATTAAATGGATTAAAAGCTTTATTCCCTTAGTAAAATGTATCCCACAGTTTAAATATTAAAATGACTGTACTCTTTAATAAGAAAGCCCTAGTTTCTTCTAAATGTATATCCTATACAACAACAGTACTGTAAATGTTTCATCACAGCTGGAGACGCCCTTTATAGATTTTGGTGTACCATAGTCATTTGCTGTAAAAATAATCATGTGTTATTATGGTAAACATATTTTTGTGGAAATATAGCAAGAGAAAATGTGATAAATATGTGTGTATGTATGTATAAAGACTATCTCTGACACATTCACAAGTTTAAAAAGATAACTTATAGCAAAGGTCAGGACAAGTTTAGCCACCAGTAAAAGATACAAAACCGCAGTATGCTGTAACAGTGACTATTTAAACCAGAAGAATCCAAAGCCAAATCAACTCAGGACATAGTTGACCCTGCTGCAGCTGGACTAGATAACCTCCAGAAGTTCCTTCCAGTCTAAAATATCACAAGTTTCTACAAAAAAGGGTATTTTTTCAAGCAAGTTATATTAGCTAACCCATACTTATAAGGCTGAGGAAGCTAATGGTTAAACTGCCCCCAATTTTTCAATGTCAGACTCTCTCCTTACACTAAAACATGCGGTCCTTAGTCAAACACTACGCACTGTGTCTCATGGTGCTTGGGCGTGGGACATAGGAGAGAAAATCAGTAATCAAGGGAAAGTAAGAGTTTACCTCTGCAATAGATGGAAATAAATTTTAGAAAAGGATACAAGGTTGGAAGAAGTCCTAATCTATACATTTTTATGTGCTTGAGGATTTTAGACACCTTCCTGGTACTTTGTTCTAGGTAAATTCCCTCTCTCGTCTCCTCTGAAATACAATTCTCTACAATATAAACCCAGTGTACTAAAAAACTCCCAAAAAAGTAAAAAAATAGTAAAGGAAAATAAAAATGCACTAAAGGATAAGAAGTTCTTCTGTTGGCTTTGGGTTGTACACTCAGCTGTGAGATCACCCTCACCTTCCCCAAGATGCTGATAGGTTGACTCATCCTAGTTGTGACTTGACTTCAGCAAGGCTTTCAACAGTGTCTCTCCCAGCATCCTCATAGGCAAGCTCAGGAAGTGTGGATTGGGTGAGTGGACAGAGGGGTGGATTGGAAACTGCCTTGCAGATAGAGTTCAGAGGGTTGTGGTTAGTGGCACACAGTCTAGTTGGAGGTCTGGAACTAGTGGTGTTCCCCAGGAGTCAGTACTGTGTCCAGTCCTGTTCAATATATTCAGCAATGACCTGGATGAAGGCACAGAGTGTACCATCAGCAAGTTTGTTGGTGACACGAAACCGGGAGGGGTGGCTGACACTCCGTAAGGTGGTGCTGCCATTCAGCACAACCTGGACAGGCTGGAGAGTTGGGCAGAAAGAAACTGGATGAAGTTCAACAAAGGCAAGTGTAGGGTCCTGCACCTGGGGAGGAATAACCCCATGAACCTGTACAAGTTAGGGGTTGACCTGCTGGAAAGCAGCTCTGCAGAGAGGAACCTGAGAGTCCTGGTGGACAACAGGATGACTATGAGTCAGCAATGCATCCCTGTGACCAAGAAGGCCAATGGTATCCTGGGGTGCATTAAAAAGAGTGTGGAAAGCAGGTTGAGGGAGGTCATCCTCCCCCTTTACTCCGCCCTGGTGAGGCCACATCTCAAGTACTGTGTCCAGTTCAAGAAGGACACAGGTTCAAGAAGGTCAGGGGACTGCAGGATAGGGTACAGCGAAGGGCCACAAAGATGATTAGGGGGATGGAACATCTTTCTTACAAGGAAAGGCTGAGGGAGCTGGGGCTTTTTAGTTTGGAGAAGAGAAGAATGCTGGGGGATCTCATCAATGCTTATAAACACTTAAAGGGAGGGTACCAGGAGGATGGGACCTTTTCTTTTTTCAGTGGTGCCCAGCAACAGAACAAGAGGTAACGGGCACAAATATGAACATCGGAAGTTCCATCCAAACATGAGGAGGAACTTCTTTATTTTGAGGGTGGCAGAGCACTGGAACAGGCTGCCCAGAGAAGTGGTGGACTGTCTGACACTGGAGACATTCCAAACCTTCCTGAGCGCCATCCTGTGCAACCTGCTGTAGGTGAACCTGCTCTGGCAAGGGGGTTGGCCTAGATGATCTCCAGAGGTCCCTTCCAGTGTCGGTGATTCTGTGACCCTGCTGGATGCCATTCACACTGTGTGAGGTTTCAGTAGGCAACACAACTCAGCTTCCATTCTGTGGAATTTAGCTTTTTATAGCATATTAAAGGACTAAGAAATAAAAATGGTACACTATACTCGTACATCATTCTGTTTTTAATAATTTGGGAGGATATATATAAAAAAGCCTCTTTCTCAAAATTGTTTATTTAATACATTGTACATTTTGCTTTCACCACTTCTACAATATTTTATTTTGATAAATAACAGGTCAGTTTACATGCACTACTAAGGAAAAACTTAGCATAGACCTTGTGGAGTTTTTGATTACTCTCATTAATGCCAAATTCAAAATGGCTTGCATTCATAATTAGCTTTTACTGACTAAAAAGGTCTAGTCCAATAAAGAAGAATTTGAAAGACTATTCAGTCTGGTGAAATGTTAAATCAGCTTTTCATCCCTAGAAAAAATTAAACAGCTTAATTTTAGAGACCACATTGTGTAGCAAGTGATGGGTTTTTAAGTACTGTGCGCTGCGTGCTTCAATATTCATGATATAATGAGCTGTCACTTGATAATGCTGATGGGGTTTATTGCTGGGAGACATCTTGGAGAGATTGCCACCTATGGTGATGGAGAACAGTAAGAGAATCTAGATATAGAATCACACAATCAAAATATTTGTTTTTATTTAGGGTTTTCCATCCGCTTATTGTGTCACAGACAAAGAAGAATCATTATTAACACAGAGGAAGAAAGAAGTGCACAGGATGTTGACCATTTGCACGGTCAGCTAGGTAGATTCTGTGTAGAGAGTCCAAGTTTCTTGAGTTCCAATGGTCTCCTTTTTAAAATAAACCATTCTTCAATCATCCTAAAAACATGGGGGCAATTCTAATTAATAATGGAAGTCATTAGAATCTGCATTATAAAAATGTAATCAGAACTTACTATGAATCCACATCTTGTTTCAGAATTACACGGAGATTTCAAGGAATCCTACCAAGAAGACTGGAATAAAGCTGGCTAACTTCTAAAACTAAATCTGAGAAATTAAATACAAATTCATTTACTAAAGAAATAATTCTGGTTATATAATCATTCTGTGATTAGTTCCACTGCATAGATCCACAAGATTCAAAAAACTAATGTTCAACGTATTGAGTGGTGTGTTAATTAGATCTTGTATTGGAAAGTAAACTCCCACCCCAGGAGTTATTTTCCAACTTAAACTAAAATTGTCAAGCAATTTGCCATAACATGTAATTGCTATTTAGCCAGGCCAACTTCTGACGTACTGAACGCCTGCAATTCCCAGAGCTTTCAATGACAGATTGTGGCCCACTGTGCAATTCACTACATAGCTACAAACAGGTTGTATATACTTGTGATCAACAATAGAAAGCAGTGACGAGGCATTACAAGGCTAGTATGATCTTATTTTATAAACAGCGGAATGGTCAATGAAATATTCTGTACCATAGACGTCATGCTCAGTGTATAAATGGGGGCTGGCCAGTGGGCGGAATCCACAATCACTGCTTAGGATGGTGCCAGTTTACCGAGCAGTAATAAACAATAAAAAACTGGCTGGTCAGCTAGGCCTAAAGAGTTGCAGTGAATGGAGTGAAATCCAGTTGGCAGCCAGTCACAAATGGTGTTCCTCAGGGCTCAGCACTGGTGAGGCCCCACCTCAAATACTGTGTTCGGTTTTGAGCCTCCTCACCACAGGAGGGACACTGAGGTGCTGGAGCATGTCCAAAGAAGGGCAACAAAGCTAGTGAGTGGCCTAGAGCACAAGTCTTACAAGGAGCAGCTGAGGGAACTGGGATTGTTCAGCCTAGAAAAAAGGAGGCTGGGAATACCTTATTGCTCTCTAAAACTACCTGAGAGGAAGTTGAAGAGAGGTGGCAGTTGATCTCTTCTCCCAAGTAACAAGTGATAGGACAAGAGGAAATGGCCTCAAGTTGCACCAGGGGAGTTTTAGTTTGGATATTAGGAAAAATTTCTTCACCAAAATGATTATCAAACATTGGAACAGGCTGCCTGGTGGAGTCACCATCCCTGTAGGTATTTAAAAGACATGTAGGTGAGGTGCTCAGGGACACGGTTTAGTTGTGGGTTTTGGCAGTGTTAGGTTAATGGCTGGACTTGATGGTCTTAAAGGTCCAGTCCAACCTAAATGATTTTATGATTCTATTACTCTATTATTGTTATTATCGTTGTTATTTTCCTTTTCTGCTGTTATTCAATTAAACTGCCTTTGTCTCAACCCACAAGATTTTTCTTTTCTCTTTCCCCTCCTTTTCTCCCTCTTCTCCCCATTCTTCTAGGGGGAGAGGAGGTGAGTGAGCGGCTGCATGGTCCTGGTTGGTGGCTGGGGTTAAACCACAACACTGTGTTATAAAAGAAGTTCATTCTGCAACAAGAAGTTTTTAAGGAGTGCAAGTTGAATAAGCAGATTGAACAAGGAATAAATAACCATAGCAGAAAACAGGGTAGGAAGGAGACCATGCTTCTCCCTTACTACATACTTTGTCCTCACAGCTACTACCTCTCTTCCCCTCTGGCAAACAATGAAGTATAAATTTCCTCCTTCGATACAACATTTACTCTCATCTAAATGCTAATATTAAGAAGTAAATATGTACAGAAATAAGTACACCTTTACATCCATAATCATGTATTAAAAGCAAAAGAACTCTAAACCTGTTTCTCCGGTCTCAGTGGTGGTGGACAAAAAGGAGCCACCATGACTCATACTACTGAAAAATTAAAATCTTGACTATAATTCTCAGAAGACACAAAGAATGACTGAAACAGAATCTGGCAGCTATTAATCTTCTTCCCTGTCATGAGTATTATATATGTCATAACACCTACATCTAGGTTTACTACTGGTTTGGGGTTTTTTGTTTTTCCATTTTATCTCCTTGCAATGGATACTTATTTGGGGCTAGATAGGCTGATAATTAAATGTGTAATTATGTCTTGTCTTGTCTAAATCAGAAATTTAAAAAGTATAGCAAATGGGAAAATAATCATAGGGAAGAGAGATTTGAAAACCCAAGGCAATTCAGACAAGGTTCAGTTCAAAGCACTGCAATATATTGTCTAAGAAGGTATAAAACTGAACAGCTCTTCAGCTGACAGCTTTTAATATGCTTATACTAGCAAAGTTATTTTCAGAAGATATGGGCACTGTATGACTCTGCCATCTGCAAACAAAACTTATTCAAACAGATATTTCTTTTAAGAATTTCACCAAATCATCTTTCTGACAACATGCAGTGCATCCAAATTTTTGTTGTCTTCAACGCATCTTGAAAGGTTTATCTTAACAAATTAAATTTATGGTTACTGACTGAAAGTGCAGATAATCATCATACCTCAGTGCCTGTCTGCTAAATATACCTTCACAAATAAATTATGTTACTGAATGTGATTCTAAAATTTTTTAATAATTTTAGCTTTCTGTTGCGTTTGCTGTGTGATGACTTTCATGTCTCAACACCAGTGAAATACTCTTAAATGTCGAATCATTTTAATCTGAATTTCGTAGTATTTGGTTTCAGGAACAGTGGAAGAATCTTGTACAGCATTTTAAACCCAGGGTATCAATGTACCTAGTTACCTTATTTTCTTGTTGATTCTTTCTCTGCCAATGTCCAGTGGAAACCATCTAGTAACCACATTTAATTGCACAGGAATCTGTAGTAAAATGCTGGCAAAGTTAATGGCTACAAGATTAGATCTCTATATTTTAATGGCACTTATTTCATATATCTGTGAATAAAAAGGGTACACTCATTACAGAAACATTCAGATAGCCTGCAAAGACTTAACTCCCTAGAGAGTAATAACTATTTATATTTCTTTCCCCATAAGAGCTATCCTATAAAATGAATTACTGTTAATTATGGTATCACAAACAAAAGACACTAATTTTGTGCCAGAGCAGTTCAGTAATGGCAATATATCATCAAGTGTAATGAGACTTTTCTCTAAGGTACTAAGCAGCAATACTTCCAGTGGATATTATAGCAGTAGATGTTCTAAAGAATTAATTTGAACTACATAAAATATGTGCAACACCTAATATTGACCACTGAAAATGAAAAACAGCAACTAAAATGCAAATGGATTTTTATTGGCATGTCTCTCTTGTTACTAGCTTGTTACTAGCTCGTGTTCTTGGGAAACAATGTTTTAACTAGGAAAATACTGGAAATTGAAGTGACCTTTAAATTAGAGCCAGTTTGCTATTTGTAACCTAGTGATAACTTTCCTTTTTCATACCTTTATTGGTTTAAAATCCCACAAGTATATCTCTGGCTCGGAAATATTCATAACATCACTTGAAAAAAAAACCATTTCTACTGGCAATTCTTGTAAAGAATTAGCATTATTTTTATATTTATCGCATAAATAAAGATTTGTAACATGATTAAAATCAGCCATGGCGATATCCTCCTTGCCATTCTTTCTAAAGATGCATAATGGGAATGAATCCTGCTTTAGAGTATTAATTATTCTATGTCATAAAAAATAATATATCTGTCTCACACTCTGTGTACATTTCAATGTGAAATCTTTTACACTTTTATTCATCTCTTCTCAGCTAATCGACAGTGGGCATATTTTAGTTTTTACTTCAGTTACTGAAGCAAAATAAAGAGGTACCATAGACACAGGATGAAGCATCTGCTAAAGTGACAAAAAACCCCCATAATATCCTGAAAAATGTAATCTGTTTTTGAAGGAAATAAAAGCTGTTTTTTGCACACCAGTTGGCTGATTAATGATTCACCTAAAGAAAATTAAAAACCAAAATACATAACAAGTAACGAGGAAACCATAAAGCAAGTTGAAAGACAAGCAGATGGTGACTTCTATCACATTGTTTTAAAGCTGAGAAACTACACTTCAGATTCTAATGATGTCAGCGATATGCATAGTATAGTTACCTTAAATCCAGGCAAAAGATCTTTAAAAGGATAACCTTTTTGTGTCAAAAAATAACAGCAATATTGCATGGTCGTCAGAAATGGTTAAATCGAAGATGGTATCTGTTAAAAACCTGTCCAGGCAGCAGCAGGTATTATAGATGGTAAAGACAGTGAATGACCATACAAAGAATAAGGAGATGAAAATAATAAAACTAATTACTACACCACAATACCTTCAAAACTAGGCTTTAGTTTATGAAATGTTAAATTGTCTAATAACACATTTAGCAAAAGTATAAACAGAAGGTTAGATATGCTTTTGGTGTCTTTTGTATTATTTTTCTTTTTCAAATCTTTACATATATTTTTATTGGTATGATTTTGACCTCTGTAATATTCCAAGTTTAAATGTAAAATAAGGTATGAATCAACAAGATTTGGTTTAATTATTTAGTTAATTATTGTTTCTTTGATAGAGGACAGTTTTTTCTGCTCAGAATTTTTTAACTGCTTTTTTGCCCATAATCAACAAAACCCATACTAAGCAATATTATTAAATAATATTTCCTTCCCCCACTGTTGTTTTTTAACCCCAGTAGGCAGCTCAGCCCCACACAGCCACTCACTCACTCCCCCCAGTTGGGACAGGGGAGAGAATCAGAAGAGTAAAAGTGAGAAAACTCATGGGTTGACATACAGACAGTTTAATAAGAAAAGCAAAAGCCGTGTGCACAACTGAAACAAAACAAGAAATTCATCCCAAATATCCAGTAGCAGGCAGCTGCTCAGCCATCTCCAGGAAAGCAGGGCTCCATCACATGTAGCGGTTACTCAGGAAAACAAACACCATAACTCCAAATGTCCCCCCTTACTTCTTCCCCCCACTTTATATACTGAGCATGGCAACATATACTACGGAATATCCCTTTAGTCACTTGGAGTTAGCTGTCCCAGCTGTTTCTTGTCCCAGCTTCCTGAGTACCCTCAGCCAGCTCGCTGACAGGGCAGGGTGAGAGGCAGAAAAGGACCTGACATGGTGTAAGCACTGCTCAGCAACAACTAAAACATCAGTGTGGTATTAACACTATTTTTATTACAAATCCAAAACGTAGCCTCATACTAGCTCCTATGAAGAAAATTCACTCTATCCAAGCACAACCCATTATAACCACCCATACTGATTCAGTAGAAAATACATACAGAGTAACAATTAGAGTTGTTTTGGAAACTGATTGTTCTGATGGTTGGGGAGTTATTCAAAGTCAGTGTATAATCAGTGCTTTTTGTGCCAGTGCTGATGTTTAAGATACTTTTCTCCTTTTCATCCTTGATTATCTTTCTCGTCTTTCTCATTTCCTTTCTGCTATTCTCTGTGCTTTTGTTTTGCAACGAAATTCAGAATTAAAGTTTCACTTCATTTTCTCAAACAAATCAGTCTCAAAACATGGCTGGTCAACTCTCTACATAGTACAATTAAAGTAGGTCTCACCAGGTACAATTCTTAGATTTGCCATTGTGAAGTTGAAATGCCATCTGTGATCCTTCTTAGCACTATATTTGCTTTTATCATAGTAGTAGCAGCATCAGTTCATACTCTTTCACAATGCACAAAATGCACAAATTTGTACTTTTTCACATTTGTCATTCTCAAAGCAAGAGTTTTCTTTGCAATTCTCGTATCTAATTTCTAAAACTACTTTTGCATACTGCGGTACGGTATAAAACGAGCTATGTGTGTTTCTCTGAATGTGCTATCAACGATACTCAAAGTAACACACCTACATTTTTAACCCCCCTTTAAACCTAAGGACTCGGAGTGTGGGATCCAAAGAGGCAACACTCATGCCATTGCAGCCAGCTGGGGAATAAGCCAGGCCAACCAGAGCAACAACAAATGTTCCTTAGCTGCCTCTCAAGACAGGAGCCAGAAGACCTACTACCTGAAGTATATGTATACCAATGCACATAGCCTGGGGAACAAACATGAGAAACTGGAGCTCTGTGCCCAGTCAGAAACTTATGATATCATAGAAGTAACTGAAACATGGCGGGACAACTCACATGACTGGATGATCGTGATGGATTGCTATAGGCTGTTTCATAAAGACAGGCAGGGAAGAAGAGGAGGAGTCGCGCTCTATGTTAAGGAGAACCTTGAATGTACAGAAGACAACTATGGTGATTGCAGAAGCCCTATCGAATGCCTCTGGGGTAAGATCAGAGGGGTTGTCTCCAAGGGGGACATCTTACAGTAGGCATCTGTTACCAACCTCCAAACCAAGATGAAAAGGTTAATGAAGCAATATTCGGGTCATTTAAGCAAGCTTCAGTTCAACAGAACCTGGTTCTTATGGGTGACTTAAGCTACCCAGACAGACATTTGTTGGAAGAACAATACAGCAGCAGAACACGTGCCATCCCTCAAGTTCTTGAAACCTATAGAAGACTGCTTGCTCATACAGATGTTACACGTGTCAACCAGGCATGAGGCACTGCTGGACTTGCTACACACAATCTAGGAAAACCTGCTTTGTAATATCTCAGTTAATGATAGCTTTGACTGCAATGACCACAATATTGTGGAGTTTGGGGTCCTGCTGAAAATGCTGAAGGTCAGTACTAAGACAAAGTTTTAGATTTTAGAAGAGCAAACTTCAGCTCACTCAGAGGTCAGATGGGAGGGATTCTGTCGGAAGCTTCCATGGAGGATAAAGGAGCTAGCGAGTGCTGAGAGTTTTTCAAGGATGCTCTCCTGTAAGCACAAAGCCAATTCTTCCCCTTTAAAGGTAAGGCAAGTAGCTGGAGTAAGAGACCCCTTGGCCTAACTTCGAGCTTCTGAGTCTGCTCAAAACCAGAAGAGAAGGGTATCAGAGGTGGAAAAGCAGATGAATACCTGTTGAGAACTACATGAACATTGCCAGGGTATGCAGAGATGCAGTTAGGAAAGCAAAGTTCAGCTCAAATTGAAATTGGTCAGACCTAAGTTCTTGTAGTTTGTGAAAAACTAAAAGAAAGGGTTCTTCAGGTATATAAACAACAAGCAGAAACAGAAGGAAAACGTTGTCCCACTGTTAAACAAGAGAGGTGAGTTAGTCACCAAAAATGCTGAAAAGACAGAGGTTCTCAACACTTTCTTCACCTCTGCCCTTACCAGCACCATTGGCCCCCAGGCCTTGGGAACAAAAATCCAAGTTGATGCAGACAGGTTGTCAGTGAAGGAAGACTTTGTATGTGAACTATCACAGGAGCTTGATCCTTACAAATCGAAGGGCTTTGACGTTATCCACCCGAAGTTGTCCAAAGAGCTGGCTGACATCATTATGGGGTGGGTCCCCATAATCTTTGAGAAGTTGTGGAGGTTTGGGCACTCCCAGAAGACTGGAAGAAAGCTAACATCACCCTCATCTACAAGAAAGGCATAAAGGACGATTCAGGAAATTATAGGCCCATCAGTCTTACTTCAGTCCCTCGGAAAGTTATGGAACAAATCCTCCTAGGGCTATCACAAGTCAAATGGAGCACATGATTGGGAAAAGCCAGCACAGATTCACCAAGGGTAAATCATGATTGACAAACCTGATCACCTTCTGCAACAAAGTAACCTGTTCAGTTGATGAGTGAGTGGTAGACATTGTTTACCTCAATTTTTCCAAAGCTTTAGACACAGTTCCCCATTGTCTCCTCCTAGAGAAAACAATGCATTACAGTTTAGGCAAGTAATCTGTGTGCTGGCTGGGGGACTGGCTGAGACACTGCACCTGGAGGGTGGTGGTAAATAGCTCCTTTTCAAACTGGCAACCTGTCGAGTGGGGACCCCAGGGATCAATATTGAGACAATGCTGTTTAATATCTTCATAAGTGATCTGGATGATAGGATTAAGTGTACTCTGATGAAGTTTACTGATAACACCAAATGGAGTGGGGAAGTGGACACTTCAAAAGGGAGAGCCACCCTGCAGGAAGACAGGGAAAGTCTGGAAGAGTGGGCTAACAAGATCTTTATGAAGTTCAGCAAGGACAAAGGTAAAGTCTTGCACCTGGGAAAACATAATCCAGGAGTGCAGCACAGACTGGGATCTGCCTGGCTGGGGAGCAGCTGTGTGAAAACGGACCTTGAAGTCTGTTGAAGGTAGGCAAGTAGCTCAATATAAGTGAACAGTATGCTGTGGCAGCAAAGAAAGCAAACAACATGCTGGGTTACATCTAAAAATGTATCACCAGCAGAGATAAAGAAGTCGTTATCCCACTCTGCATGGTGCTTTATCAGGCCATTACCTCAAAATACTCTTAGTCCATCTCTATTCAGGCTTGTTTCAAAAAATGCAAAATACAGAGGAATGAACTACCATTTGCCTTCCACCTGCATCTGTAGTTGGCTTCAAGAGAAGAAAATTCACTTTATCTTATATACACTTTATGTGTTACTGTTATGGTACTGAGTTTCATCACTTAATTACGCAGTTCATGCATTCTAAGTGTTAAAGTCAGGGATGAAAAGGTCACAGTGAAAAAGCAGAATCACAGAATCACAGAATCACTTAGGTTGGAAGAGATCTTTAAGATTATCAAATCTAACCATAAAGGTAACACTATCAAAACCGCCCCTAAACCATGCCTCTCAGCACCACATCTACCCGAATTTTAAATACCACCAGGGATGGTCATTCCACCACTCCCCTGGGCAGCCTGTTGCAATGCTTGACAACCCTTTCCATGAAGGATTTTTTTCCTAATATCCAGCCTAAACCTCCTCTGGTGCAACTTGAGGCCATTTCCTCTTGTCCTATCGCTTGTTACTTGGGAAAAGAGACTGACCCCCACGTCTCTACAACCACCTTTCAGGTAGTCATACAGAGTGATAAGGCCTCCCCTAAGCCTCCTTTTTTCCAGGCTGAACAATCCTAATTCTCTCAGCCGTGCCTCATAAGACTTCTTCTCTAGACTCCTCACCAGCTTTGTTGCCCTTCTCTGGAACACGCTCCAGTACTTCAATGTCCCTCCTATAATGCAGCGCCCAAAACTGAACACAATACTCAAGCTGCAGCCTCACCAGTGCTGAGAACAGGGCCACGATCACTTCCCTACTCCTGCTGGCCACACTATTCTTGATACAGGCCAAGATGTTATTGGCCTTCTTGGCCACCTGGACACACTGCTGGCTCATGTTCAGCTGACTGTCCACCAGGACTCCCAGGACCTTTTCTTCCAGTCTGCTTTCCAGCCACTCTTTTTCAAGCCTGTGGTGCTGCATGGGGTTGTTGTGACTCAAGTGCAGGACCCAGCACTTGACCTTGTTGAAATTCATACAATTGGTTTTAGTCCATTGATCCAGTCTATCCAGATCTCTCTGCAGAGCCTTCCTACCCTCAAGCAGATCTACACTGCTGCCCAACTTGGTGTTGTCTGCAAACTTACTGAGGGTGCACTCAAAGCTGTACTTAAATAAACTGGCAAGAAGTGTATTTAATAATTTCCAATTTGTACACATGCTCACAAAACCCACCCTTGGCAAAATAGTTGGATAGCAGCTGTAGGGAATGGGTGAGTGACAGTGTAACAGTGTGCACAAATGAGACATCTTTGAAAGCTTGTGATGATCAGAAGATATTCCTGAGGTCTGAAAAAAAGGCAATCTCACTCCGTCTTCAAGAAGGGCAAGAAGGAAGACCCAGGAAACTACAGGCCAGTCAGCCTCCCTTTGACTCCGGGAAGGTGATGGAGCAAATAGTCCTGGAAACTGTTCCTAAACGTATTGACAAGAAGGTGATTAGGAGTATTCAGCACGGATAATGGAATATCATTCCTGACCAACCTGACAGCCTTCTACAATGAAATCAGTATTTTGATGGGTGACCGTAGAGAAGCCAAAGTCCTGTATTTAGCAAAGTTTTCAGCACTATCTATCACAACATCGTCATTCACAAACTGATGAAATATGAACGAGATAAGTGCACAGTGATGTGGACTTAATACTAGCTGAGCTGCTGGGCTCAAAAGGTTATGGTCAGAGGCAGGAAGTCCAGCTGTAGGTCATTTACTGGTTGTCGACCCAAGGAATCGAAACTGGTTTCAATACAATTTAACCTCTTCAGTAATGACCTGGATGACAGGACAGAGTGCACCCTCAACAAGTTTGCAGATGCTACAAAACTGGGAGGAGTGATCAATAGACCAGATGGCCATACAACCACCTAGAGGGACCTCAGCTGGCTGGAGAAATGAGCCAAAAAGAACCTCATGAAGTTCAACAATGGGGATTGCAATGTCCTCCACCTGGGGAGGAATAACCCCAAACACCAGTCCAGGTTGGGGGCCAAATGGTTGGAAAGCAGGTCCAGGTGTCCTGGAGCGAGCATGGACACGAGCAAGCAGTGTGCCTTCATGCCAAAAAAGACCAGCTGTTTCCTGGGCTGCATTAGGAAGATCGTTGCCAGACAATCAGAGGAAATTGTCTTTGCCTTCTCATTAGCGCTGATGAGACCACATCTGGAGTACTGTGTCCAGTTCTGGGCTCCCCAGCACAAGAAATACATGGATGTACTGAACTGAGCCCAACAAAGGGCCACAGAGATGATTAAGGCACTGGAGTACCTGTCATGTGAGGAGTGGCTGAGAGAGCTACTCAGCCAGGAGAACAGAAGGCTCAGGGAGATGTATATAAATAATAGCGAGATGGAGTAGAGAAGATGGAGCCAGACTCTTCTCTATGGTGCCCTGTGACAGAATTAAAATTGAAACACTGGAAACTCCACCTGAACAAAAGAAAAAAAGCTTTTTAACTGTGAGGTGGATTGCTGGAACTGGTTGCCCAGAGAAGCTGTGGAGTCTCCATCTGTGGAAATATTCAAATCCCGACTGTGGTCCAGCTTTGAGCAGAGGTTTAGATTACGGAAATCTCTAGTGGTCCCTCCTAACCTCAATTATTCAATAATTTTTCAAAAATTAGTTCTTCTTCTTCATCAATGCTACTGAAAAATGTTATGCTATTCTACGACAGCAGAGGTCTACTGATATCCACCAAATTAACCTGTTGAACCTTACTCTGAAGTCACACATTTCCAGCAATGTTATTCCCAAATATCTGCTCCCATGTTTAGTGTTTTCCAAAAGCAGTCATTGAGGAGACATTAACTGTTCTTGTTTGAGTTTAAATAAAGAATTGTTGCTGTAGTCAGATGATGTGAAAGTTATGCAACTCATTTGTACCTAGGGATGATGCAATTTATTTTTGGCTGTTTGTCTTCCAAAAAATTGCAAATTAGAACTGTATAAATAATTGTGTTTACTGCCAACAGTGACATTAACTCGAGGAGAAATCGACTCAGGAAGAAGGAACTTACATGGGAAGACTCTTAAAGAGAACGGCATTGTGAGAGACAAAACTTACAGTGAGACAATCAATAAATTAGTTACTGGAAATGGTGAGTGAATTTGCTCTCCAAAAAAATATTAAGGAACAAAGGAGATATAAGCAGAGCGTTTTGTTATCTGAAAGATGACAATATTAAACAAGGTAGAGATTCAACTTTTCATTGTCCAGCACAACCCAAAAATTTGCAGAGCTGTCCTTCACCAAGCAGAAAGGGCTAGTTTGATCCCAAACACCATTTGGAGAGAGATATCACCCAACAGGAAGTGCTAACCAAACTTCCTTAGTCAGGTTGCAGGACAGAAAGAAAACAGTGTATGAGTCAGGGAACTCTACACTTTGACAGATACACGTATAAATGAATGGTTGAAATAGAGTGCAAGAGAGAAGCTGAGATAAGTGGCAGTCTGAGATAAGGTCCTGAAACGTATGTATCACCTGTTTTACGTACTTGTTCTCCCAATACATTGCCTAAAGTAATACAACCACCGATTGCCTGTAATGTTTTCTCTCCCTTTGTCCCCTCATAGTTGTGTAATCTCAGTTTCACTTGGCTTTGCTTAGCAACAAAAGCTATTAGAGAACTACACTTATTTAAAAGCAATGCCTTATTGATATGATAAGCTTTTATGTATTTTGAACATTGTTATCAATGAAGTATCCCACCTGGAATACTGCATCCAGCTCTGGAGCCCTCAGAACAGGAAAGACAAGGACCTGTTGGGGCAGGTCCAGAGGAGGGCCCTGAAAATGACGAGAGGGCTGGAGAACCTCTCCTATGAGGACAGGCTGAGAGAGTTGGGGTTGTTTAGTCTGGAGAAGAGAATGATCTGGGGAGACCTTACTGTGGCATTTCAGTACTTAAAGGGGGCTTATAAGAAAGACGAGGACAGATTTTTAGCAGGACCTGTTGTGATAGGACAAGAAGCAAGGGGTTTAAACTAAAAGAGTGAAGATTTAAACTGGATATAAGGAAGAATTGTCTTAGAATGAGGGTCGTGAAACACTGGCACAGGTTATCCAGACAGGTGGTAGATGCGCCATCCCTGGAAACATTCAAGGTCAGGTTGGAGGGGGCTCTGAGCAAGTTGATCTAATTGAAGATGTCTCTGCTTATTGCAGGGGGGTTGGACTAGATGACCTTCGAAGGTCCCTTCCAACTAAAACTATGCTATGATTCTATGATTCTAAGTATGGAAAAGCAAAACATTTATACATATTGTTATAATGTATCAATTTCTAATTATGCTTTTTATTTTTTCACATGTTTTTTAATATTACCTGAGGTGAATTTTGATCCTTAGATATATTGCTACGGCAAACAAATTGCAAAACAACACAGAAAAGTCCATGAGATTCATTTCTCAGTAACAAAATAGCTTTGGCTTAACTTCTGGACTCCCAACACCATCCTCACATCGTGCTTACCTTCTGCAATGACACTTGCTGATGCTTGGAAAAAGTCGTGATTATGCCTAACATGACAGGTAGAATAATGTCCAGAACTGACAAAGAACCTAGATATACCTGGTGAGTTTCCATTTCCTCTTCTCCAGCAGTGAGGTTGAATAATGGTTTGGTGAAGGAAAAAGAAAGAAAACAAATAGAAGAAGGTTTTGCTCATTGCCTTTGTAGACTACATGACAATCCAAGTAAATACTTGGTTTACCCTTGTCTGAGATTATTTATCATAATATATAATATATTATGTTATAATGTATATGATCTGTGCTACCACTTATAAAATAAATGTTATTACAGTCCCTTTCATACAATTTTGTTCATTAATTTGGTGCTTTTCCAAGTGCACTCATGTCTTATCTTCTTAGTTTATTAAAGCCAAGTAAAATTGGATCATGACCTTAGAGTAAGAATAAACAAGAAAACATAACTAATTAACATTAAAAACAAAACATCAAATTGACATTTTGGAATTTCATAATAAAATGTGACTAATTCACATATGTATAATCAGATCAATTAAAATTCATTCACAATTCATTCACACTCAAGACTGGCTGACATCAGGGACTATATATTGATAAATCCTGGTCAGACCCTCTTGGGTTCTGAGTCATCAGGGACCCATCCTCAAGCAAATTCAGCCTTCTGCCAGCTTTTGTATGTAGTGAATGACTGTAGACAAAATAAACTTTATAAAGAACTTTTCATTCATAAAAGCTAACATAGCTTCTATTTTTCTTTTTTTTTAAATTAAAGAAGTTTGGGTTTTTTTTTTTGAGATCAGAGAGATATGGATAGTATCAACCTTGATCAAATGAATATGCTATATATTCAGAGAGCAATTGTGTAGCATTTAATGGGAATGGCTTTGCATTTGCATTAGAAACTCGGTTATCAATACAGGGAGCATGAATTCACTGAAGTGCAGTGCTCAGGGAAGGACTGGACACAGCCCACTGAAACAGTGCATGAAACGTTGTCTGTACCCAATCTGCTCCCAAGGCTTCCTTTACTAGTCACTGTCAGAACAAGGACTCAGGGCTGCATAGATGTTTGGCCTGAGTGACTGTAGACAACCTAATATTCCTAGCCTTTCTCAGTGAAGTCATTGAAGAACAACACCCGTGTTCCTGTTTTCTTAGATATTTATAATATATATTTGATGGTTAAGATGGGGGTCAGGTGTCCTCAGTTCTAACAGTAAGAGGACAAACAAGAACACCAGGTTTACAGAGTGCCTGCATCAGGCTTGTTTCCCAGACTGGTCACGCTCCGTCCTTAAAGAAGTGTCGAAGGTGCTGTACCAGAGCACTGCTGCCCCTAGTGGTATCAACTAGAACTGGAGATTACCAGAATTCACTAATAATAAAGACAGACACACAGGTGGCATTGTTGTACACCTGTATGATACCATGTACTCACAGCTGTGGCTAAAAATCCATATGTCTGGCATCCAGCCGTGCCTCACTGTTAATGTCATCACCCCTTGCATGATTTTATGCTCATTACACTTAGTTTGAGATTATAAACAAGAGGAAGATTTGTTTACTTGTTAAGAGTTTTGTTTATGTTTGTTTTGCTCAAGGCAAAGTAGCTTTGTTTCTTTGTTGGCTGAGTAAGTCTGACAGCTACTGAAAAAAAACCCCTTATAAACATCCCTACTAAACAATATTTTCTGTGAAGCTAAATTAGAATATGCTTGTAGTACCATAAGGTTTCAACAAGATTTTAACAATTGTCTTTTTGTACTTGTTCTGCCAGTTTGCAGAAGGCTGATATGGAGCATCTAACCATTAGAGAATAGTTTTTGTTTATTTGTTTTTCAGAAATGACATCCCTGTTAGGAAATATGGCCTAACTGTGATACAGCAGTGTAAATTCTCTGGGTGAGCCATGTGGAACAGTTTGCTTTTTTTTTTTTTCAGTGAAAATGTGTTTTAAAAAAGAAAAAAGCTTCCTAGCTGAGTTATGCTTCAAAGATATGTTTGTGAAGTAGCAGCCATACATCTGGCAACATATTTACTAAAACAGTACATTTAAAAACATATTTGATAAGAATTTAAATCCCATAAATAAGTACAAGACCTATCTTACACAGTTCACATTATAGGCATATTAATCTTTTACTTGAATGTAAAACATGAATATTTAATCATAACAAGCCATTTTCATTATTTTTTTAACAACCTTGTTTACAATATCCATATATTTTACAAGGCATTCTTAAATGGGACATGTCAGCTAATCAAGCAGCTTTGAATATTTGGGCTAGATTAGTAATAAATATTCTTGAGAAGAATATTGGATGTACAGCTGGAAGGGAGAATGTAGTCTCTTTATTCTGTCTTTCAGGGCAAGTAGCTTGGTCCTTTCCAGAGACTGAAAAGTTTATGCTACTTTTATAACGTAGCTGTTACCAATCACCCCCTTATGTTGATTTGAGGAATATGTGTGCACTACGTGCCCCTGGGGGATGGGATTTTTCTCCCCTGTGACACAAGTTCACAGTGTGTTTGTTTTCATGCAGTAAATGTTAGCTGATCAGTTAAGACCCCAGAAACTTATGAACTCACAACTATATCAACACTGTAATATTTGCATCACTCTAGCTTGACTGATTGAATAAGCACCTTAAAAGCAAATAAGAGAGAATAAAGCAACTTCAGCATCACATGTAAAGGCATGAGATATGTAGGGGAAACTCTCCCAAGTAACAGAGTGTGGGCTTCTTGGTAATGGAAGCCATAGACAAAAATGCCTTTCTTATCTCCTCTGCATTTAGGTATCAGGGAGGATTTGAAGCTAAAGGACAAAATACTTTGATTATCTGCAGGGTAACAGAAAAGCTGTACAGGAATGGCTGCCCAAACACACTTCTTTGTTACTGGGATATGGAATATGCAAAGAAACTCTGGATGTCACCTAACTCTTCTTGAATATTGAGCTTCAAGGACAAGACAGTGATCTGTAAGTCTTCTCTAAACCTTTCCTCTTGATTAATGTATTTTGGCCTCTGATGGTGGTTGTTTGCTGACTTATCTTTAGGGTCAATAACATCACTTTTCTTTAGAAGAGCTCTATAGTATTTTCATATATTGATGATTATTAGTGAAAGAAGAATTTGGGGTGACAGCATTAATGCTCAATTAATGTCTTAATCCTGAATTAGACTTTTTAAAAAATCTGTTCATTGTTTTTCTTTTTTATCCCACAATCTAAAAATAGACAGTGTTCACTAAATTATGTAACTTTTATTCTGCATCTTTTAGACCCCTTACAAAGTCTGCATAATTGCTAGCTGGTATCAATAAATTTAATATTGAAACAATTTTCATGGAGATACTTTAGCGAGTGCACCTTGGAAATATGGATTTTTTACAGGAATATTATAATAACAAATATTATCTTTGGCAAGCTATTTAAAACCATACTTCCTTTTCAATGTTAATCTCAGAAAAAAAACCTTTTCACAATTTCCCTATAACAGCAGGATGTTTCAATGAGATGGAAAAGTTTTACTACATCCTGCAATTTGCATTATTTTTGAAATAGCAGAAGTTGAAGACCCTGAAGAAAATATATTTCAGCAGTATTTTTTATCCATAGGTGTTTTCATACCTAGTTTCCTTTAGAATTAGATAATTCAGAAAAAAACAACCATTTATACACATCAATTGTACCTCCCAAGCATATGGACATGTGAAAGATAATAGCCAAAGAGAGCATAGTCAAAGTCCTGTTTGAAAATAAACACTCATATGAACCACTTGGTTATCATTTACTTGATATGTATACAAGTTACCTTGGGCAAAAGATTTCCTTCTGCTGTGCAGGTGAAATGAACAGTATTCTCCTGGGCTACATACAAATCCTGCAGTTCTGAGGCAATACAAGCTTCTCTGGAGAAAGGGGAAAAAGATAAGAACAGAGTAGCTCTTAAAACATGTATCAAAAAAAGTATGCTGTTGGGGTTTTTTAGAGCGACCCTAAAACAAAAGCAATGAGTTTATGAAGGAAAATAGGGAAACTTAATCTTAAATGTAAATCTTAAATCTAATTTTAAAACTGATTCGTTATGGAGCCAAATTCTAAAAAGTGTATAATTTGAATTATGAGTCTCAGTGTCATTTTAACTGGATTAATAATAAACCTTTGATTAGACTGTTAAGATACTAATTAGACTAACAAAACATTATTGGCTTAGTATATAAGGTGTGTCTCATTTTTCAGATAAAACATACAAGTTGCAGTGAAAGAGCTATTGAATGTGGGCAAACTAATCTGTAACCTGGATGCAAGAGAATAGTAAAAGCATGTATGTACCTTCCCAACAATTCTATAATTATCCTTCTGCATGTTATTCAGAGTTCAAATCTAAGAGATATATTTCCAATTTTGAAGAGTTCTGGATTTTCTTCTTTACATATTTTATAGCACAACAGGCACCAGTGCAATAATACACTCTCCAAAGAACAAAAAATGCTGTTCGAGAAGTTACATTGACATGAATTCACATCTGTTACCTACAATACTGATTACATTTAGTGTTCATTTTTCAGTGTTATAGTAAAGCATATGTGGTTTCTATGTTTTTTTTCAATACAAAATGGAAAGGAAAGTGAGTTAACCTTTTTAGACACAAAATGTCTCTGTTCATTTGTTTGTTTGTTCCTACCACTAAAAATTCTTCATGCCAAAATATTGATTTTTTTTTTTTTAAAAAAATATTTCCAACAGTTCCTTTTACAAAAAACTATGTTTTGTAACTGGATTTAGTAACAGTTTTGGTGGTGTTTTCAACAATATTTTCAAAAGAGAAAAAAATATTTCAAACCCATAAAAATAGAAAGCATTTAAAGCTTTCCCCACATCTGCACTAATATATACTTTTCAAAAACATGATTTATTGTTAAATTCAGTAGTCATCATCCATGTAATTTTTTCCAACCCATCAATATTAATTAATGGTTAGGACCATATCCCACCTTTGACAAGCAGTAGAAAACATTAATTGGCTCAGAAGAAATTTTACTATATTGTAATGGTTGTTTATGAACTATAAATTCAGAAAACTGCTCAGAGCCATAGTCAGAGTGATGCTGTGCTGTATTATTAATTATTGAATGTCTAGTTAATTTTTCTAAAAATTCTTTTTAAAATGGAGTATATCATATTTATGCTTTTTTAGCTACAGTACTTTTCCTATCTTGGTCTAGAATGGTTTAAAATGGCAGAAAAATTCCTGTCCCTTTTTGCGTCATGTTTCAACTGAAATGAAAGTGGGGACAGAGAGGGTTTCCTGTGAAAGAAGCTTTCAAAGTAGAACTTTTAATTAACACTCTAATGTCCTAAGAGTAAGTACTTTAAAAATATGTTGAAAAAGAATTAGAAGTCTTGCCACCTTAATCTGTCATAAAAGCTCACAAAAATAGGGTGACATTAAATTAAATATTACTGATAATCACCTCTCACCTTAAGCTAAATTAATCTGAACATAATTGAATTCATGATTAAAGGTTTTAGAAGCCTTCATTTTTTTCAATTAAAATTTAGAAGGTTCAGAAGATTCTGGTAGATATTATAACTTTCAAAGTAAATTGTTGTGATCAAACCAGGACAATTGTTTTTTTCTGTACTTCTTGCTATGGACAGTAAACATTAAACTGTTTTAATCTCTTATCAAAATTGCAACAATCACAGACTCCCAAAAAGTGTCGGCAGCAAATGTTTCCAAAGCCTCTTAGTTGAGTAGGACATGCTTTACGTGAAACCAGGAAATCTGGATAATTTGAAAGCTACAGGTTGAAGTTCTGCTTACTCTGCACAAAACAACATACTTGATGAGTCAGGCTCAAGGACTGAAGGAGGCTGATCAGATTCTGCCTCAAAGTCAACCCATCCTGATCACAAGAATAGTTCATCAGTCCCATGTCCTGTTCAATATTAACAGCTGGTGCCAGACCTTGGGAAGAAGAAACCCCGCAGTAAGCAGTAGTGAAATAAATTCTTCAGAAGTGAAGCAACTTCCTAATCTCATGCAGCTGGTAGCTGACATTTTCTGAACATTGACTCTTCTTTCTTTTTTCCTTTTTTTCCTTTTTTTTCTCTCTACCTCATAAAAATGCAATAAGGTTTCAATCACTTAAACCAGCATGCTGTTAACTACAGCTACATATCTTACGGTTGGCTTAGAGAATGAAAAAAGTAACTGTTTTTGGATGAAATATGTTATAGAACATGCACTGAGTTATACTGATGTTGGGTTGCAAAAATTATGTATTTAGCTAAAAAGAACATTTTACCTTCACCCATACTAAACCTGATTATTTTTTAATATCTTTGGGTATTTCCTCATTTTTTAACTGGTTAAACAGGCAAGGGTTTATCTCATGTTCTTGTTTTTGTGCAGCACAATGGCAGCGCAGTAATACTCTCTAAAAATTCTACTTCCCACAGGAATCAGTTTTGAGATACTACCATAATGAAGGAGAACTGAGAGGAAGACCAAATTAAGAATCCTAGAGGCTCTGGAGCATTCAGGCTAGTTCACTGTCAAAGACCAAAGCCACTTCTGAAGTATATATGCACCAGAGAGAAAATTAAATTGTTATTCATATAACGTAGCCTTTGACCCATATATATAGTTCACTTGCTTATCTGTGTACATGTACCTGTGTATAAGAAGTGAAGTTAAAGCACAAAATAAAATCAATTTTGAATTTTCTTTTTTTTTTATTGAAAGACATAATTTAACATGCATCTTCCTGCAGTTCCATTTTTAGCACAGTTTTACTAGAAAAATCTCAACTAAACAGCTCCTGAAAAGTGTTTTTAGGAAAAAAACTGTCTGAAAAGTACTTTCAGAATCACAAGCTACACAGTTAGAACAGTTCCAACAGCATTAATGAAATCACTAACTGTGCATGCAAGTAGGGCATGACTGTCTTTGCAGGCTCAAGGGCTTAACGAATATACAATTTTAACCCAAAGATATTATGATCAATTTTGAGCAATAGCCATTTAGAATATCTCCGTATATACTCTATAAAAAAAAGTAACTGAAAACCACTAATGACTAACAGCTAACACAGGGAATAAAACTTAACTCCTTTAAGATATCCAGCAGGCATTACTAAAATTAAAATGGTATGTAATGAAAAAAAAAAAAAAAGATACAATCAAAATAACTTCAAAAGTCCTTCATTTTAGAGATATCTAAGATAAAATATCCACCTTTTTAAATGCTTGTCTGTAAACTTTGGGTAAATAAGTTAAACCAAAACAGGGATCCAAAACCGCAAAATTAAAATCAGAATTCTGATTATTTCTTTTTCTTTCAGTCAGAAAGCCCAAAGACACATGCAGGCAGCTTACTAGAATGTTCTAAATGATTTTGCTCTAAAGTTTCTTTGTATATTCCCAGTTTGCAGCAGCCTAGGTAAGTCTGTAGCTGGTTTATTCTTTTATTAGGTCAGTCAACCATATTACATCAGTCACAAAACATCTATGCACACATGAAGGAATAAAGTCTGCAATTAATATTAAAAAATGGTGCATTTGATTAACAGCTACTCTTACATTTTATACATTGATGCATATCCTCCAGAACAGTTTGTTGATAATACATATGTCCATATGTGAGTGTGGAATACAGATGCTCTTTAATTTTAAGACTTGACATTTCCTACTGATCCACATCGCAGATAATTCCTTAGTAAAGTCTTGTTTGAAAAAGGTCAGACTTAAAAAAAACCCCAACCTTAAAAACAGCAGCTTTAATGGCAAGCTGTCTGTACGTTCTACTAAATTTGAGCCTAGAGTCTTGGACACAGGCTGCAAAGTTTTAATAAGGATGTTCATAGGATTGCATGGTTTGGGTTGGAAGGGACTTTTAAAGATCATCTAGACCAACCCCTCTGCCACAGGCAGAGCATTCTGCTCAAACTCTATCCAACCTGACCTTGAACACTTCCAGCAATGGAATATTCACAAACTCTCTGGGCAACCTGTTCCAGTGTCTCACCATAAAAAATGTCTTCCTTATGTTCAGTCTAAACCTACCCTCTTTCAGTTTAAAACCATTGCCCCTTGTACTGTCACTATGTGCCTTGGTAAAAAAAAAGTCTTTCCCTCGTTGTCTTATAAGCCCCCTTTACATATTGAGACATCACCCCAAAGCCTTTTCCTCTGTGAACTGAATGACCCCAACTCTCTCAGCCTTTCTTCATAGGAGAGGTGTTCCAGCCCTTCAATCTTTTTTCTGGCCCTCCTCTGGACCTGCTCTAACAGGTCCATGTCCTTCTTATGTTGGGGGCTCCTCAGAGCTGGAGGCACTACTCCAGGTGGGGTCTCATGACAGCCCAGGATACAGTTGGCTTTTTGGTCTGCAAGTGCACTTTTCCGGCTTACATCCAATTTTTCACCCACCAATATTCTCTCGTCCTTCTCTGCAGAGCTGTTCTCAATCCATTCATCACCTAGTTTGTATTCATATCGGGGGTTGTCCTGATCCAGGTGCAGGACCTTGCAATTGGCTTTCTTGAATCTGGGTATGTATGAGAAAAGCACTGTTATTCCTACTGCTGGTGCTTCCTCAAGGATCTGTGTAGGCAACACCACAAAGGAATAAGCGTAAGTTCACTTTGTACTTCTTGCAGGTAAGAGGAAACTTATTTCATTCTGGGTCAATGGGAGAAATTAGCTGAAATAATAGTTGTAACTTTACTGCTCATTTGAGCAACTTAAATTGTGGTCAACTATCCTGTACTCTGGAGAGGAAAGGGATGCAGGGAATGATTTTTCCTCTCCAACACTGCAGAGCTGCTAGATACAGCCTGTCTCCTTACAGTTTGGAGGCCTGAAGAGGTCTTTACATTGGATGCCTATGTAATGCATTTTTGAAAGCAGTATTTTTATAGGCATGCAAAAATAGATCTTCCTGGCTGAGGGGCTAACTCTTACTTAATGTTTCCTTGAGATTCCATATGGAAAAGAAAATAAGGTAAACATCAAATCCCACTGAAGAGATGTTTAAAAAGTTGAATGTGCCTTGTGTCAGATGAAGGGCATCTCCTGGCAGAGACCACTTTCCCTCTACAGTACAAGCTCACTTAGGGAAAGGCTTACCAAACCCTTCATACACTGATTTATGTTCCTGAGACTACCAAGAGCCCTTTTTCCTATGCAACAATTTCACTCATATGATAGATATTTTCTTTAAAATGTCAGATAAGAAAAAAGCTTTTTCCTAAAGGTTATGTTTAATTATGTCTTGTGTTATTTCACAGTGATAAAGCTGGCCCTGAGATTGAGATTCTTCAGGTCTATCAACATCAAAAACTACTTGACTGAACAGTTGTGAACTTTACAGCTATTTTTGTGATGTTATTCATGAAAGCCGGAGAGGAGGAGAGGGGAAGGGAAGGGGAGGGAAGGGAAAGGAAGGGAAGGGGAGGTGAGGGGAGAGGACGTTGTACCCAAGTATATGACTAAAGTTTCTGAGAAAAGAGGGTGATTCAAAACCACAGTTACACTGAATTACTGTAACTAAATGTTACAGTTTCCATACAGAACTTAAGCCCAGTTATGACACATCTTCCTCTGTTGCACTTTCCAATAACTTGGACAGGCATGGTAATGTAACGTTAGCTACTAGAAATCACAGCTTTTGGTACACATTTAATTCACATCGCTGCACAGTGAATTAAATGCTTTACCTGCTCCTGGGAATTATAGTTTAAAGCTGATTTCCTAAACTTCTGTACCAGTTTTGGCTGACGTAGAGTTAATTTTCTTTGTAGTAGCTAATACGGTTCTATGTTTTGGATTTGTGATGAAAACAATGTTGATAACACACCAACGTTATTGATGAAGTCAGCTAACTCAACCTGCATACAAACTTTGAATACTCCTTACTATTCAGTTTCTTTTTAAAACAGTTACTCTTGAATGGGAAGAATGTGAATAGGATTTGGGTTAGTAACTTTCCTGATGCTAAAGGTGATCATCACAGAATCTCCCTATTTTTCATGTTCTCTGTTCTCTATCTCTCTATTTTCAGCACCATCCTAGCTACTTCCAGCCATAGGAATTTAACATCTTAGCTAAGGCAATTGTTCAATGGTATAAAGGGCATCGTGGATTATGAAGATGAATCACGACCAACAAAAGGAGATACCACACATGCCTATTCAGCATATATAATCTCTCCAGTTTAGAGAGGTCTCTGAATATTTCTGAATTAACTGTTTCCACATGATTTAAGTGCATATATCAGCAAAAAGACCATAAATAAAGTCAGCTCATCCTTGTCAGATACCATGAGGGGAGGAAAAAGAAAAGAAAGTCTTTGACTGAAAATACTCGATATCCAAAACCCCACAAAGTACCATTTGTATAAACAGGCTCTCTTTGATTTTCCTTTTTCCCTGCTGTTCACAGTGCCTTTCTAAAAGCCCACTGCTACAAAAGAAGTGAAGCTGATTTCTATCAGCCGTTACTTTCTTCAACTCAGCAGAAAAAGTGGCTGATGAGCTTATTATTCTACTAATGAAGCTCATTTAAATCTGTGCTTACTTGCATAACATCTTAGACTAAAAGAGAGAAAGAAAAGAGATGTGAAAACTGTTGAGGCCTGGTGTTGGCCAATGCAATAATTTTTGGTTTTCTAAGGGTAGAGAAGTATCGAAATCATTAGATTACCTGGAAAGCTAGAGAGAGTTTCCTTACAGTTCCATGGGAACCCTAGATGTGCAAAGATATAGTTACCCATGCACCTGTAAAAGTCACCATACTGCATTTCCCTGAGAGCAAAATATCAGGAAGGATTTGAAAGTCTGTGATTTAGAATAGGTTTCTCCAGTATGGTAGACAGAAGATATGTTGACCTGTATCTTTAACCAATAGTAAAATAAAGAAGAACTAGTTTTAAGCAACATTGCTGGAACTATCCAAGCTGTACACCAAAGTCAGTCATAAAAAAGTGTACATTTTTCAGCACACTTCCTTTAAAATATTCCTATATTTCTACTCTTGCTTATCACACTCACTTTTATAAAGCATCTCCCAGTATGAAAATATCTACTGTATTATATAAACAAGAGGTATTAGTGAACATTTCAGTGGTAAAGAACAGATATATTCACTCATAAATAAGAAGGGCTCCACTTAATACTGAGCTTATAACGATGAGAGAGCAAAGAAAACAACAAGGTTTGTCTGACAGACTCCTGTCTAGTTTTAACTTCTGGTATACTTTTAAAGTAGCACAAACACAAGTGTTGACATTATTCAAGGCATTCATATTACAGTATTTTAAAAGATCTTGTAATATTTAAATTCAGCGACACCGATGACTAAATCAACAAAAGCAATTGAAAAAGTTTGGAAACCTTTATCAAAGGGAGCCTTCTTAAAAATCTACAAAAGAATAGAGAAAAGAAAACATTCTTTCAGAAGCAGACAGTAATAATTTATAGTGACAAGTAATAAGAAAAATACCTATGTACAATTTTGGATGATCCAGAAGAATAGATGCTAGTCAAATTTACAGACTTAAATCAATCGTAACTTCACTGTGCAAGACACTGAAGAGGCAGAGCCATGCCACTCTCCATGCTGCTGACTTTCACTCCACTCACTCCTTTCTTTACGCTGTGTAGCTACATACATTGCCTCATCTTGCTGGCATCCTTGTTTGTAAGTTAAAATTATACAGATGAAAAAGAAACTATACCTATTTGCCTGAATTCAGGAGAAAGGGGTCACAATCTGTGTAGCAGTTTGGGAAAGGAGAACCTGAAAGTTTCAAGACCTGTTTAGTCTCATTACTGCTATGACAGTAACTGGTAGACTGAGAAAGCTGAACGCTTACATGTTCTTCCACCAAAATAAGGTACAATAAGAATGCTACAGACATAAATAGTATTAAAAGTAAAATTTTAGCATTAGGTTTTTGGAGGCTGGATTTTTTTTTTCTCCTTTTACTCCATTTCTTTTCTTTTAAAACATATGTCTATGTACGTATATAATGCAAAATACTTTCTTGAGTAGTCACAATATAAATTACTGTAATCTACATATCTAACTCGAATCATTACTTTCTGAAATTAATTTTAGTGTAACTTTTTCCAGATTTTTTTTAACGTATAACAGCTATAACATGAAATAATTATGTTTTCAGAACAGCATAACAGCATTTCTGACGGTAGATATTTTCTTGACAAATTTACAGCAGCTCAAGGTGATGACAAGGTAGACAAATCTCTGGATGGTTGAACCATCAGTGGGCAATACTGGAACAGAACAACATGGTTAGAAAGCAGCCCAGACTCTTTCATCCTCTCAATTGTCCAGGTGGAACAGTGGTTACCAAAAACCATTCAAGGCATTTAAGATATACCTGTTCAAAAAAAGTAGCATGATGACATCAAATATCACATAATTTCTAAACCTCTAGGCAGGACAGCAGAATGTTTTAAGGAACAATGAATGGGAATGCGATCTCTTCTTTGCCTTGTGCCCTCGCATTCCTCAACAGATAATATCTCAGTGTGGGATCAAACATATCAATGTAGGATTTCAACAGAGTAGAACAGCCATGAAGCAGTTAAAACAGCACGATCCTCTCCTCCTTCCCTACCCCCATGCAATTTCATGTGCACTGAGCCTGTACACACCTGGCTTCTGGCCAGCCCCAGCACTTTACCTCAGAGAAGGAGCATCACTGTGAGGAGAGACAGAAATGAGAAGAATGTCATCCATCAACTTAATCCGTCTGCTGGATCTGTTCCAGCCCAGTCAGAGCAGATCAAAGATACCTGCCAGCATGTCAAGTGTTTTACAACTGTCCAAGAACACTCTCCCTGAGGGGTCCCAGTGTTTTGACCTGCAAAGCATTGTCATCATACCCCTAGACAGATCCCAGTAGGAACTGTGTGTGCTCCTCCAGAGAAGTAAATATTCTGTATCAGGCTAAGCAAAATTTACTATATTTACCATATAAATTTAACAAAATTTACACATAAATAAAAGAAGTCTCTAATCACTGCTTTGCAGTATATCAAGGAGTTGTTCTTATGCATACATGTAACCACAGCTCTCAGATTGGGTCATCTTAAACTGCAGTGATTCAGCAGACATTGCTACAAATTTTAAGTACTAAGACAGCAGAAAGAATTATCTATTTTTGCCTGAAATTTTATTCAATGTTTTTTGTCTGACCTAGAGAATTACCTCTCTCTAAATCAACACTGACCCTATGATCCATTTGCTTTGGCCATTAAAAAAATAAGAATTAGTGTGCTTGATCTCCTTACCAATTACAAACTCCTGTAATAAAGGAAATGAGTGCATGACCAGCTATATATAGAGAGAGACATATATACATATATTAGTCCCAATTCAAAATCCTGCATGGAAAATATTAAGTATGCTATGTTTAAATATATTTTATTTGTACTATAATATTTTTTCTGGGCTTTTGGGGTGAGGCTAGCTTGTTTGGGGGAGCAAGTGTTTTAAATTAGCCTGCAGACTTCTTTCTTAACCAAGCAAGTATTCTGCTTGTAGTAGCTTTTGACTTTTTTTTACTTTGGCTGAAGCCCATTATGAATTCTATCTGTAATTCCTACCCGTGAAACCTTTGATTGCCACCTAGGGATTTCTACCTCTGAGAGAACTAGAAACAGCTTTGATCACAGCTGTCAATGCACTAACATTGTTTTTTCTCTGAGACCATAGCTCTGATCTTACATTATAATTCATTTCTGGATTTAAGCCACATGCTGATTCAATAAAGACTGTCAGAAGCTAATAGGCTGGCTCACAGGAACCAAAGGAGAAAATGGTATTACCTTTTCTCCCTCAGTAAGCACTCCTCTGTTTAAAATCAGCATCATCCCAAGACGCTGTTTTTAACATGGACAGAAAACAGGTAGGACAAGGGGGATACCAACACTTAGACATAAAGACAGGAATAATCACTGTTAGAAAAGTGAATTTACAGAACTAAGCATAATGAAGCTTACAGAGATGTGAAAATGATTGTATGTGACTGAGGCAGATATTTGCCCTCCCTTCAGAAATCCTACATTATACAGTAACTTTGTTTCAGATTTCTATAACAATCCAGTGCAATTTTTTCCCCATCAGAAAAGCACTCACCCACAGCTAATATTATTCATTTTGTTCATTACAACAGACTAGTAAAATAACCAGACCTCAGTGGAGTAGGCAATGTGTAAAAGACAATAACGGCTTCCAAAAACTGATAATAGAAATAGATGAAGCAGGCAATTGAGAAAAATGTATGAGTAGTGCAAAGGATAAATACATAGTAGTTGGTTTTCTTTGCTTCCCCTCTTTTGGTCACTTGTGTGTTTTCAGTGGGGCTACATTAAGAAAATATTAAAGCACTTTGAAATACAAGTGGAAAGAGAGGACTTGATAGTTCAAACATGATGAGGAAAGAGCATGGAAGCAGAGAGTTTGCAGCAGAGAGAAAGTAAAGTAAAATTTGCACGAAGCTTTCTGAAGGCATTTATTTCAGTGAGACTTTGCTCTCTGTCCAATTATAATGTCACAAAAGTGATGAATTTTGTTTTCTCTTTCTCCTCTGGAAATCTGGATGTACAGGTTAAGTGAAAAGCAGCCTCTGCAAAGCTGGAAACAAGGCATCAGTCCTGAAAAGAGGATGCAGACATGGAGCACGCTGCGTAAGCACAATGCTGTGTAGGAGTTGAGCAGGCTGCTGAGGCGCAGTGCTGGCAGGTCGTACCCATCAGTGGCTCAGGCATTTGTGTTGGCCAGTCTTTGTCCCTCAGCATGAACTTAGGAACACACGATTCACAGTGTGGAGAAGAGAGTTTGTTGTATCTTGTACTTCTTTGAATTCATGATTTGCTATGAATAATGGCAAAACTTACACCTCTAAAATAGTATCTTCAAATTAGATACGACTTGCAAATGCTGGATTCCACACCTGGGAGTGCTTTTCCAGTTTGGAGAAAAGGAGGCTGAGGGACAACCCCATTGCTCTCTACAGCCTTCTGAAAAGGGAAAGTGGAAAAGGAAGTGCTCATCTCTTCTCCCTGTGATCCAGTGATAGGACAC
Source organism: Chionis minor (assembly GCA_013398295.1). NCBI lineage: Eukaryota > Metazoa > Chordata > Aves > Charadriiformes > Chionidae > Chionis > Chionis minor. The sequence continues at coordinate 139,993 of VZSF01001206.1, forward strand.
ATGGGAATGGTTCAAAGCTGGGCCAGGGGAGGTTTAGACTGGACATTGAGAAATATGTTTTTACTGAGAGGCTGGTCAAACACTGCAGCAGGTTTCCTAGGAGGTGGTTGATGCCCCATGCCTATTAGTGTTTAAGAGACGTTTGTCCCTAAATAATGTGCTTCAACTTCTGGTCAGCCCTGAATTGATCAAGCCGTTGGACTAGATAATCATTATAGGCCCTTTCTAATTGAAATATTCAATTCTGACTCCAGACTGTGTAGCCCAAAGTCTTGCTAGTTAGACTTTAAACGTGTATTTCTCTCATCTCTTCTAAAGAAGAGCAGACAATGTTATGAGTTGGTTTCTGAGTACCATATTATTATTTTGCTCTTTTTATCTGCCTTGAAACTGAGCACAGCTGGATAAAATTCAGAGGAAACTTAAGATTGCTTTTGATTAATGTTGGCTTCAAATTGTTTCTGGTGACTCCGCTTGCTTTCTTAATTTATCTCAGCATAGTGAGAAGCAGATATTTTTGATCAAGGAACTGCTGATAGCTACTAAACTGTTTCCCTGTGGATTTCTTTTATGAATACTGCTACATTCTGTTCAGTGGGGGGAAAAAAATCATAATTATTACATGGTACCTACATGACTTTTATTATGCTAGATATCAAAAGGCAAATAATGAAAATATTTAGTTTCCTACTTGAATATCTGAAGGCTTCTCGCCAACAGTAAGCAATCTCTTTGATGACAGGTAATAACAATTTCATAGGTAGAAAACTTAGTGTCAGGAATTTGCAGAATAGTGTCCTATTCTAACAGTCTTCACCCACAAGCCCTAAAATACCCAGCATCTATTTTCCGATTTCCTGCTCTGATCACAGAAAAAGTAGTAATCTCACTTGCCTTTGTATTTTATTGAAGTTTTAGTTTTAGGAAATACATCTTTTTTTCTTAAAATACTGTCCTTGAAAGAAAAATAAAATATTTTCTTTAAAATCAAGTACCTTTTACAATTGCTATGTATATACATATGTATGCACTACTGTAATACCTGACTGTACCTGTCATCGCTCTATCACTTGCCTTTCCCTGCCAGCTTTTCAGAAAGGACTTCTAATGATAGCACAACACCTATGGAGTTGATCCTGGAACCCAGTTAAATTCTATATATGCCCTTGCCAATAAAATTAATAGTAATCAGAAAATTACACTGGGAAAACCTGAAGTTTTTGAGGCAATAGCTATGGTGATAATAATGATCAGTCTTTGTTTTTTAGAATATAGCTTGGCACTCAGAGAAATTTGATATCACAGAATAGCTGAAGCTGGGAGGGACCTCTGAAGGTCAATGGGTCCAATGCTTCTGCTCTAGCAGGGCCACCTAGAGCCCAGGACCTTGTCCAGATGGCTTTTGGATATCTCTAAGAATGGTAAATCCACTAAATGTAATATCCTCACCTGGTTTCATCCCTGTTATGCTCTAGAGGTGTTAACCTTTCTCTTTCCTTCTAGTGTCATCACTAGCACTGGCAAACTGCAAAATATGATATTTAAAAAAAAAAACAAAAAAAACCAATATGCATCCAGAATTTTGGTGGCTAGTAGGAGAACAATCTCAGAATGGCCAATGAATCATTCTGTAGCCACAGAAATGTAGTCAAGAAAAAGAGTTTTACAGAATGCTTTTTCTTACTATAAGTTGTTTAAAAAAAAAGGAAATTTGAAATGTAGGGCATTTAAAATTGCCCCACGGGGTAAATAAAAAGCATTATATGAGAAGGATCTTTTTTACTCCAGCTTATGCTAAGAAAATAACATTTACCCCTGAAACATTTACTTTTAAGCACTATTTGGCTGTAAAGCTATTGCTACAGCAGGATAGAAATACATTCAGTCAGCTGTTAATGTTTTGTACTGTTAGAATTGCAAATGAAGACACTTTCTAGCCAAAAAGCCAAAATGCACTTGTTAAAAGGTTTCTGAGCTTGTTTATTTGAGATTTTTTACGACATCACTGATTTTTAGGCTGGTGAATTAAGCAAACCTGATATCATTTTCTCTCAATAGTCGCTTGCAGTACACCTCTACAACTTATTTTTCATGTACTCATTAATCCAAAAAGATAAACATTGGTCAGGGATAGGTACTAATGAGCTGTGCAAAAAAACCTTATTTCAGTTTTATCACAACGGCATGAGGAAAGGTAAATGTGAACTACTTTATGTTTTGTTTATAATATTTTTACAAAAATTTGTTATTAGATATTTTACATTTCAAGTAGTTTCAGAGGATAGAAAAAAATTCAGAAAACATAACAACATTGCTATATATTTTCTAAAAAGATATACTAATTTTGGTTAAGCACCATATTTTGTTAGCCCAGTAAAATATATGGCAGGTGTTTTTTTACTTCATCAAGGAAGACAATTATAGACTATGCATGAAATAATGTTTGTGGCAATGGTGATAGGCAGCTAGAGCTGGAATCAGTTGGAGGACAAAACCTGGCACAAGCTTTTGACAATGCAGCTGGTTTCCAAACTAAATCATTACTAGGAACTTCTGTTCAATGTTCATTACTTTCTAGAACAAAGAGGACATTTGCTTTCTACAGTAACAACATATAGGTTTCTTAAAATCTCTTGCTCGCTAAAATGGAACATTTACATTACAATCACTTTTTCCACCAAATATTTTCTGAAACCTTATTCCCTAATAATTCTTTTAAATATTGGATGACTTTTTGTCATCTTACTAGAAATGAAGCTTCCATGCCCGCTGCCTACTACCCACTGCCAGAGATAAAAACAGAGGAAAATGACACCGCTTTCCCAGTGACATTAAACCCATTTCAGTGTCTTTGTTGTCTCTTCACTGTCTCCTGACAACTTTGATGTCTGTTGTCCAAATTCACTTTCCATCCTCAGACAGATGCTCCTGCAGAGGCAGTGTTCCTCTCACTGCTGTGAGACCTGGACTAGCTTAGCAGCAGCATGTTTAGGATGATGCAGGAGCAGTGCAAGCAGCCCTGTAGTTTATAATTTTTTGTTCAGAAAGGTAAACAAATAAATCAGCTTCAATTTTTACTCTTCCTAGTTGGTTCTGAATTGTTTAGTAAATGTACATTTTGCCTAAGGAAAACATATGTAAGTGAAAAGGACCAGAACAGTGTAGACAAAAAAGGACAGTCCATCTGAAATCCCCTGTGATAAGGACTTGTGGGAGAGCAGAAAATATTTTTCAGGAGTTGGTTTCTGGTATTAAAAATTATAATTTTGGGAAGCTGTAATCTGTTATCAAGCTATCAAAGTCATCTGTTACCAAACAGATGACATTAGCAGGATTCAGATAGCTGTGAACAAGAGAAACGCAGCACATAAGAATGTAATGCAGAGTGTAAATAAGCAAACCTTCTTCCTATGTGTAGTACTGTTTACCAACATCAAAACTTCAACAGAAATTTATCAATGGTGAGCTGAATATTTTATCTAAAATGGGGCACTGTAACAGTTTTTTTATGCCACTGTAAGAGTGACATTTTAAAATTAAGATCGAGAGGTTTCCTCACAAATAATTCAAAATAGTTACTGTTCTGACTGTATCAGAACATACAAACTACCTACTTACTATAAGGGCAAGACAAGAATTTTACCATCGTGATATCTAAAGACTCTGAGCTCACTATAAATGAGGTTGCTTTGATCTGGAAATTTCAGGTACAATTTGAGAACCCCAACTTTATACATCCAAGCTTGAATATTTTGACAGAGTTTCAAAATTTATACCTGATACTGCTTCTTAATGTCAACCGTTATATAGAACAGGTTAATGAGACTCATTTTAGTGCGCTGCAATGAAGTAACTTCCTCTTCTGAGGATGATACATGAAAGGATGAAACAGCATGACCCAAAATTTCTGTGAGGTCCTGATAAAAACAGACAATTAAATAGAAAGAAAGGAAAAAATTATGCTGCTGAAAATTGAAGCCTAATTAGCTCGCATGCTAACCAGGAAGACCTTGAAACAAATAAATAAATGAAGTTTTCCTTCCTGAAATAACCTTTCCCCAGTTTTTAAGATGTCAAAAATCCTTTGAATATGAAGTCTTCCAAAATGCACCTGGATGTCCTATCACCACTAAAACAAGGCTTGGTCACAAATTTCTTTTCAGACACAAATTACACATTTAAATCAAATATATCTAACCACAGTTCTTTTTCATCTTCTGTTCCAGACGAATTATACAAGCACACCACAGTCCAATCCTGTCCTGCTCTTTCTCACTGAAACTAACAGCAGAAAAAGATGATGTTTTGAGTAATAGCCACCAGTCTCAACTTTGGTAGTTGATGTATAAACACATGGGGAAATATCTCAAGGATTCAGTCAAGGCAACGATGAGGAAGTATGCTGGAACTATACAGAAAGTACGCATGATAGAGAAATAGTGAAGGAATAATAACCTGACGATATGAAAACTTATGCAATATCTAGGATTCAAAGAGAATTTTGAATGTTCTTGAGCGTTTTAAAAGTATAACAGGCAGTATAAGTGTCAGCAATGCATTCTAACATCGCATGGCATATTACAGGAACATTGCAATAAATCTGGATCTTCAAGAAGGGCACTGAAGGCTATGTTTCCAAATGCACTCAGTGTCTCAGAGGGGATGCAAAGCAAGTGCAAACTTACACAGGACAATTCAGAAGCAGAAGCAGCAGTTTCTACTGACAGCTGGAAATAAGTGATTTATGAATATGTGTACTCTATGCGGAAGGGTGATGTGATGTCATTAAGGGAGCACTGAGTTAACAAAACAGCCTGAAAGCTAATTGCAACTTTCAGAGGTAACCAACTGGCTTGCTGTCACTGGGAAGAGGTATACAGCTTTCATGGCAGTGCTTAAGTTCCTTGAGCTAAACAGCTCTGAGTAGTTCTGGCTCTTCCTCACATGGGCACAGCTGAAGTGCAAAGCAACCTTGCTCTCTGCCCGCATAGGCTTGTCTGTACCGGGAAAATGTATTCTCTTCTAAGCACTAAAGTCACGTATACTTCTGAGAAATGTATATGCTGTTAAAAAGCTTATTCATGACTTGCTATGTGGTTGGGACGGGGTAAAAAACAAAAGTAAAATAGAAAAGCTGCAGTAAGAGTTTTAAGATTCAAAATCGCAAAAAGCAACATTTTCTAGCATAAAGGGTGCATAATGTAGAAGACAGGAGAAAGCCAAAAATCACAATGACTCAGATAAAAGTCTTATTATCAGATTAAAAAAGACCCTAAAATACTAGAGCTCTTTTTGGAGAAAGAAAAAAAGAAAAATCATTGCGTCAAAGACGTAGTCTAGACGCAGTTGAGTATGACAGCTGAAACAAAAGAATGGGAAAGGTATAGACTTTGATTGCAAGTCCAACAGCTTAATGAGAATAAGTAGTATACAACTTATTTTCCAGTTTTTGTCAGGGGAATCAAAACATATGATGAGTAACTGACCAATAATTTCACTATATAAAAGAATCTACCTACCACTACTTATTAAACAACAACATAAATTGCACCAATGTTAATGCCAATATTTACATTCCATTTGGCTTCACAACAGATACACTAGAACCTTGCTATAAAGATTTATAAGAAGCATATTTTCATAGTGCAGAAACACTCTTTCACAGTTACAATATCTTGTCCCCTGACAACGGCATTTCTCAAGCACTTATGAACATCAAAGATGGTGGTAAAAGTGTAAGGAAGGAGACATATCAAAAACTCAACAGTGAAACAAAGCCAGGAAAAATAGTTCCTTACTCTGTTAAATACCAAAGACTAAATGATGACTACAGTATGAAAATTACTTTCTGGCACCTTTAAGTCATATTTCCAGGTGAATATTGAATATATTGGCTTATTTGTTCTCTCAGCAATTATTACTCTATTCTGTCTTTTTCTCTTTCCTCATTTAATATCACTTTCTGCTCCAATTTTTCTCTCAGGGATGACTGGCTATGTATTTAATTCAACTCTAAGATGTTATTCTCATGTGTATTTAGCTTTGAAATATGAAGCTTCTCTCTAAATCCCAAATAAAGATTTCCTTATACAGAAGTTTGTCTGTCTTTCTAACTCTACCAATTATCTAATAAAAAAAGTCTATCTACAAGTAAAAAATTAGTTTGTTTCATCCAAAATATTAACAGGGGTTTTTGCCCCGAAGTATGATGATATTTGGCAGGAATAGTGCCAAACTGAGGAAAGAGTGACCTGTTATGAAACTGAGGTTAAGTGCCCATAATTTTCCCTCATTAGAGCTATTAATAACATTTTAATTTAACTTTTTTTCCAGCAGACAATAAGTGTTTTTCACAGAATCACAGAATGGTTGAGGTTGGAAGTGACTTCTGGAGGTGATCTGGTCCAAATCCCCCTGCTCAATCAGGGCCACCTCAAGCCAGTTGCCCAAGACCATGTCCAGACAGCTTTTGAATATCTCCAAGGATGGAGACTCCACCATTTCTCTGGAAAACTTGTGCCAGTGCTCAGTCACTCTCAACTAAAGTGTTTCCTGACGTTCAGAGGGAAATTCCTGTTTTTCAGTTTTTCCCTGTCGCCTCTTGTCCTGTCACTGGGCACCAGTGAAAAGAGCCTGGCTCTGACTTCAGATATTTATATACACTGATAAAATACCATCAGAGCCTTCTCTTTGCCAGGCTGAACAGCATCAGTTCTCTCAGCCTCTCCTTAGGTGCTCCTGTCCCTTAATCTACTTCACGGCCTTTCCATGAGCAGAAAGTGCAGCATGACATGTTTGAGGACTTTTCAGTGTCAGGAACATGAGATACTTCAAAATTTTAATTTCAAAGCCACATCTTATTTAAATTTTATTTTTAGTGTATATTGCACAAGATAAAGCCAGTTGAAATAGCTACAGCTGAAATAGTTATTGTTTTTAAAAAATATATATTTCTAAGGACAGGGAAAGAAATGTAATTTTTTTTATTATTATTTTCCTTTGTAGATGACTATAGTATTTTGCCTCATTAAAACAAAAAGAAGCTTTTAAATCCTTCACAAAATCAATTCTTCCTTCTCCTCCCAGATTTAGTGTCTGCATTATGAAGTCATATGGAACATACAAAGAGTTATGCCTACATAAAGCCTTCCCATCTCTGTAAGGTCTAGTGCTCCTAACTCTTTTTGTCAATCTTCTTGCTGTCCAGCCAGTCAACTCTTTATGCATAGTTATTCCCTTGGAAAATAAGGATAATATTTCTGACTTTACACCATTCCTGAAATTTTTATGATAATCATGGCCAAAATCTCATACAGAACAGAACACATTACAATTGGTAAATGAAAGTGAAACACACTAGAAGTAGCTTTGAGTCAGTTTTTAAGTACTATTTCAATATTTTCAGTGTCACCATTATAAAAGTTTACATCTGTATTTCAGATTCATGCTCAGATACACACAGCTGAACAAGAAACACTATTTGTACTGCATCTATTATAAAGTGAAGCTAGCAAGAATTCTAAGAATGATGCATTAAATATATGGTATTTGCCCTATAGCACAGCTTGCTACAAGGACTTTTATGGTAGAATTATTAAGTGATGACATAGAAAGATTAAAGAAATAATTAACTATCCTTTTGATAATTCTATGACCTTAAAATATTATTCTCATCGGTTAACAACATTTCGCTAACATAACATGTTTATTTTGCGAAATAATACTTGGGTTTTTTTCTAGTTTTACGACAGAAAATTGAACTTTACTTTGTCTGTAACGTCAACCCCAAAGTTATGATTAATTTTCAAAATGCTTTTTAAAGATTTTCAAGGTATACATTCAATGATTAACATCTACAAATAAAGAATATAATATCAAATGTTATTTCAGTGGCATTTGCTCTACTGAACATGTAACTTCCTTTTTTTTGGTGTAGCACTGCATTTCATTTCTTTTTATTATTCAGTTTTGTAATTCACCTGTCTGTATACCTGTCTGTATTTAGAGTACTACACATGGGTTTTTTACAGGGTAGGGGAGACGGACAATAAGTGGAGTTGCTTATTTATTTGGGCACCATGCACCCAAATTGAGAATCAAGTAGCCCAAGGCTCCCTTCATATGAATGGAAATCAGGACTGTTTCCCAAGAAGTAATTCAATACATATAATATTGGCAATTTCTCCTATGGTTATTGGTGTTTCTACATTGTTAAGGAAGTTTGTGCAACAGCCCCTTACTTCAGGAACCATAATTAGGTCATCATCATTCTTAAACAAGATAACATTGGCAAATTTTAATTATGGCAACTGTATCTATATTTACAGAATTTACCCAGTCCTAAAATACAGATTTCCATATTTCAAGGCAATAATTTAAAAAAAAAAAAAAAAGTTTCCAGAAACTCTATTGCAGATATTTCAGTAGTTTTGAGTCTGTTATGGCTCTTCTGGAGATAAAAGTCCCTCAAATGCCTGTTGATCTATTGTGTAAATTTTGTTCTGGTACTGAAACTGAAAAGATATACTGCAACAAAGCAAAACCCACGCATATCAGACAATTATCTTTTATTCAAATGGTTAGCTTTCCTATAATCAAATAAATTTGCACTTACGGAAAAAAAAATAGATTAGATTCTTCCCACCATTGAAATACATATGACATGGAATGAATACACTACCTTATTCACTTAATCTTTCATAAAATTTTTTATAATGAATTGATATTTCTGTACAATACATTATTCAAAATAATTTCCGAGGAAAAAAACAATGCATGCTCATAATCTTGTTGGTAGTTTCTTCTCTACTTTCAGTGTTCATTTGCAAAGACATCACTTGATGAAAAGTAACAGTTGTTCTAGAAAAAAGCATTTAACAATTACAGGGGGGAAAAAAGAACCCATAATGCCCTCTACACATTCCTCCCTTTCCCCACAAAGCTATTACTTAAGCAAATAATCCTGTTTCATATTATAAACCTGTTTATAAGTAACAAAGGAAAAGATTTTAGGTCAAGTAATTGTTCGTTGTTCCACTGAATGGTAACAATCAGTCTTCAAATAAGTATACAATGAAAAAAATATATAAAACAGTGCTTTCTTTCCATCTTCTTCATAAGCAAGACTTAGAAGGCTTTTAAAATACATTTCTAGTTTTGTTGATTATATGTGAAAAAAAACTAATTAAATTTGTTTCACTTTGTTGGAATTACGTATACCCTGCAGAAATCAGAATTCTCAAGAAAAAAAAAAAACATCGGGGTTGAGATACATGGATTTACAGGGTGACAAATGCAGAAAATGAGCGCAAGATGCGTCACTAATGCCTCACAGGTCAAATAGAAACTTTCTAATAAACTGCTAAGTAACACATTGGAAAGTAAAAAGTCCCCAACAAACAAATAAACAAACAAACAAAAATGCCAAAAACCCCTCAAATATTGTTGCAACTTGCAGAAAAACAAATCTGCAATTACACTACAATGGGAATTGTATGGCAATGATTCAAATTTCAGGTCACTGTCTTACTCTTGTGTTAGTTATTTGTGGGGGACAGAGGGAGGGAGGGTGTTATCAGCAACCTTCATCTTTCCTCATTCCTCCAGAGGTGGAGGAGAGAAGAAAGGGGCTCATTAACCAAACTCATAGCAAAGCAGACATCTGTCTTTGAGCCAATCATCTCAATATCCTAAATAATCAGCAGAAGATAAACAGGTATCTTTGGTGGCTAACTTACACTGCTTTAAACTGGATATCTAAAATAGGTTGAATTCATATCTAGTTCCTAAGTTGACATTACCTAAAAACCCCTGGTTTTCTCCATTGCCTGTAAAGAATTCCTAGCACAACTAGTTCAGCTGTTAATAGCTAATTTGTTGCTGCACAAGGGAAATAACTATGTTGCCAGGAACACTCAGCTCCTGTAGAAGATGCCTTTCTGTAACTCTTCCAAATTTGATTTGCAACAGGGAGAGGTGTAGAATCCCTTGTAGAAGGTCTGTTACTAGTAGGAGTTACGTGCAACAAATTTTGCCTAACTAATGTAGCCGGATGGTTTCCTGACAACGTGCCAGTTCCATCCTGACGGCATCCAAAATTATATGTGCTACTTAAAGAAAAAAAATTCAAAATCATCTGGGAAAACCACACCTCCCATTTCTTGAGTCAGAATTTCAGTTGCAATCCTGAAAGATCTCTTACAGTCTCTATCATAAAATAACACAACATTTTATACAGCTGTCAGCTACTGTGGCTTCTGAACGTTAATAGCAAACTTTCTATCAGAAATTCTGAAATCTGGCAGTTTCCTCGAATCTCGCCTTTTTACAGCCCGAAAACTACTCTTGCAGGGTGAGCTTTGTGTCAGCAATCATGAGAGTTACATCACTAACCTGCCACCAGGTCCTTCCCTCCTATTTAATGCATTGGGAAACTTAACATCTTTCAGGAATTACTTTTTTGGGGGGGAGGGACGGTAGGTGAGAGAGGAGTGAGTCTGTCTGTGTTCTGCTACTCCCCTTTTATGCTTCAGTGGCTGTATTTTTATCTATATCAAAGGGCTTGGCTTTGCTTTCTCACCTGGGTCCCCTCCTCTTTTGTGCTAAGGTGGGAGTGAAGAATTCAGCATGCTGAGAAGTGAACTGCAAAGGGCACAACATCTGTTCTTTTAAGTATTGGTAAACAGATTCCTATTAGAAACATTTGTACATTTTTCTGCTACTTTTTAAGTACTCTGAGCAAAAATTAACTCCTTGTTATCATAAGCAGAATACATAGTCAAACAAGCAGATAAAGCATAAAAAGAAGGTGTAGCTGTCTTTTACAAATACGAAAATTAATTAGGTGATCAGAGATAGGCATTTCACTTAAATGATGGAGAGACTTTTTCAAACAGAAAGGTTTTTTACAGTGATTCTCTGATAGCAGTCAGGGCCTGGATTTGTCATCTGCATACAATCAGTTCTATAGCTGCATCATCTCAATCAATAATACTTTATCCCCAAGATTTTGTATGATTTATCCTGCTTATGAACAGGAATGAAATATTCATGTTTTTTTCTGGCTCGCTTTTTTCTATTACAAAAAAATCTATTTTAAAAAAGTCTAACCTCTTTTCAACCTTTTAGTGAGGTTAAAGACAAAGTGAAGTCCAAGATTTATAGAGGACTGGCTCGTGAATTTCAGCTACACACACATGAACTTGTCAAGAGCAAGTCTTGCCAAATGATAGAAGCAACAGACATTGTGGAGAGAGAAGAAAAAAGACTATATGTTACAGCTTTACTACAGCCTTTGGCATAATCTTCAGGTAACAGTCTTATGCAATCTTAAGAAATATAGCCAAGGCTCCCAGATTTAGTTTACTGTCAGTAATTTCTGCTTCTGTACCTCCTCCTTCCATGCTGAACAAAAAGCAGGTGATCCTCAGGTTCTTTTTCACCTCCAAAACCTGTGAGTCATCTATATGATTTACCCTTTCAAGGGGTCAACAGCAACAGCAGCTCCATGATGTCTAGAGGGTTATGCAAAGGCACAGGAAGGAGATCAAGAGTTGCCTTTTTGTATTGTAGAGCCTCTTTCATTTATATGACATTATATGTAACGTGACACCAAGATACCTTGCAAGTATCTGAGAGAAAAAATCTATGAGTTATGGTTTTCCTGGGAAACACTGTTTGCAAGATTCCAATAAGAGGGCCAACAACAGCTCTGAAAGGAGGACCCATATCTTCAGTGTTACTCCTCCCTGCACACAACGATGCAAAAGCAGCTTGGAGGATAAACACAGATACAGAAATACATCATTCAGCTTTGCTTGCTGCACAAGCGGTCCTTTCCTCCAGGGAAAAAGTGGGGGTGGCCTGTGGAAAGTGCTAAGATAATTGAAAAACTAGTTTGTAACCAGTCGGAGGTCATCAACAGGAGGATGCACTGTGAAGGATTGTACAGGAACTGTTCCTTGCCCAGCGCTCATGTGAATATAGTTTTTAATTTGAAAACTGCGGAGAGAATGTGAATTTGGTATTCAAAATATTCCTGACAAATTTCAGAAATTGGCTGAAATAAAAGGATGCAATCAGATGGGGATAGTTATGTAGCAGTACACATAAAGTGTACGCATAAAGGTCATGAAGAAATGTAAGTGTGAATACTATATACAAGATGTGAAGAAATCCTTCTTTAGTCAGTATGACTGAGGTCTAACTAAGGTGCTAAATAAAGAAATTATAAAAAGTCTAGAGAAGAATATGAAAGGTGACTGAAGGCCTAGAAAACGCAGCCGTTTAGAAAATACTGGATTTATAATCCAGGGTTAAAAAAAAACCACAACAACAACAACAAAAAAAGATGTTATACTAACCTTCAAAATATAAAAGATCACCAAAAAGAAAAAAAAAAAAAAAGTTATTCTTAATTCTTGTAGCTAGAACAAAGAGCAGACTTAAAAGCAGTAGATTACCTGAAGTTGGGGGACCTCCATCCCTAGAAGTTTTCAAATAAAATATAAAACAAACACCAGTGAACCATTGTTAAGATACGGATGATTGTCCTTCTGCTGCCCTGGCTTTCTCTGTTTTGACTTTGGTAGACCTGCTTCTGCACAGAATCAAACTGTAAAACCAGTGAATTAAACTCAGACCCACAAGGTATCCTAAATGACTCTCTTCCGTCCTAAGCAGTCCTTTCATGTTTACATGATGCACAGTTCATTATGTGCACCATGTGTATCGTATTATTAAAAATCAATTTCTAGTGCCTCAGGACATCTTAATCACTCGTAATTCCATCCAGTGAAGATATGAACAAAGAATACCACCAGGAGAATGAGGGCTCAGAGCCATCTGTGACCTGTGCGTGGGCATCGTGTGAAAGGCCTAGATCTAGCAATTCTCTATACCATGCCACCATTGACCAATGGAGGCACCCCAACCCAGCTGCAACCTATGTGTTCATCCAAGATACTATTTCTGTACTAGTAGCTTGCTTTCTAGTGAAGCAACAAGACCAGACTAACAGACACAAATCCCACTCGTTCACTCTGGAAGCTCTGATTGATTACCAGTGGCTACAAAAAACACTGTAATACAAGGCGTTCAGATGTTTAGACATTTTTTATTCTTATGTTATCCATGCACCAGTTGCAAGTACATGCTCTGATGTCCACCTGTGATTAATACCCTGTAAAGTAACAACGACATATCCTGACCTGAAAAAGCATGGCTGACAGACTGACTTTTAACTGGTACTGAGCTCCAACAGTGCAGCTGTGATGAACTTCAGTCACATAACTATAAAGCAACACCCCAGCAACAGGGTACATCCACTTCTAGAGTACCTTACCTGTACCTCACTGACAACCAGCGAGCAAACCTGCCTCAGGAACAGCCCCGGTAGGACAAAGAGCTCCAGCCCAGATTCCTACAAGCTTTAAGCAACAGTCCCAGCTCCTGCAAGGGAAGGGCAATTTCCAAAGCAGATTGTCAGGCAGCCCTGCATTTAATTGAAAGTGCTGTGGCCTGAGTTACTGTACACCTGGGTACCTTACAAAATCTCCTCTATCTTTCCCCTAGTAAACAAGCCAGTTTTCTCCACGTACAACAATATTGTCATACTGTCATCTAGACTCCCTTTATGGGTATGTGGTAATGTATGCATAAGTGTCTGGGGCTTTCTCTGTGCTCTGAAACTACATAAAAACTCAAAAATTACTTCTTTATCTTCATACAGCATCAGGTAAGAAAGCAATGATTGTGGTTGGACCTCCTCAGTTCACAAGGAGAAATTAGAGGGGATACAGCTTTGAGACTGCGGACAACTGAAAAGCATTAACATCTCCCATCCAGCTCAAAAAATTGAATTTGAACAGTATCACAAAGAAGGAAGAATGTTGACAAAAACAAGGATGCCAACTTAGTAATATTATTAACTTTAAATTTCCCAAGGAGGGAAAGAGGGAAGAGACAGAGAAAAAAAAAGAAAAAAAAAAAAAGAAAAGAAAAAAGAAAAATGTAAAGGGCAGTATCATAGAAAAAGCTTTAGGGTATCTTAATTGAGACATATGTTTTCCATGGTTTTATATGTGTTATCTAAATCTATAAAAAGTCACAAGTCAGCCCATCCCATTTAAGATTCTTGCAATTAAATTGTAAGTTTGATCAATGTCTCCTTTCTGTAAAACCTGTATTTATGAGAACAAGTAGAGACTTTATTGAATCAACCATCTATATTATAAATATTGGGCATAAAATAGATGATTACCATATAACTTGGAGACAAATTTGAATTAAATATTGATCCATCCAAACTCTTAACAGCCAGAAAACAGCCCAATTGTCATGGATGTTGAAGACTGGAATGGTTTAGATGAACACTGTAACACACACAAAGGCAGATTATACAGTGTTAAAAAAATAGAACACAGGATTCCAACATCATTTGTTGCAAGTTGTGAAAAATATAGTCACAGCTGTAAGAAGTTAAAATCTAATATATAATAGCCAAGTCTGAACAGCAAACTGTTAGGTGCAGTGATTAGCACCCGGATGAATGAAGCCAATTTCTAATCTTTCCAGTAGACATGAAGTGCATCAAGTGAACAAGATTACACAGGGAGAATGTGACAGCACTAATGCTGAGGTTTTTTAACTGAGCACTATATATGGCGGCTAGTTGGTGGTAGTTTTGCTTTGTGTTTTCCTCCAAGCATTAAGAATAAATGAATTAATGATAAACTTTCTATCTAGCCAATGCTATGATAGGAAAATAACAGAAAACATAGGTCTCTCTTCTGCCTTCCAAGGGGTACTGCAGATATCCAGAAACTGAAATAACTTTATGGGTTACAGGAACTAGCTATCTTTATGTTACACTCTTCCTCTGCCTGGATTGGTTAATTTTCTAAACACTATATGACAGAAGATTTGCATGTTCTCTGCTGTACTAAGCTGAAAGGGACATAATTTAACCTGCATTAAACAACCAACTTTTCTATATTACCAGAACCCAGCAGAGCGGATGTAAGTATAACAATTTGAAATCACAGTGAAGCTGAGGTGAGATAAAACACCTCTGCATTGCTGAATAGTGTCTGGATATAACTGATTGAAAAATCTTTTACTTTCTCAATGCTGTGATAGTAAAGCAGGTAAATGAGCATTCCAGTAAACTGCATTCACAACCCGCTTCTTATCCCACAGCACTTTCATCCATAAATACATTGGCTTGGGAACCACTGTTATTGCTGATTTCTAACGCCTTGACTTTGACTAAGGGCTGGACTGGGAACAAACTTCACTCACATTATCCTCGCAGTATAACAGCTGACCACTGAGAGCTATAAATTAAACCAAGTTTCCAATGAGGTGATTACCCATCAGTCAGTTGCTTCATTTAGCCTTTATTTCCAGAGCTTACTTGTAAGAACATCAGATGAAAGTGTGTGAAAGAAAGTATGTGAAGTTAAAGCATCATCTATTACTTCTGCTCTAACCAGTAATACTGACGTCACAAGAAATGTTAGCTTAACTCTATCAATAGTTGAGAAATCTGTTCTTATCCCCTACGTGCTTATAGATCAGTTACTGAAACATTTGTTTCAGGAAATCTGCTTTCTGCAATGTTGAAATTACTCCAATTAAGTTTGAGAGTACCTCTTTTTTTACAAATAGAAGTGTGGACATATAAAACTTTTTATCTTTCATGTTCTCCACAATTTCTTGGATACTGTGGTTACTTATTCCACATCATATTTTGGCTTAAATTCTTGAAGAGGTCTGGCATACATGTTACTGGGTCCCTGTTCTACAAAACACCATCAAATTTGTCTTCTTATTATCATTAATCAAGTATTTCCCTAATCTCATATATGTGCATATATTGCTGCTATAAAGTGTATTAAGCTTTCTGTCATAAAAGGATTAACCTAAACTCTTTTCTATAGGTTCATATTTTTCACATTTGATACGTAAGTTACGTTAATGTTAGAGGTCTTCAGCAGACCCAAATGCTTGAAGCTTTTATATCTATGTTGATCAGTCAATTGATATGTGGGCTTTTTACACAGAAGCTGTTCAATGTCAAAGTTGTGTTGAACAATATTTTGTCATTTGGGCATGATGTGGAATGGAGTGTCCCAAATTCCTCAAAAATATAAACATGAGCAAGAGTAGTTATGGTTAGTGATTAAGATTTTAAGGGAAGCCAATGAAAGCAGCAACAAAAAGGATTACCTTATGCAGTCATTTTTTAAAATTAAGCAATTAGGCATAAAACACACAGAACCAAATTACTTCTCATTGATTCATTAGTCCAATCACATTTTTCTGAACTGCAATTTTCAGTAAGTATAAATTAAGTGTGGTAGGCTGGAAATAAACTGTCTTGCACTTGAATAATGCATTTTTGATTATTTTGATTTTTTAATAACTAAAAATCACAGTTTGTCTATTGAGTCATCAGTGTGAAGGATGTGTTTTGAGTTACAGGTTTTGCAGATTTTAAAGCCCTTTGAAGTCATTTCTTGAAATTTTCCAAATTTGGATCTTATTCAAAAGCCTGTAAAAACAGAAAAAAATATTTCAGCTGAAATAAACCAACAGAAGTAATAATACAGGTAATCTATTAATACATGTTAGAGCCCTGTGCAATAATAAAACTTGTATGTATCTTGCCAATTAACATAATTTACACTTTTAAACCAACTAGAAATTTTAAAAACAGGTTTTAACTAAGTAGGTTGGGGTATTTTTCTTCCCTCCTAATGAAGTTTCTTTTTTAACCATTACACTCAGATAATCACAACATGATTCACATCATCCGATAAAATTGATTCTGCGAGGAATGAGTTAGATTTGAGTGACAAACATTTCATTACAAAATTATTCACCTGCTACTGAAAACCATGTGTACTGTTCTGTCTGAAATAAATGAAAGTAATAATATTTCTGTAGTAGGAGCACATTTTTTTTTCAAAGGTTAAAATGCTGTTCAGAACTGATAACTCTGAAGCTGAAGGCAGTATTTGCTTAGGTCAGATTTTCATCCAAAGCCTTTTCATACAGATAAGAAACTTCCTGCAGATCACTTTCAGCATTCTTTATTCTTGAATTATCAGGTAAAAATTGGGGTTTTTTTAATTTAAGTTCCCTAGTTGGTCACAAATTGAAAAACCTTTGGGAATTTAAAATATCTAAGGTAAGTGATCATCACTATATTTGTGAAAAGACAAATTAAGAAGCCTTCTTTACTCCTGCAAAACTGACACTATAGCCCAACAAAACCATTTTTCCAAGAGTCATGTCATACAAACCTTAAACATGGAAGTTTCATTTCTGTTATGTTTATCTTTTATATTGCTATAAAATTTCAAAAGGAGAATTGAGGTGTTTACTGAAGGGTTCTTTAGTCCTCAGAGCTAGGGAAAATGTATTGAGTTCTTAAAATAAGTAGGGAACACATCTATGTAATTGTAAGAAGGTTCATAAAGGCATATTTGTAAAGTCAAAAAAAAAAATTGTAGCTCCTCTTATTTCCTCTTCTGTATTTTGTAGTTATAGATAGGCACTGGTGAAGCCCCACCGTGAATACTGTGTTCAGTTTTGGGCCCCTCACTACAAGAAAGACACTGAGATACTGGAGCGTGTCCAGAGAAGGGCAACAAAGCTGGTGAGGAGCTCACAGGGAGCAGCTGAGGGAACTGAGATTGCTTAGCCTGGAGAAGAGGAGGTAGAGGGGACACCTTATCGCTCTCTACAACTACCTGAAAAGAGTTTGTAGTGAGGTGGGGATTGATCTCTTCTCCTAAGTAACAAATGATAGGACAAGAGAAAATGGATTCAAGTTACACCAGGGTAGGTTTAGACTGAATATTAGGAAAAAATTTTCACTGAAAGGGTTATCAAGCATTGGAACAGGCTGCCCAAGGAAGTGGTGGAATCACCATCCCTGGAAGTATTTAAAAGATGGGTAGATACAGTGCTCAGGGACATGGTTTCATCAGTGTTAGGTTTATGGGTAGACTCCATGATCTTAAAGGTCTCTTCCAACCTAGATGATTCTGTGATTCTATGATTCTGTGCAGAGGTTACTTCCATCTTCTGGGATAAACTTGAACATCTTTTTCCAAACTTTTTGGTATGTATTTATGCAAGTATATTAAGTGTCTTATGTATATCTTGATGTTAGGTTTGGCTTTGGATGTTGGGTTTTGTCAGTTTTTGCATTTTGGTTGGTTTGGTGGGTTTTTTTGTTGTTATTGTTGTTGTATTGGGCAAATATTCAAAGGACAGGCTAGCTGTATTCTTTTTAAACAAACAAGTTAATGAATGTTGCTGTTTTCTGACACTTGATGTCCTCAGCTTTCAGTATAGAAAGATCAGATTTCTTCTATTTGTCATGGTTTCAGCTGGGATAGAGTTAACTTTCTTACTGGCAGCTGGTATAGTGCTGTGTTTTGGATTTGGGAGAGAATGGCGTTGATAACACATTTTTAGTTCTTGTTAAGCAGTCAAAGCCTTTTCTTCTCCCCATACCATCCTGCCAGCAAGCAGGCTGGGTGTGCACAAGAAGTTGGGAAGGGACACAGCCAGGACAGCTGACCCCAGCTGACCAAAAGGATATTCCATGCCATGTGACATCATGCTCAGTATATAAAGCTGGGGGAAGAAGAAAGAAGGTGGGAACATTCAGAGTGATGGCATTTGGCTTCCCAAGTAACCTCCATGATGGAGCCCTGCTTTCCTGGGGATGGCGGAACACCTACCTGCTGATGGGAAGCAGTGAATGAATTCTTTCTTTTGCTTTGCTTGCATGCAGGGCTTTTGCTTTACTTATTAAACTATCCTTATCTCAACCCATGGGTTTTCTTACTTTTCTGATTCTCTCTCTGATCCTACTGCAGGGGGAGTGAGCAAGCAGCTGTGTGCTCCTGGTTCCTGATTAGGATCAAACCATGACAGTTATTGAAATAAAGTATACTATTTACATCTACTTGGAAAGGTTTGTCTCCTCAAGAGAAGCATGATTTTAAAAGAGACTCTTGGCCTGAAGTTTTAACAAGACTTTTCTCCCCTATCTCAATTTGCAACTGGTGAGGTGTTCATCAGTCTACTGCTATATAAATAAAGAGAAAAAGAAATGGCAGTAGCAACGATTATCTTTCATCTAAATGAATAATGGCTTGAAACTAAGGGGGAAAAGGAACAGAGTAGAGATCATTGTAACTGTGACGTCCTAACAAGCAAGACATCAGATTTACACCCATGAAGACAAACCACCACACTATAAAGATAAAACTATCATTTCATTTTAACTGATAAAAACAATTTTAAAGAGTTATAAAATAGGAGCTAATTAGTTTCTTATCTAGATATTATGCAATTTAACATGTCTGCAGTTCTAGTTTCATCCCTTTACCTGATCACTTCACAAACACATCCCAGGGGAGGCGGTCACTTCCTTTTCTTCTTGAAGAAATAATCCAGAAAAGACTTTGAAAGCAGTGTGCTTTTCTTCATGTGTATATCTGTGCACACACATCCATTATGTACATAATTATTTTTTTTCTCTGACATCACTTTTACATGCACCTTCCCAGTTACGGAGAGCTGCCCTATATGGGTATTTTTGATCTATGTAGTCCTAGCTCTGTTTAGATTAAAAGTTTTAACTCAGGTCTCAAAAAATGATAGCATTTATCTCTTATTAAGAGTTAATAACTCTTATTACTGAATGCAGCTGCTTAACCTAATGAACACATTTCCTTAAAAATATAGAAACAATGATACTTATAATAAGAATATCAATTTCTACTAAACAAGGATTTTGGTTACATTTAAAGATATTTGAAAGCGTAATGAGACATGTGAAGGGCATCACTGTTTACTATGGCTCAGCCACCTCTACGGAGTGGGTAATCAAAAAACCAAACAATAAGAATGAGCTATTGTAAGTGATCCATTCATGTAGAGTCCTCCAGGTAAGAAAGGAACTCTATTAACATACTACAAAACTGTAACTGAAAATACTGAAGAAACATAGTCAAGAATTAACTGTGGCAACTTTATTGTTTCCTTCCCTCTAAGAAATAGCTGTTAAAAAAAAAAAAAAAAGCATGCGTAGAATCATAGAATCATAGAATCCCTTGGGTTGGAAGAGACCTTCAAGATCATCGAGTCCAACCATAAACCTATGCCAAAACCACCCCTAAACCGTGTCCCTCAGCCCCACGTCTACCCATCTTTTAAATACCTTCAGGGATGGCTATTCCACCACCTCCCTGGGCAGCCTGTTCCAATGCTTGATAACCCTTTCGGTAAAGAAGTTTTTCCTAATATCCAACCTAAACCTCCCCTGGCACAACTTGAGGCCATTTCCTCTTGTCCTGTCGCTTGTTACTTGGGAGAAGAGATTGACCCCCACCTCGCTATAACCTCCTTGGAAGTTATGCAGCCCCAGGATAATTCTTTTTTCATGGTTGTTTGATCATATCTTCCACAGGATTATTTTTTTTTTAAGAGGCAGTGCCTTGTGGTATCAGTGAAGAAAAATAGTTTTCTGAGGCAACCCGCTTTCCTTCAACAGTGCATTGTGTCCTGATCATTTCAGAGCATTCACGTCCTCTTTTCATTTCAGTGTGAAAGGTAGCCGTTTATTCTATTGTACGTGGCTCTCTCCCACCCTCCTCACTTCCTCTTTTGCCCTTTATTATGTTGAGCTGTGCTCTGTGTATTTCTATTTAACAATCATAAGAAAATCTCTATTGTCTCCTTTAATACCTTTGCCTGTTGTGAGAGCTGAACGGTGCAAACCAGCTCTCTTTGAGCCACCTGCCTCACAAGAAATCAAACAGTAGGAGGTCAACCTTTAAACCACAGAATAAGTGTGAGTGAAACCGCCACTCACAGCTTTGCAGCTTTGCAGTGCCGCAGAAGCACGGTGGATCTACTCTAAATTTAGCAGTAAAGTCTACTACAAGGTCAGTGCACTCTTGCTACACCTTCATTATCTGCACTTTCCTCCTAAAGAAACAACCTGTATTATTCCTCAAAACAACTGATTCCACTGTGCTCCGGTATAGCTAGATATATATAGTACATACACAAAAAATAAGTCTACTATATCAAGCTTTTGAATCTTGTGAGCTAATTTACATTAGCTTTGAAATAACTGAAGGTCAAATTAAAGCTACGTTACAGTAAAACAGCAAATGATGCATATTGTATCTGAGTATCCTTGAGAACAGACCAATGTGTATTCTGCTTTTTAACAAAGGCTAGCTGAGAGAAGCCTCTTTCTCATCACATTAATCATTTGTACTCACTGACAGCAGCATTCAGAAAAATCAACTATTAGAGGGATTGGGAACTCTGTGAAAAAGACAATAATACAATTTTGGACCATGGCTTTGTAATTCTAATGTATAAGAATATCTAAGCTGATTTCTTCTTAAGAATACTTAAAATAGAACTTTAAATGGTGTTAGAATATTCAGTTCCAATTGGTAATTTTTATGTTTATCTGGGTTACGTCTCAGCAAAGTTTGCAAAGAGAAAATTACAGAGAAAATTCCTTATTAATAGTAACAGAAGACTTAGTGGGGAAAGAAGAACACGTACAATATTGAAAATATATTCCTCAGTCAAAGTAAAAAAAGATAGATATAAAAAACATCACAGGAATGTTTTTGTTTTGATTGCAAACTTTTAATGATTCAGACAGAATGAATGTCAAAGTAAAGTTATTTTGCAAATAACCTTAAACAGTAATTTGTCATTCTCATTGACTACCATGTTTATTCTAACTCTTCAAACTTTAGCAAAGTAATTGTAAGTACAGGACTACACATATATGTAGAAATTTAAAATATTAATAGTGAACACCTGAAAAAAATATTTAATTTATAACATGCAATGAAGTCCACAGATACACCGAAACCCTAACAATCCTCTGGGGACACTGAAAAACATCAAAAAAATTAATTCTTATGTCTTAATCTATCAGCAACAAAGCATTAGAAATGCTTGTGACAAAATAAGTTGCTGCATTTTAGCATCAGTGCTGTTCAATGAATTCAGTGCTATTTACTTTTTTAAACTTTCTTTTTTAACACAGTGAGTGAATTAGATGTTTACAGTTATATGTCTGTATGTATTCAAATAACTGTGTCTCAAAATTTGCATTTCTGCCCATGTTTGTTATAGCATGAAAAATGCGAGAACAGACATAAAACACTCAACAGTTGCATTAGGGAACAAATAAGTAGACTTCCCAAATAGAACCACAGGGGTCAGCATTAGCTGAAATGAGCACGTGTAAACAAGCTATGTAACACATTTGCTTGCAGCCTATTCTTATGCTGCATATATCTTATAGTATGTGTATGTTTACCATTAAGCATGTGCTAAACTGTGCTTTGGATTGATGGCTGTTTAAATTAAAAAAGTCGGCTTTATACCTAAATTTACTGATTATTGAAATCCATTAAATATGCCCACCTTTAACCTAGCTTTCCTACCTTGTTCCACTCTGAAAATCATTATTTCCCTTCATTATGAAAACGTAGGTTAGAAGAGATTGAAGAAAGGAAATGGCAGGAGAGCAGGAGAGAGAAAAAAGGAGCAGTGCAATGCCATAAAGTGCTGAATGCCTCCTATAAACTTCTGTATGTTCATGGAAGGACCCAGTGGCACCCAATGGTATTGATGTACAGGTCCTGACAGACTGGAATTGGGACAGAAGAGGGAAATGAAGCATTAACATGGCTCAGGGCTTGGTCCAAGCCCTGGACTCTAAACCACGGGCTTGTATTTCACAAAAGAACAGAAAGACTAGGAATCTAAACTCTTCTAACTCTTAGTTTTAGAACATCTTCTTGCCATGATGGATACTCCATAAGATAGTATCCATTGTTTATTCCGTATTTATAGTACTGATATTTAAAGAAATCAACCTCAATTTTGTGTTCATACCTAACCATAAAACCAACATCAGAATTAAGAACAAACACTTACCCGTTGACAGCTTATGCAAAACTATTGGCCCTTTCAGAATAAAACAGTTTAATAACAGTTTCACCCTCATTTACTTCTCAGGTCAGGGGTCTGTTTTTTGGGAAGGGGAAGTTGTTTTTTTCTTTCCGGAAGTTGACGACATCAGTTGCTTCTAAAAATAATCAGAGGCTCCATTAATCTTATCCTATTTCTAAAAATATCCAATCACTTTCTTTCAGGTACGTAATGGGAACTCAAATACCACATGATACTGTTTTAACGCTCAGATTAAACTCTCCACAGATGACAAAAGAGCTGAAAGACTGAGCACATTTCATTCCTGGGATCAGCGCACTGCCCAACACAGAAGCAGGCACACCTGAAATTACACTGGTTTTTGGTGAATTAAAAAAGAGAAGCTGGGAACTGTCTCTGTTAACTACAGTTTAAAGAGCTTGGAGTTAATCCAGCTGTTTAACTACATACTTAGTTTACCCTGAAGAAACACCCTGTTTTGCCATATATCTCCTGATGCTTGCATCCACCTGGCAGCACCTGCAAGCACAGCTCCTCATCACTTTTGGGGAGCGGTTGAGCCCTCTTCCCTTGCCAAACAAGCCAGAGTGTAGGAAGTGATTTTGTGACTAATTTCCGTTTTCCTATCACAAGATAAATGGGTTCCAGGCCAGATTAAAACATCACCTGGTCTCTAGCCTGTACATCCACCCACATATATCCAAGGTTAGCTAAGCATCTCCCAAACTCCATCAGCCTGTGGCAAAAGCAGGCTAAGATTCCGAGAAGTCTTGGTTGCTTCTCTTGGAAAGACACCTTGTGCCTATGAACTTTTCACTTTACTCTCTCCCCTGGTTCAGACAGGATTTGTTTTGTGTTTTGTTTTTTTTAAGATTCAGAAAATAAAAGTGTCATTTGCCTCCAGTTTTGTTCCTCAGTCTAATGTGCTGTTAAGGAGAGAGGCTTCAATTTTCTTTCCGCTGCTAATGAAGCAAGTGAGTATTTGCCTTGCTTTTTCAATCAGAGCTCTAATAATTGAAAAGAAGGGGACTGGAAAATACAAAAGAGATCTCTTAGAAGAAGATGAATGTCCTGGCATGTCCCCAGCCTCATTGTTTTTGTAAACAAGCTAGTCAGATTCTAAGCCTATAGGCTGAATTGCACAATAAAACCAAGGTGGTTTTGCTCAGTATCAATACAACTACTTACAGAGTTAATCATTATTAACAGTCAGAAGATCATTGCCAAGAAAAGTTTTGTTTCAAAAGAGTTGTGCTTAATGTTTGATCCCTGCTAGAGTCTAAGTTAATTCTATGGACAGTTAAAAATGTTGAGGTTGTGACACTGATGTGATCAAAGCTATCTGTAATAAGAATTGCTTTGATATATGTAACCATCATACTGTAAAAAGAATTTTGGCACAGAAGCCAAACAATGGATGGAGAACAGTTAACCTCAGTGACTGTAGTCCAAACAAGTAATGCATCAAATCTACTAGAAATCATACTTTCCCAAGCTGCAGGTAGAGAGAGACGGAAAAAGCAAAATATTTCCAAATCAAAGCAAAAGTTCCAAGGAGATTCAGAAAAGAAAAAATGGCTTAGGCTCACAGAATTACACAAGAAGCTTTGTAAAGAAAAAAGATTAAAGGTATAGTTATTCTGCCAGCTGAACAATCAGCTGCACTCAGAAAAGGAAAACTGAAACAAAGACCACAAGTTTATGTACTTCTCTCAATAGTATTACATAAGCGATACCAATACAAATTATACAGGTTATACAAGAAATAGTTTATTATTAAGCATCTTTTTTACTATTTTCATTTTTTTAATCTCTTGAAATTAAAAAAAAATCACTAGAAAACATGATTAATGGTATTACAGATTCAATGCAGATAATATTTTCTGCTCAGTGATGATTTTAATAGCAAACTTCTATTGTGTTCTTTTAAAAGATAAAGTAAGCTTTCCTCCATGACACCAGGCTTAGATTCAGTCTACTACAATTACTTTGGATGGTCTGGTAGTTGAAGTTACCTCAATTTCCTTTAAGTACAGTGAGATTACGGGGACCATAACCACCTAGGTAAACAATGTTTTATATGCAGTGAAAAAGAAAGGAATAATTGGAAGATCAATTAGATTGCATTCTTAAAGGGGTGATCCTTCTCTCAGAGCATTTATGGGTCTTGTTAACAGCTGCAGTTTGCAAATGTAAGAATGCAGACCACTGGGTGAAAAGTTTTGGTTAAAAGGGTCGTCCATATGAAGTGGTCCTGTTGTCAAAATCCAGGGAGAAGACAGGTCATCTAGAGATGTAGTAGTCCAACAAGAGGTTTTAACTCTAAAGACGTCCCAACCTCTTTCATTATGTGCCCAAATGAAGTTCAGATTCCTCTAAAATGTCTGCCACTATTTGGGTGTAATGTAAAATTACTGATCTACAATGAGTGATCTCAACCAGCAACCACCAGCAGATCCAAGAGCAAAGGTACCTTTTTACTTCTGTGTCTCTGCACAGTCCTTCTCTCCTTTAGACACAACTAGTGAAGAGAGAAAAATAGCTGTTCTTTTGCTTGCATAACTACTACTGATTTGCAGTAGGACAGGAAGAACATGTAAAACCAACATAAATAAACCAACAACTTATACCCTTCCCATGGATTTGCTGAACAGTAAGTATATGGCAATAGGGGAATTACTTTTGTAGATTTCCACATTCATAAATTCTTCTTAAATGAGCCAGACAGCAAATTTTCTATTACCTCAGACACAGCCATGATATGTTTTCTATTGCTACTTAGAAAATAATTACATATGCTAAATCCCCATGATTGCATATTCTCCTTTTGGCTTCCATTCTGACGTCTGTAAAAGATTTACAGTTCAAAACTACAGGTTATCTTATATTGTGCCAATAGTAACACTTCTGTTGAGAAAACAACTGCAACCACTTTGATGAGATTACAGAATAATACACTCACTTTCTGGAGTCAAAAAAAAAAAGAGAAGAAAAGAAAAAGAAAGTCAAAGTCACAAAATAGCCATCAACTAAAAGGTCATTCCTATTTTTCTTCACTCACTATTCCTCAGGCAATAAAGTTCCATTATAATAATGTATTTCATTTGTGCATTTTATCATCTCTGCTCATGTATTTGGCAGTTCATTTAGAAATTAATTTGGATCAACTTTTAGGTTTTTGTAAAAGTACTGAAAAAAACAGTGTGTGGGACAAGTTCCAAGCAAGGTCAAGTCATGCTGTGTTCCTAAATGTCTAAAGCTCGTTATAACTAGTCTAAAAATTTGTCACTGAACTGGTAGACAACGGAACAAGCTGCTATCATCAAAACTAGACTCTAAAATATAGAAAATTGTGTGATGTATTGAACGTGAAAGAATTTTACAAGACAGCCTGCATGTCACTAGCTACAAATACTGTCTTTTCACGTTTTAATCCTTATAATGAAAATAAGATGATAAGATGAGCTGCAAAATAACACGCTACAGAAGGAGAAAAGCAGAGCCAATGAGTAGATTGAGTTCAAATAATACAGCACTTGACAGTAAACAAGAAAAAAAAATTTCTTTTTTTATAACCCTCAAGTAAACCCCCCAAAAAATAGGATGAGCTTCTGGCAGGACATGGAGACTTGAAATGAACCCTTACTAAGCAGTTGTAAGCAACGAAAGTTAACATAAAAGCAACATGTAAATGTCAAGATGCCAAAAGGCATGCACTGCTCCTAAAGATGAAAGCAAAACTGCTAGTGACACAATAGCAAATCTTATGCCCAAAAGCATATCAAACATGTTAAATGTTGTTACAAAAATTGCAAACTGCATGACTCAAAGCAGTGAAGGGAAACAGAGCAGGACAGCTTGGTCAACCAGCTAGGCTATCTTGGAATCATAGAATCATTTTGGTTGGAAGACACCTCTAAGATTATTCAGTCCAACCTTCGACCTAACACTGCGAAGTCCACCACTAAACCATGTCCCTGAGTATAGCATCTACATGTCTTTTAAATACCTCCAGAGATGGTGACACAACCTCTTCCCTAGGCAGCCTGTTCCAATGCTTGACAACCTTTTCCATGAAGAATTTTTTCCTAATATCCAATCTAAACCCCCCTTGGTGTAACTTGAGGCCATTTCCTCTTGTCCTGTTACTTGGGAGAAGAGATCGACCCCCACATTTCTACAACCTCCTTTCAGGTAATTGTCGAGAGCAATAAGGTCTCCCCTGAGCCTCCTTTTTCCAGGCAAACAACCCAGTTCCCTCAGTCACTTTTCATAAGACTGTTCTCTAGACCCCCCACCAACTTCATTGCCCTTCTCTGGACATGCTCCAGTACCTCAATGTCCCTCCTGTAGTGAGGGGCCCAAAACTGAACACAGTATTCAAGGTGGGGCCTCACCAGTGCTGAGTACAAAGGGACGACCACTTCCCTGCTCCTGCTGACCACACTATCCCTCATACAGGCCAGAATGCCATTGGCCTTCTTGGCCACCTGGGCATACTGTTGGCTCATATTCATCTGGCTGTCAACCAATACCCCCAGGCCCTTTTCTGCCGTAGCTTTCCAGCCACTCTTTTCCAAGTCTGTAGTGCTGCATGGGTTTGTTGTGACTCAAGTGCAGGATCCGGCACTTGACTTTGTTGAACTTCGTACTATGGGATTTGGCCCAGTGATCCAGCTTGTCCAAATCCCTCTGTAGAGCTACCCTACCCTCAAGCAGATCAACAATCATACCCAATTTGGTGTCATCTGCAAACTTCGTGAAGGTTCACTCCATCCCCTCCTCCAAATCATTGATAAAGATATTAAACAGAACTGGCCCCAATACTTAGCTCTGGGGAACATTACTTGTGATTGGCCGCTAACTGGATTTCATTCCATTCACGTCAACTCTTTGGGCAACACAGCAAAACACAGCAGGGACAGCTGTTAAAAGTCATGAACGAGCAATAGCGTTTTTACACGGCCCATGGCACAGCTTAGTTCCTGACGACTGATGAAGGGAAGAGAAGAAAAACCATCAGCCATCAGTCTCCCACTTGTTCACAAGGAACAAATGATGACACAGTGAGATACTTCAGGGCATCCATAAATGACAGTTACCACAGGAGTATAAACACTTTGAAAACTATGTATTAAATATTAATTTCTTATAGCTGATTGTTACAGTACGCAGACTGAATGCTATTGCAGCTGATTCATAACAAGTAAAATTACAGGTTTTTGATACTGATATATTCTTCTATGTGAGAGCCTGACATCCAGACAAGAGATGCCCTGTTGTGGAAACCACTTGCTCTCTATGTCCATAAGAACCTGATTTTCCCTTTCCATGAGTATTTATGCAGATGCAGATAGCAAAGGTGGAAGGCTGAAGACTGTAGTGTTCCTTCAGACAGTATTTCATTTTAAACAGAGATAATTAGTATGCCTGATTTTCTATTAATGTGTCTCAGGTGTTATCACAGGTGCTTGTAGATGTTATCACAGGTGTTTGTAGGTTCTTTACACAGCCAGTGTAGTTTCTGAGTATGCTGAGATAACATTGAATTCACAGAAGAATTCATAGTATCTAAAATTCATTACCTTTATTAATAACAATTCATTATCCTTTGTTACATGATCCCTGTTCAGGAGGTCCTACCTACATTGCAAGATTTATATGGACAGTAAGTATCTTCAAAAATTCCTGTTAAATGAATACCAGTTTGGGCCCATGATTTTTACATTTTTCTTCCTAGTTGTTTAATGTTTTTTTTTTCAAAGTCGTAGGCTGATTTTTCATATAGGAAGAAAATCACTGGTAACAAAATAAAAATTGAACATCAAAATGCACCAGTTCTCTAAAAAGAGCTGAAATAGTTTATACGTGGGGAACAGAACTTAACTGATGTAGGTTATAACATGGCACTTTGGGAAGAGCACCCTATCATTAGCAGAACCCCTGTAAAGAAGGGGGTTAATTTACCCCTGTAAATTAGACAACTTACTGTCTCAGCATGTATAATAATATTCTGCAAGCCACCACCATCTGTAATTCTCAAATCTGTAAAACAGATATAAGATATGTCAACACTAAGGTACATAACTATTCAATATGCCACTTGTTTCTGGATGTCTTAGTTACACCTGAGTGGGCAGGTTGCCAGTTCTGCATAGACACATGAAATGAGAAGTTTACTTTCTGGTTTACACCTCTTTTAAAGTCTGTTCTCTGAATCCTTAAAAAAACAAAACAAAAAATCAGTACTTTACTGTTATTTGCTTTCCTGTTTAGGGCATAAAGAAGGCGGAGATACCTGAAGAGTTAATCCTCTGGCTTGGAATTATCCTAGACCATCTGGCACCATCTCAAGCCTCTCTACCCTGAAGGTTTTTAAACAGCAGCAACTCAACAGAGAAGAGGGAAAAAAACCAGTAGAGAAGACTCATGAAAACGGTAAATGTGATGACACTTAGAACACAGTAAATTATTAGCTGCAAATTAATCTTATCTGAAGGCCAGAGTAATCCTACTGTTTGTAGATCACGTGAAAATTTATTCCAGTCTCTGTCGATTTGTTATTCTACGTATTCACTGAATGAGCCAAATCATTTATTTTCTCCTAATGTAATTTTGTTTGTTTGACTTCTCATTACATGTAGGGTCTGACCTGGACAGAACCCTGGCTTCCTCAGAGGCAGATTGACTTTTGGTAGTCATGACTTCTGCTGTCATAGAGACCTTAGGCATAAACCTGTAAGAAAAGGCTGTTGTTAGTTTGCGTTATGCTTAGAAATGGAGGAGTAAAATATGTATGAATAAAAAAATGCTTCATAATTTAAAAGAATACTTGCAATAGTATCTTTTCAATGAAGTAATAACCTGTTTTATTAACCGACAAAGCTGAAAAAAATATGAGGTCAGAAGCAGCATTGAAAGACAAACATGCATATGCATATATATATTTATTTTACACACAGAGACATTGTAAAGAAGTTATTTAGTTCTCAAAATTAAAAAAAGAAGACTTAGAATGTAAAAAAGAAGGTTAATTTAAGATTGACAATGTCACTTCTCCCTATTAGCCTGTGTTATGAATATAAATGAATACACTTTCTCTCTGTGCTGATGAAAAACAAAATGAGTGAAACATTTGTATTTTCCTAAAGACCTCTTTTTCTCCCAGCAGGGGGGAGGTAATGGAAGAGTTAAAATTTTAACTATTTTCATAGAATCATAGAGTGGTTTGGATTGGAAGGTATCTTAAATATCATCTAGTTCCAAACCCTCTGCCATGGGCAGGGACACCTCCCACTAGACCTGGTTGCTCAAAGCCCCATCCAACCTGGCCTTGAGCACTTCCAGGGATGGGGCTTCCACAACTTCTCTGCACAACCTGTTCCAGTGCCTTACCACTCTTGTAGTTAAAAATTTCTCCCCAATATCTAGTTTAAATCTACCCTTTTCCAATTTAAAGCTATTACCCCTTGTCCTATCACTACAAGCCCTTGTAAAAACCTCTCCAGCGTTCCTGTAGGCCCCTTGCAGATGATGAAAAGCTACTATAAGGTCTCCCCAGAGCCCTCTCTTCTCCAGGCTGAACACCCCAAAACAGATTCAAACCCCTCTTATTTTTAATTGGGGGTAGAGGGAGGGAAACCCTCCACAAAATTTTATTGGAAGACTTGATTTGAATTATATGATTTTTTAAAACATAGTCATTTCATATAAAAATACACATTGTTGGGAACTTTTTAATACTTCATGGCACATCCTGTCTGCTGCACAGAGCTTACGCTCATTTGATGTAGAAGTCAGAGACATGGGGATGAAGACGAAGGAAGGAGGAGAGGCAGTATGCCCTTATGAAAGGAGTTAGAATAGCACCCAAGAGGGCTGATTTCTGCTTTTGTCACCTTTACAGCTTTTTAATGTGTGATTGAGATCAAGAAAAACACTTAAGTGAGGGACTGCACTGAATCTACATGGGCAGGCTTGACTGTACTTTTCTATATAGTAACTGATCACATTGGACCTTTTACCAAATATGAGGATTATACAGATTGCCCGTATGGCATTGAGAGTCAACAGCTATCACTTTTCAGGAATTATAAACCACATATAACTGTGTCATGGAAGCACATGCATCAGAGCGGATTTCCACATGCTTTCAGTATCATCCCACATAAACTGCAAGAAGAACAATAAATCAAAGGACCAGCTCTGCAGATACTACCTGAAGTGTGACTTCTTGTATTTGCAGATACTGCTTCAGGATATGAAGCTGATTTCATTTGATAACTAGTCTTTGCAGCACAGGCCTGGAAAAACAAGGATTACTGGCAGTAAAATCAGAAGTGTAGGCAAAGAAATAGATCCAGAAATCCCTGCTGTGCACATTTTTAATTTGCTGGTTTAAGAGATGGGATCTTCCAGACAACACAGTGCAGTCCTACACAGTTGTGAAAGAGCCTGGGAATAGAAATACTCCTGCAGCAAATAGATAGCAGTTATTTTTCTTTGATAGAAATTTTTATCTCTTTAACACACTGGGGAAGAAATCCCCAAAGTCAAATAAACAAAAAGTTATTTACCATTTAGACTTATCAGTGTTTACCTGTAACATCACTTGCTCTGGTTTATTTCCCATTCCACAGAGCACTACTGCTTCTTGGCAACCCAGACTGCCAACACAGCTTTTCTGCCTTCACACTTTGGAAGCATACTGTGTTTCCTTTTTTTTACTTTTATTACAGGCATTTTCTTTTTTTTTTTTTAATAATGCCTACACAGGATCAAAATTGTGATGAAAGCAAGCTGATTTATTTCTTACAAGCATTTTACTACTGTATTGCTAGACACAGCTTTGTGTGGGATGCTCTCTTCCTGAAATCATTGCCCAAATGTTACCATGTGGAACAGAGAAACTTCAAATATAATAGCTATATATATTTTGGGGTTTAATTAACAACAAGCTTCCGAGAAATTACCTTCAAAGTAGATTCTTGTTCTTCAGTAAATCAAATACATCTCTGATGAGTCTATCAATATTTTCAACATATGCTTTGTGTAAATCAGTCTGACTATTCTTCCAAGCTTGTATGAAAAACACTTGCATTCAGAATTACTGGATAACTTGGTTGAAATGCTTAAATATTAGTAAATTTGTATGCCTTTACCTGCATCCACTCTGAAGATATTTTATGAGCAAAATGCATTAAGCCTTCACTTATATGAGTAAACAGCTGCCTCCTTCAGCCACCACAACATATATCATTCTTTTATGATCTCTTTACAGAGCAGTCTGGACTTGAAATATAAAAGATGCCACTCCACTAATCTTTATAATCTACTTCCATCTCAAGAATTTACATTTTCAACTTGCAACTTCCTCCTCTTACTTATTTGTGACCTAGTAAAGGCATCATATCAGTGAAAGCTAGTTTATTTTTCCCAGCTGCATCAGTAGGCAAAATAGAAGATATTACCTACCTGAGTAAGCGCTGCTATATCCTTAGACCATCATGACCACAACATCCTACTTTATTTTAACAAGTACAGTCAACCTGTAAAAATCAATGTTGTTTACTTCTATTCTACAATGACACCTTAAGGTGTAGAACCAGTTCTGGTGAAGGAAACAAAACAAAAGTCTTCTCTTTTGTAATTCTAAAAATGACCAAACATTGAGCATCATTAAAAAGGTATTCAATTCTCACAGAATTAATATTGCCCAAAGCTTAGATAAGCTGGCCTGCTCAAATGCCTGATATTTTGATGATACTAATTTTTTTTTAATATTTATATTTCTTAATGAAAATTAATCAAGCTTCATTCAAAGCAGCAGGCTTATACAAAGTTGCCTTATGCCGGTTGAAATTATTCTTTTCAAAAACCTTTTGACAATCTTTGCTGTGATAATATGGCTTAGAAAACACTAATGCTTCACACTGGTTAAGTACCACATCGCTTCTCCACAGTACTCAGAGCGTAGGCAGGATTTTGGTGTTACCCCTGTGTATTCCCCCTGCCCTGTTTCTTCCAGTGTTATGGGGAACTGCAGCTGTGACATGAATTGGTCACTGGGGTCCTTACAAAATGCAGATCAGTCACTCCTGGAGCACTTTTCAGTGAGATATGGCCACTTCTTGTGCCAGCACAAGACTAACCCACACTGAGCAGAAAACAATTCCTACAGTGTTAATCCCAGAACTAATTCACCTGCATTGGGAAGAGGGTATCAGTGGCAGGAAAATGACATGAGTGCCCGTCTTGACCAAAAAGAAGGCATGTTAAAGTGACAGACAAGGACAGAGGAACAGGCAAAAGGACCACACTTCTGAGTGGCAGCAAACTGTTTACTTCAGCTTAGCTTATGGGCGAAAGAGTATTCCCAGGTGAACGGATTGCAACTGCTGGAGGACTGCTGTTTGCTGAAGTATGAGAACAGTTCATGGTCAACACTGTCTAGAAAAAGATGTATTTCAAATCATGGATCAGGTTCAATTTTATCTCAGTACAAACATGCAAGTTTGTAGATAATAAAGCAGAATTCATATATAGATGAAACTGGAGATTAGTTCTTAGGGTAAAAAGGTAACTAACTCAGCCATCCAACAAATATGTTGAGGTTCTGGCTTTATCTTAGCTGCACTTGTGTCAATTTTTGTTTTGCCTCAGATCCCCACCTTTAAAACTAAGTTGATGTTTAATACTTTACAATTTTTTTAGGAGTATAAAAAAATCCTTCTTAAAAACAAACCAAAAAAAAAAACCAAACCCACAACCCAAAACAAAGAAAGAAAAGAAGTAGACAAATAATTCAATATCTTGTGTCAAAGACTGAAGGAAAAATCTATGGGCTGACACATGCAAACTGAGCCCAACTTGTAAAGACTGTTTGGGTATTAATCATGAAGTATTAGAAAGAGACCAGATGACAAAGTAAATACCTGCTGACAAACATGATTTGAAAAGCCTTCACCTTGCACTGCAAGTTTCCATGCAAGCTTAGTATAAAACACATGACAGAATCTACTGATACTTCTGGAGCAACGGTATAGAGGACAAAATCTCTGGCAGTTCAGATAACTTTAGAATAGGGCCCTGGAGTTGGCAATAACAAAAAAAAAAACCACCATAACAAAAATCCATAAATTGTTTTGAGCTTTTCTGATTTATTGCCTTCTAATCAGTGTGAGTTCTCAGATGAATTGCGGGCCAGGATTTGGGGATCTTGTGTATAGCACCACAAGAAAAGACCAAAATCAGAGGTGTTTCAACATGAACTCTTCTACAAGACAGCTCAGATTCTTCCCCTGCAAATCCAAAACGTCTCCTGCGAACTTCTGCCACCCCTGAGCCAATGAGTTGTCAGAGTCTTCTTGTTTTCTTCCCTTAGCAACAGTGGACAAGTTTTACCTGTTCACTTGTAACTGCTTTGAAAGAGAAGTGGAAAGAGAGGGATTTGTAACTGCTGGGTGCTGGGACAGCTGAGGAGCACCAAATAGTCTTTGTTATTTGAAATCTGTGCGATGAAGTGCCCTAACAGCAGACACAAGACAGTACTCAACACCTCCGAACATAGCTGAAGTGGCTGGTCAGCATCATGGCTCAGCCCCAGATGGAGACTTTTGCCAGTAACTAGAGTAACTGGTTTCCAGAGTCCCTGACACCTCATTCACAGCTCCCAGATCAGATCCAGAGGTTTCAAAACCTCTTAGGGTAAGCACCTTCAGGCCAGATGGAACGAGAAGCTCAATATGAACACCACCCACCTCCCTTCTTCACATTTTCAATTGCAGCCAACCTTTGCCTCCCTGCTAGGTTCATACCTGTCCCTGTGGCCAGGCAACATCTACAGGAACTTGTCCCAGTGCATGGGAGGAGATTTCGGAGGGGAACACTGATGGCCTCATTGTCAGCACTTGTGGGGCTTTTAGGCTTTGGATCCAGGACCTTAAGCCTCCCCTTGCCAAGTTCTTTGCAGGGAGCATCCTTTCTGGGTTGTGGATCCAGTTATCATCCATGGGCTGACATGGAGTGCAACAAAACTGTATGTTTTTCTTCAATGAGCCTATTTAATAAGAAATCCCGGCAGCAAGTTGAAAGGAGATCATTTAAGAAGTGTTAACATCTAAGGAATTTTCTCTTTACAGAGCTTTTAAAAAAAGAATATATAATAGAAGATTTGCAAAAACTGTAATTTGTATGCAGTTAGAAAGAGAGAGATTTTAATGGAGAAATGCTACTAAGTAGCTGGTTTGCAGAGTGCCAAGCACCAGAAGCTTCATCTGAGATCATTAAAGGCTTCTGGTACACCCCGTTTCAGGTAATTAAACATCGCATGACTTCTTTGAGAATATTATGTCGTGCTTTTTTCTGTTTCCTAGTTGTTTTCAGACTATCCCAATTTCCACAGAAGTTGTTTTAGTGGTATTTGTTTCTTTCCACCAGCCACTGAGAAATTAGTTTTCCAGCCTGGGTTTGTTAATAAACAATTAACATTTCCGTGCAGTTTTGTACAGAGGAATCTAAAAAGAGGCTATTTTTGCTGTCACTCAGTTGGATGAAAGACTTGTGTCCTGAAGAATAATAGTCGTCAAATATCTAATGCAAAAGAGAAAAAAAATGGATGCTGTGCTTTCTATATAGCAAAAAGTCTTTGAATTTACATTTGAAATTCTTTAAAAGTAGGGACATTTTTCAAATAACTGGCAATTGCCTAAATAGCTAGGCATAATAAATAATCTAAAGAATAACAGTGAGAAATTCTGTAGTTTTGTTTGTAAATATATTTCTATGTCTGTTGTATTGCTGACTGTTACAGTGAAATTATAAATGTTCTAGCTACTTTGCAGTTAAAAAGAGCAGAATAAACTATTGCCTAAGCTATGGCTCTTCCAGCGTCCTCTACATTGTTGGAGAGACTTCAAATGATGTCAATGTCTATCGAAAGCAGCCTTCTATATCCAGTGGAAAATTTAAGAATA
The DNA here is from genome assembly GCA_013398295.1 of Chionis minor. Lineage (NCBI taxonomy): Eukaryota > Metazoa > Chordata > Aves > Charadriiformes > Chionidae > Chionis > Chionis minor. The sequence continues at coordinate 175,992 of VZSF01001206.1, forward strand.
TAATTTACATTTGTCAAGTCTACCAATGTGGGCAAGAGACTACCACAGTTAGAGTTACTTACAGTCTTGTAAGATTTAACTGACATGAGAAGTAATTTCTGCATCTCAGTCTTGTTGTGTCCCACACATATCACTCATTGCATATGATCTGCCGAGTGCATCCATAGCTGCACAATATGTCTGATGCATGTAAGCTGGAACAATTGCACGCACGCATGACGCGATACAGTAAGCACCAGACCTTCTTTTTTGGTCCTTCCAAAGTGGAGAGGCCTGAGACAGAGCACCTTTGAATATGATAGCTGTTACCTGCTTGTGTTCTTTTTCTCAGCTTACACCTACAGCATTTTCTTAAAACTTGCACCTGACAACTTAAACGTGGCCTTTCACTGATCACATTCACTCAGAGACAAACAAGGCACAACTAATTTCTGTTCTTAAAGTGCCAGGACAGCAGTGACAGAAAAGCATAAGGATCTAATGCAGATGGACAGTTAATGAAACTACCAGCTACTGCCAGTTGTGTGTCTTAAGAGAACACGCTACTCATTTTCCCCAAAGAAACTGTGTAGATTTCCTAATGGTGCTACAAGAAATTACAAACTGGACAACTCAGAGATTATAAGGTTGGAGCCATATCCCTTCCTGCCATTTTATTATTTGTAGTCTTCTTGAGTTTGGTTCTATCACTTAGACCTCCCCTTTGAAATTCAGTACACAAGACTGATAAAAAGTATGTTGTACTGAATGTCTAAAATGTGACTTTGTGAAATAAGCAGGAAGGAGGTATTCTGTGCATAAAACACATCTGTCTGTAACACATCAGCAACTGGACAGATTTCTACATTACTAAGTAATACTTTTTTTAAGAAGTAACTTGAAAGAAATGTTTTTGAATATTTAATCACAGATTTATTGGCCTATACCTCATATGTATGTGCATCATTTGTTACCATATTTCTTATTTCTTCATGTGGAGAAAGACAGAGGCCATAATACATAAGGATGATAGGCTATATGAACTATGAAAGGTCAAGTCTAAAGTATTATTTGATATTTGCTAGAATCCACCGTTTCTTTCAAGAAGGAAAAGAAAGCAAAACAGATCAGTTTTATCCAGTCTGCTGAGTTTATTTTCTATCCCTTCCTTATTCCGGGCTTCCAGAAGTAATAAACTGGCTGTAGCTACTGACATTTTTCTGGAAGATTGATCTTCTCAGTCACACACTTTTTGCAAACATAATATCAGCTTGCATTTATATAGCTCATTTCATCTCAAAGAATCCCAAAACCTTTTACAAATTTAATGTAGTGGAATACATACTCATCCCACACCGAACATGGCCGTCTTCAGGACAGAGAACACTTTGTGACTAGCTAATAGCAGTTAAAGGCAGAAAGTAAGAAAGAATATTGTATCACCTTAAAAATTAAACCCAAAATCTATCGTGGCTACATATCAATAAAAACATATCTCTTTTTTTTTTTTTCTAATTAATGACAGCTAAGGACCCTTCACAGAGTCTTGGAAAAACTCCACCAAGCGTTGGCATTAAAACTATAAAAGTGCCCTTACTGGGCCAACCAGGAGCCCTTCAAAAACTGCATTTTGTTTCAGAGACCAGTAAGTGTCCAGAAGAGAGTTTAAGAACAAAGGGATCGCATGACCTTACTCCCCTAGGTCTCGCACAGCCTGAAGGATGGTCATGGATTTCCTGAACCAAAATAATGTTTTATTTAACAACCCTCCACAGAGTCTTCCCTTACAGACTCGCCCAGTTCCTTGTCATACCCATATGCTTTTTTATTATTATTGTTTTCTTTAACTCCCTGAGAAAAGATGTCCCAAGCTTAATTTCAAACAATTAATTCATTAAATTAATTGATTAAATGATTAAATTAATTAATTTTAAACAATTTTCACACAGTGAAAACTCTCAAAGCTCACTTAGCATAAGCACCAAACCAAGTGATAACTATTACTGACCACTTTTATTTGATGTCCCTTCCTCTTTTATCCAAAGAAACATTCCTTAATGACTTTCTCCACAATACTTCAGATTTTAGAGGTCTCTCATATATCCCTCCTTATCTATCTCTTTTCTACAACTGAAAAATCATATTATCTTTATTCTTTTCTCTGATCGCTGTCATTCCATGCTTTCAGCTGTAGCTGCTGCCCGTTCTTGCTATCTTCTCCACAATGTTTTCAGATGGGAGGAACTTGAATTGCACTCTCTGGTCAGTTTACAAGGACACACAGGCTTTACCCAGTGGCATCATCATAATAATAATATTTCCCATTTTGATCTTTATTTCTTATTTAGCATGTTATGAATAAAATCGGGGTGTGAAAAACCTCCCAGTTCTGAAGACAACATAAATGTTCTGAAGAGCCGGTGTTATCCACTGTGGCACTGCAAAGTTCCCTGTCTCAGGACAGGCATCTGTCAAGACCTACAGATCCTGGCTCACCCCACGCAAGCTGCAGCGCTGCCCTGCAAATAGCCAGGAACAGCACAGCTGGGCAGCACAGGGGGAGGAGGATGAGGAGAAGGAAGGAGGTCTGTAACAAGGCAGAGTGCTGGACAGCATGGGTTGGTAATCTCTGAAACTGTGACTCCTGCAGCCAGTGCAGGGATCAAGCCCTGGAAGTCAAGAATAAGAAATGACTGTGAGTTTCCAGCCATATCACTATATTTTCTCCCTCTATATATGTAAGATCTTTCATTTTCTTTTTTTTTTCCCCCATGACCACATTTCTCGGTGATGCTTAATCATTTCTAGTAACAGCATTTATCATTTGTCATTTTCCAAAATGAAGAGATCACAGAGTACCTCAGGCATGTTTTCACCGAAACAGTGCAGACAGGCACTATCATTTGTCTGATGATGTGTTATTTCTCTGTGTATTTAAAATCACTCACACTATTTCCTTCCTTCCCTGCAACATGCTTCCACTTTTCCTTTGCCTTATTGCATTTTATACTCATAACCATTTTGATATCCACTTCCAATACCCCACATATTTACATTTTTGATTTTCAAGTAATTCCATCTGACAAAAATCCTGTCCTTCGTTTTATTTTTTTCCAACTATGTTGTCGTGCTCTTTTTCCTATCTAAACTGCATTATTTTTCTGCTTTCCAATTAAACTGATGCATGACTCCAGTTGATACGTTTCTGCCTCTGTTATATAAATTTATATTTCCTTCTATGTCATTAATAAACAAATAAAAAATATGTGAACTTAACATCAACTCCAGCAAACTTCCCTCTCTTGCCTCCACCATTGCATGCTACTACATCGTTTCATTACCTCTTTTTTATGCTTCTCTGCCAGTATCCATCCCATGTTACCGTACTTAAAGTATCAGCCGATTTGGATTTTTTTTTTTTTTAAATAAGATTCATGTGTACTTTGGAAACCACAGGTGATGTTTTCCCTGCTGAGAACAGTTATCTCTAGTACTTCTCATTCTTCAGAAGAAAGTCGAGCATAACTCCACGTAACCCTTCCATGATCAAATAGCATCACATTTATGATTTGATATTCAGTAGGACAATTTTCCTAGCCATAAGGATAGAAGTAGTCCCATTAGAGGCAAATATTTGGAGCAGAGCACACACCTAAATGCCAATTATTTTGGAAAATGCACAAGTTTAAGAGGTTTTTTAGTAGCAATGCTCACCTGAGAATTTATACTAGAAACATTTGCATACTATTCTTTGCACAGTGTCTTACGGAGCCCTCTAACTAAAGTACTATTCCAACCTTAATACAACTTTGTCCTGTCATCCCACACTGGAAGCTAAAAACAGGGAGGGGGAACAACCTATGTAGTACTGAGTACTTTCCTTTTCAGAACTTATTCTGGTGGGGGGTCATATTGACCTAAGGTGCCTGTGACTAGATGGAGGCACACAAAAGGCAGACCTGAGGTGTTGCCCAAAACAGGCTTCCCAGTCCTACTGTTTGCTGGCCTCCAGCTCATTCACCTCCAATAAACCGTGCGAATGTACCACCATTATAAGAGGCCAGTGCTGAAGATGTTAAGGAACATGAGGATGCTACAGGAATGAAAACATTAAGGGATGTATTATCATAGTTAGCACACCCTGGGTATATGCACAGTGGTGTGATTTCCAGCTGATGACTCTTATTCAGGACCCTACGAGAACAGAAACAGTATATTCAGATTTATTAAGGCAAAATAATAAACCAAGCAAAAATGCAAATACACTAAACGCTAAAGCAAGTCTCATAAAGAGAAAAGTTATTTCCTAAAAACTTGAAAACTTACCAATTTATAAATATAAATTTAGGTTTCTCTGTTTATATGTTTACATGTATATATTGAAAACAAAGAAAAAGAGATACAAGTGTTCTAAATAAATATTGTGCATGTGCTTAAAGAGGGCAGAGAGAATAATTAGATTATTTTGTATGTGTATTGTTCATGAACTAAAATACTGATTACAGTACAAAACATTAATACCAAAGGCAAATAGCGGGCTTACAGAGGTTTGTTCCTCTAGTTTCTTTAAGGTGCCTGATGGGATTTCTCATATCCTGTTAAACATCAAATTTGTTGACAAGAATGAGAAATTGACTAGTTCTTATCTTCCCGTTACAGGGAAGCACTGGGGAAAGGAGGGAAGCCATTGTTTTTGGTTAAGTATGTAATGTGCTTGCACTTCATGTCTCTTAAAATGGAGAACAATGTGCTGATGATAAGAATAGAAGAAAGAGAAACAGCTGCACCTGATAGAAATTCCATATTCTGATAATTAAATCCACAGTGTTGTCTGCCAGAAATCTCTCTTCTTCATTCCACAAACCCCTGTCTTTTGCAGGTGCTCAAATGCAGCTGTACGTATACAGCTACTGTGGCACCATCTGCACAAGTGAGTGACTTTGAAATGTTATTTTTCAGAAACATCATAGATAAAACAGGATAATTCTTATCAGGAAACTATTAAGAAGATATATAGTCTCATCATGCATCTTTCAGGTAGGGACACCACACAGAGCACCTGCTGCTCATCACAACAAATGAATTCATCCTTACCTCTGAACTTAGCCGCATACAAATTAGAGCAGCAAACTGAGAGACTGGAATACTTTATAATCTGTTTGTAATGACAATTGGAATTAAAACTAACCACAACAATGAAATACAGAGCTAGATAAGTGAAAACAGCAGGGCTTGTGGTTTGTTTGTATGCCCAGACTGCCTTTAAAGAGTGTCATTCATTACATTATCCCCTAAATACTAGTTAGAAAAAAGATTGACAGTTTTATGTTAACCATTTTAGATTAAACAAGTAATTATTAAACTTGCTTATCTGTCAGTTCATGGTCACAGCTTGAATAAAGCTCTCCTTTCCACAATTTCAGCTAATCTTTAGTTTGATGGAGAATATTTTGTGCTAAGTTAAAGAAAATCATGAGTTTCTGATCTCTTTTATCTAAATCCTAAAAAAAAAAAAATAATTAAAATCTATAACAGGATTGTATTTAAAGTTTAAAATGTTCTTTACTTTGCTCCTTGAAAGTTGGTGTTAATCAAAAGGTAAGGAATTCAAATTCATCCTCAGTACCTGAACATCAATATGGTGAATAGCTTTTGAAATATTAGCAGTCTACAGAACTAGGGAAAGAACTCAGATTAATCATTAATGCAGGGATGACCCAACTTATTAAGGGGATGTATCTTTCATTTCCTCATGGGTTTTCTGCATTTTTCACAAGGTTGGGGGTTTTTATTCTTACTTCTCAAGCACCAGCAGAGTGAACTCTGACAATCCATAAACACAGCACAGTTATGCAGCATAGAAATTCACTTTTTAGGGGAAAAGAAAAAATAGAAAACTCAAAAAGCACTAACTTTTTACTTTGCTGTTGCTCAGATGCTCCCACAAAACTAATAATCCTGCTAATTATGGGAAATTGTAAAAATTTAACAGAGTTCGAATGCAATATGTCTTCTATCTCACCTCCCAAAGCCATCCCGCAAACACTCATTACCAGTCATAAGAACACTGCTATGGCTACTACTGGTTTTGCAGGTATTTTAGGATTAAAGTAATAAAATTACCCTTACTACATTACTCAAATATATGCTATAAAACAACAACAGAAACATTTTCATTGCCTTGAGCAGGCACTATCTTTTGACATAAAAGTGAGTAAACATAATCATATTTCTAACGAATCACTTAAAACTTAAATATCTTTGAATTTATGGTCAATTTGTGCAATGATCTCTCCACATTTAAAGCCTGTCTCTGCTTATCCTAGAAGCTTATGCATTCTAAATCATATCTCTCTGGATCATCGGCATTTATTTTACTATGCTTTTCCTCAGAGGTTACTGACTATTAATTAATGCTATTCATTTATTCCAGGTGATCATCTGATATTTTATTTGCAACCGTCTATGCCTTTGACCTTCTTCACTGGCATGTTGAAAGAAGATTTCAAGTTATTTATCACAACTTAGAAGAGTGAAGACTAGTGGATTTTTTGCATTTATTTCTTGTCTAAGTCAAAATGTGTTTGTCAGATCTAATGGCTCTTAAATCAGTTCAAAGAACGAACACCATTTTAGAGCGTCAGTATCACACAGCTTTTTCAGGAATTGGAGACTACCAGCACCGTAGCTATCAGAATTTATGAATCCAATAGATTCCTGATGCATAGATTGTCTAGATAACACCATGTTTATTTGTTAGCTAGAAAGGTTTTACAATACACACACATAGCTGAAGGTCTTCATTGACACATTAAACTATTTTTCATTAAAAGCATGTTTTTAGAGAAGAAAAAGTAAATTTTATGTAGGAGATAGTGCTGCCTCCCAAGTACTCAAGTACTGATTCCTCCTTTTTGCCTAAAATAGTGGTTATTCCCAACAGATGACACTGCAGAACATATGTGATTTTCAAAGTAATAGGGTGTGTAACTTCTTAGAAAGTCAAAGAGAGGTTGCCTACTCCATTCACACCATCCTTGTTCCCACAAGACACCTGATTCAGTCTTCCACCTCCACCCTTTCACCTTTTGTCATTTTTGTGGGCTGGACTCCAAAGGAGATATTTATTATTTTGACTGCTAAATTAACATACAGAGCAACTTCCTTGTAAGCCAGAACACGAGAAAATTAAATAAAGAATTTCCATATTAAATTCAAAAGAAGTCATTCATTTTCAGAATTAAGTCAGCTTGCAACTTAGGGAAGTAATCATTTAGACAAATGAAGTTTACCCCAAATCCTGTAAAATAAAGCTCCCTAATCTTACACATTTTGATAATCTACTGTCAAAATATTAACTTGATAAGATATTCAGACATGGTTGGATTTCTTTCTTTTTCTTTCTTTCCCACAAGACCTAGAAGGTTAAACAGTATTAACCCTACCTTATATCACCTTTGACTAGAGCTACAGGGAACAACTGAGATACCTGAATCATGAAGTCTGGTTGCACAGAAGTGATGATGTCAACAACAACAACAACAACAAGTTGGCAAAGGCTTTTCTCACATCTATATTTCATAAGTCAGACAGTCAGTTCTACATTAATTTTCAAGCAGTCTGTGCTTGCCCTTCCACAGCATTTAGAGTATGAATGCAAGTAGCAAATAGAGACGTAACTCATAACTGCTTTTGACAACCTTAATTTTCAAACACCTGATCTAGTCATATATGATAACTGCTACGAAGGCAGCTTCAAGGTCAGTGTGTCCAGATTAGTAATTCAAATAAAGAAAAAGGAGTTAATAATATCAGAATTACAAAAGGCCCTTCCTTTGTACAAATAATACTTACACTTTACATATACAATGTAAAAATGTGTATCATATATATAATAACTTTGTTATAAATACCTATTTACTTTATAGTTATAAAAATCATTACAGTTGCTTTAAGCAATCTTCTAACCTCAGACCTGTTTATCCTTCTAGAAAAAAACCCCCAAAGTCTTCTGTGCCTCCTGAGCATCTCTGCATAAGTATTGTATATATTTTGGGGCATCTGTGCACTTGCAAACTCTCTATAAGTACCACATAACAATTTCCATGCTGTTTTAAAACAGCCTTTGCCTGGAGTACTTGTTAAACTACTTGCATTTTAATTATCCAACTGTTAGGGAATTGGCTTGGAACATCAGCTGCTTAGATGAAATTTCTGCTTTGCTCAGCTTTTGGTCATGCCTGACCATGTAGATATTATTTATTCTTTCCATAAATTATATCTCTATCATAGTAGAGCTCCAGTGAGAAAAATACCCAAACTTGAAGAGTATAACTATGGTGTGGTATTGAACACCTGTGATACACACTTAAAACGAATGTTGAACAATCCGTATATATTTTCCCTACCAGCAAATCCAACTAACTCTTTCAACTGTGAAATGCACTTAGTGACTAGAATTAGAAAGACACTAACATCGCATCATCAAGCAGTCGGGTGAAGAGAACTGTGGTAGCATATTTATGCACACAAAAACAAGAGTGCTTTAGGTTTTCAACCTCCGGTATATTGGAGCCTTGACAGGAAAAAGAGTGGAAGGAATGGCTTTTCCTCAGAGTATTTAATTTTCTTTCACTAGGACATATTCAGAAACCAAGAATGCTAGTAGTTCTTATTTAAACAATCCAAAACTCTCCATGTTGACAAGGCAGCAGGACCATAGAGACTGTGAATTATCATTGTGTGCTCAGCACAGTACTTAAGGGATTGTTCATGTGAGCACCAACAACCAGTCTGTCCATCACCGACTTAGACTAGGACAAATTATTTGCAAGACTGCAATGTGATGTCTGGGTCAGGTGAAATACGGAACATCTTAGGCAACCATCAGATTTGCAACAGAGATTAGAAGAGGTACATATTTAACTCTCATGTATATGAGAACTACCTGGTGAAGTCTGGTGAGCGAAGAAAGTCATCTGATAAAATTGTGAGTATATTTGATAAATATTTTATCCTTCTGTTCTGAAATATTTACAAAACATACATTTTCCTCCTATTTCAAAGAAAAATATGCACATGGGGAAAAAATCTGCTAAAGCTGCTTACTCCCTCTGACGACGCTGACTTGATTGCTAGATTTTTATGTCAAAATTATACAGGCTCAATTAAGAGCATAAGGGATTGCAATGTGTCAGAGAAGTGGAAATCTAATGCTACATTTCAGTTTTAAAAGCTTTCTTAGTGGTGAGACCAAGTAAGATAATCAAGCCAGAACTAACAGATGTTTTAGGGTCACAGGGCTGCTAACTACAACAACTCTGACAGTGTTTGATGTTAGCTTCCGGAGAGATGCCAAACCTACAACAGGGGTCACAAACAGCCTGAGGACAACCACAGCATACCTCTCACTGGTACAAACTGGTAGGCATGAGAAGTCAGATGTGAGAGACAAAAGAAGGGCCACTATTCGTATGTGACCTGGACTCCATGACAAATAGAGAAATGCATTCCTATGACACATTCTAGTGACACATCTACCTGTATTATTTAACCACAAACAGATTAACCCATGAACTGCTGTGACAGTCATCTGGGAGAAGTTACACAGATAGGTTTTAAAGCATTTCACAGAATGACAGAATCATAGAATGGTTTGGGTTAGAAGCGACCTTTAAAGGTCATCTAGTCCAGCCCTCCAGGGACATCTTCAGCTAGATCAGGTTGCTCAAATTCCCCTGTCCAACTTGAACTTGAATGTTTCCAGGGATAGGGCAACTACAACTTCTCTGGGTGAGCTGTTCCAGTGTTTCAGCACCCTCATCATAAAAAATTTCTTCTTTATATATCTAGTCTAGATCTATCCTCCTTTATTTAAAGTCATTTTGCCTTGTCCTATCACAACAGGCCCTACTGAAAAGTCTGTCCCTGTCTTTCTTATAAGTCCCCTTTAAGCACTGAAACACTGCAACAAGGTCTCCCCAGTCTTCTCGTCTTCAACCAAGCATCTAACAGAATGCTGTACCAGATACTTAATACTTGTTCTGCATATGAACAAATACAAGTTTGAAACAGACAGAACTAATTTCCTAGGCAACTTCATATCCAAAGGCAGAACTCACCTTGATAAAAGCAAGCCTGAGGAAGTACTAATCCTACCAATACCACTGCACCAAATAATGATTATTTCAGTAGAAGCAATTTGGTAAGTAAATTGTAAACAGAATGACCATGCTCCAACAGATCAGATACATGGCCCACATCCAAGGAAATGTTTAGTACAACCAAGATGATCTTCAAGTTCATTCCTGGTTTGGCCATTTTCAAACCTGAACAAGCCAGCCAGCTCTTTTGGTAGGTAAATGAAAGTTTTCTATGAAAACTTTTCATTTTGTGTGTATCCTAGAAAAAAATTCGTTTAAAATAAAAAAAAAAAAAAAATAAAAGCAACCAAAACTAAAACTGATCTTTTTTTCTAAGGGGAAAATTATTAAGAATTTACTAATTTCTTTGTTATTCCCTACCTCTTTGTTCCTTTTTTATGTTTTTCTGCTAAAAAATCAAGGAACGACTGAGAAATCAGAAGCCATAAGAAGGTGTGTTTCAAAATTATTTCATTGAGAGAATAAAATCTTATTTTAGAGAAAACATAAGATAAAATAAAATATGTATCTGAATAGCTAGTGAAGTATCGATAAAAGTTGTGTAAGATCAATTCACAGAACAACATCGGGATGGAAATTTCTCCAAAGGTGCACAATAAAATGTAGAAAGTAAAGATTCCGTAGTCTTAACCTCAGTATTATTGTATGAAATTTTGATCTATATATAACAGATGCATATTTACTTTTGACAGCAGCCGGCAACCATATAGATTCAGTGATAATGTACAAGTTCTAAAAAAAAAAAAAAAAAGAATATGGCACGGGTGCAATAACTTGTCCCCTGAAAGATGCAAGTCAAGGTGGCAGATGAAATTGTTTTCCCTATGGAGAAAGTAATGGCTGGGAAAAAGCCAGCCATATGTTGCAAGGAGGCTTCTTCACTCTAGTATTCAGACAAGCAACAGAACTGTTGCATCTCTGAGGTGTTTTTCTTTCCATGGTGGTTACTATCAACGGGAAAAAAAGCAACAACCTTTAAAAAGTAGAGTAAAATAACTCTCCAGACAGCTCTGTAAAAGGTGCTTATCTCTCTTCTTTCATGTTATTTTTTATACCGGACTTACTTTCATAACCAGAGAAAAAAAAACTTCCAGCAACACGTGGCTTAATGTAAACTACTTCAAAAAATATTTCCCTTTCCCTTTAGATTTAATTATGAGAAAAATACTTGCTTGTTTGATCAAAAAGAAAAAGTATGAAGCTTTGCCTGCTTCATACTTGCAGGTAAAAGAGAATTTTGATATACATCCTATGATCATGCCACCAGCATTTAAGCAATGGGTACACACCAGTTCCTTTTCAGATAACAGCACATTCTTTTGTCCAGCGGTATGAGACACTCAAACTGCCCATGCTATGCTAGAGAAAGAACCCATAAATAAAACACCAACTTCTGTTGATGTAGAAGAAATAGGAGCATTACAGACAGTGGAATTTCCATCCAGTGACACATTTAGAAAATAACACATAGAGACATGAGGGATTGATTTTTAGTCATTTATAAACTTGCATTTTGAATATATTTGGGGGGGTATGGGGGCACATAGAAGCTCAAGATGCCAAAACCTATTATCTGAAATCCACAACTTGTTGAAACTGCTACATCCAAAGATGCACGGCCTTATGAGTAAAAATGAGAGAGAAGAAAAGGGAGCATGAATAACACAGCTAACAAAAGGTCAAAGGACAACAATGTATCAAAAACATTTATTGTGAACATTAAAGAAAAGTTACTCCTTTTTGAAATTATTAAGGCCATTTCAGCCTTGCCTAATTGCCCAAATACTCTGTCCGTGGCAGATGAGGGAGATGGTTCATTACTCAGCAAAGCTTATAACATAAGCAGGAGCAGGTAATATACTCTTGAGCTTTAATAACTGTTCGCAGCAATGTTCACAGTATACTTTGAAAAAATTCTAGAGCAGGGATGGGGCCTGAATCTTACTAAAATTCCAACACATGTTCTGGCAGCTTTCAGAGGTAATGAAAAGATCACTTCTCTTTCCATAATTTTAGAAGACTGCTCCGAGACATCTCTATTTCCTTAATTCCCTGACCCCCTCTTACTACCACCCTACCCCAACTTTTTCATGTCTCCTCTAGAAGGAAACATTACTTCGCTTTACATTTTTCTTTAGAAATATGTGTGTATACTTTCATAATTTAGAAGCTTGTTGACTACAGGACTATTAAAATGCATTGGATCTGAAAGGATGTTAAGGCAACGACAAGCACTGCTGTCCCATTGCAGGAAGGTCAGCCATGATAAATAGGCTCTAAATTCCTCACATTATTTTTTTTTTTTCCAGTTCTACTGCATCAGCTCTTTAAAATACCTACAGCAGGGATGCCTCAGAGGAGAGAAAGCTGTAGAAAAAGTACATCCAGATAGCACAAAAATGTCATTACCATGCAATAGTGACTAATTCAAATACAGCCCTAGGGATGCTCTCAAAAGGGGAGAAGTAAATTTCAGTAAGCATTATTTTTTCAGGAACTTGGAGCAATTGCTCTTCTTATGGCTGTTCCCACTTCGAAAAAGTAAGGGAATGCACAGGAAATGGACACCTACTCCCAGGAAGGGATAATGAAGGAGGTGGCTGGCAGTACCATCATATGCACAGAAAATATCAAAGTTACGAGGAAGAAAAAAATGTGGATATCTGTTGTGGTTTGGGCCAGACTGGCCCAAGCAAGCCGAACAACAAAAAGAGAGACTAGTTTAGAAGGAACTAAACTACTTTAATGAAATATAAAGAATGAAATACTAAAAAGAAAATAATTGAATATATACAAAGCCATATCAAGCTTGCAGGATGACAATCACATCACCAGAGGTCACTGGGGAAGTCCCAGGCTGGACTCAGGGACAGACAGGAACTGAATTCAAGATCTGGATTCAGGATCGGGATCAAAGGCAGACGAACAGACAGAGTCCTCCTCGGACGCCGGCCATTGAAGAAAGAGGGCTGACCCTTTGGTCCCTCAGCTTTCGTACTGAGCATGAGGCAGATGGGATGGAATACCCTGTTGGTCAGTTTTGGGTCACCTGTCCTGTCTGCTCCTCCCCACAGGTGAGATCCCTCTACACTTTTCTGCTTCCCATCCTCCAACGGGGCAAATAACAAAGCTGGCTGCCCTTGGGCGTTACAGCAATAAGTATAAGCAAGAACCTCTCTGCATCCCATGCCTTGACATCAACTATAAACATGGGTCTTATCACTCTGATAACAAACAGGTTTTCTGCACAACATGCTGTTAATTTCAGCAGTTAGAAGAGGCCTAGTTAGAAAGTAGATTTAGTGAACAAAATTGGTCCCGTTTCACCACAAACCAGGACAAATACCTAGAAAGACTTCTGACAGTCGCTGTATTTTAAAGTTATTCCTTTACATTTCTATCAAACAGGTTTTTCTTAGACTCAGTCTTATATCCAGTACTGTGGGAGAATATCTTTCCTTCTCTTGGCAGAACAGAGTAAGGACAAGGGGAGATTTCAGTGGGATCAGGGGCAAGGCAGGGTGAATTCTCTATTAAGGATGTAGTGTGTATCATGTGGCTTGTGAGCCACGCACTTATTCCCAGTATTTTCTTCAGCTGTACAAGGGACAGAGGAGGAAAAAGTCAGAGTGCCTGGGCAGACCAAGTTGTGAACACACTCAGGGGTGCTGCTCAATGATGGGCATGGCAGCTTTTGATGCTGTGCCAAAGAACTGTCTGGTAAAGTTCAAAGCAAGACAAAGACTGATCTTTGATGCAAGTTTTAATCTTAACTTGGATATTTGATTTAACTTTTAATGCAGGGATGCATGAGTACTGTCACAGTGAGTTTACTCATACTTCTTTGAGAAGAGAATAAACTCAAAGCTTCAAATACATTTCTCTCACACCAGTTAAAAATCTGGAAATGGAAACACGACAAAATGCAGTGTCCTTCTTTCTTCCTTAGGCAGTGAGAGATGACAATCAACCATCAGAGAAATCATAGAAAAACTTCCTGTTGATAATCTTCACATTTCCATGAATGTTGTTAACTCTGCAATTGTTTTATGAAAACAAACAAACAAAAAAAAAAGAAGTCAAAAAAAGGAGAAAGGTTTACAAAGAGATTTGGTTTAAAAAATATATTTTCTTCAGAAAACATATAGAAGCCTCAACTCCACTTGTTGCACTTGTGCAAGCAGGGGTTTGCAACAACCCTTTCTACCACAAGGCTTATTGTCCGTAACTCATGCCTCAAAGATGTCTTCCCTTTTTATACAGGCATTTCAGCCAAGGCATCACCTTGATAATAACAAAGGGTTTCATAGAGTATCACAGAGTGATTTCCTGAAGCTGAAGAAATGAATTGACAAGAGCTTCTATCTTTACATAAATCACAATTTTGGAGGTTTGAAGGCATTGCCAGGCTTGAAAGGTAGAAAAATAATTTCTGCTAAGTGGACACTAATTTAATGTGCATTGTCTCATTGACAAACGCAGCTAGTCACAGAAGGTATATTTTCCTAATTGCAGAGCTGATGGTCTGCAAACAATTCCATATTTTCTTTCAACTTCACCTCTTCCTTATTAGAAAGCAAAGAAAGCTTTCTGAAGAATAGGGATTCTTTAGAAATAAAGAATCCTCCAGGCAAACTCAGATATGGAATTTAGGCTTAATAAATTAGAAACATCTTGTTGAGAGTAGCTATCACCTCCAGATCACCCTAGGTCCTGAGTTCTGCCAATGTACAAAACAAGTAGCATACACAGGAGAACACAGAAGGCCTCTCATTAGCAAATCAATACAGCAAATAGATGAATTTTTCTGACTTTAAAATTAATGATGGAAATCCAAATCATTAACTTGGAATGGGATTTTCTATAGTCTGTACTCTCAAGCTAGTCTTCAAATGTGCATCAATAGTTATGAAGAAAAGCTGAAGGTCAGTATACAAATTTTAACCCATTATAGGTACTTCCAGCTATACCACTAATAACAATACCGTTAGGTAATTACCTGATACAGGAATTATGCTCATCCTTTATCCTGTATGTTGCTCTGAGAAATAGAAATATTTTTGATTAAATGTAATGTTCTTACAAATAATGTATTTTCACTTCACCAGCCACAAAATCAATCCATTCAAACAGTTCAACTATAAAGCTTTAACAAAAAATGGGGGGAAAAAAGAAGAGAGACAAAGGCAGAGAGAACTGTCCCTGCATATATAAGGAATTATCAAAGTCAAAAGCAGTCTTTAATGCTGAAGTCACACTCAAGCTCCATTCTTGGACCATGAAGAAACTGCTTTGAAGTGAAGATGTATTAGACCATGAGGACGCAAAGTAAGCACTGGGAAATTAAATTGCTATCTCCAAGTTATTAACATGTCACTTTTCTTTGGTGCAATTCATTTAATGCTTTTTTTTATACACAAAAGTTGAAATAATCCCATCATTCAGTTAAAAGAATAAAACTACAGCAGTTACTGTAACTGTTTTTTTGCCTGGTTATAAAGCAAAGGAATCAAAGAAATATCAGGAGTTTAAAGGTTCAGCAGCTTCATTACATTTGTGAAGCTGGCACAAAGTATATTTTTCGCCAACTGACAGTAATTTTCAGGTTCTTGCATGAATCCACTACTGTACCACCCTTCTTCATAAATTTGCAGTGCTTACATGATTAGATCACAAAGGAATGGTCTCTTAGCTTCCAATACCACATACAGAAAAAGGGCAAATACATCAAACAGTTTTACTCCTAGTAAAGACAAGATTAGGACTTGGATATGCTTCTTAGCTACTTTTCCTCTTTTAGCATTGGAAAAATTCCATGTCACATATGAGAAACTGTTAAGAAATTGCACTGCATCTTTATGTAATTAGTCAGCAGTGCATAGAACTCTACATGAATGCTAGAAATGAATGCAAAGATCTGCAGCAGTGGAAGTTGCACTCCCTCTACACTGTCTGATGGTAACAAGAGGGGAAAAAAATAAATTTGGTGGCAAAATCAAGAAAGGAGGACAGGAACTGAAGTGCCCTGTTCTTGTCAGACTTTGATATGGTAAATTTTAAGCAAAAGCAACTTCATCTAAGCCAGCTATCAGTAACCTATCAAGGGCAAAATACTATAAATATCTATTGCAGTGAATAGTTTTCTTTTTCTCCTCTTCAGGAGAAGTTAGCACAGTCCCCAGTGCCTGATCCCACAGTATGGGGAAAACACAGAGTTCTCTGTCAGTGACTTGAGTTTTCACACCATGAGCCTAATAGGAAATCTGGTTGGGATTAGGAACATATTTCCCGTCTCCAACAACTATTATCTCCTTACCTTCCCTTGGGCAGAAGCTAAAACAAAAGCACTGTGCTACAGCCTCCCAAGGGCTGGGCAGTAGAAGCCCTAGGTGAGATTCCAGTGAGGCAGCTGACTCCAACTAGCACCATAACCTTCCGGACTGGCTCCAAGACATCCAGGAGAACACTCCATGTAGAACATACCTCACTGTGAATAACTCTGCAGTAAGTACCATAGGAGTTACGGTAGACCTCGACAGGCTTGACAGTTGGGCAGGGAAAAACCTTATGAAATTCAACAAAGGCAAGTGTAGGGTCCTGCACCTGGGGAGGAATAATCCCATGCACCAGTACAGGTTGGGGGCTTACTTGCTGGAAAGCAGATCTGCAGAGAGGGACCCGGGAATCCTGGTGGACAACAGGATGACCATGAGGATGCAATGTGCCCTTGTGGCCAAAAAGGCCAATGGCATCCTGGGTGCATCAAGAGGAGTGTAGCAAGCAGGTCAAGGGAAGTTATCCTCCCTCTCCACTCTGCCCTGGTGAGGCCACAACTCGAGGACTGTGTCCAGTTCTGGGCTCCCCAGTTTAAGAAGGACAGGGAACTGCTGGAGAGGGTACAGCAAAGGGCCACAAAGATGATCAGGGGGATGGAACATCTTTCTTATGAGGAAAGGCGGAGGGATTTTGGCCTTTTTAGTCTGGAGAAGACTGAGGGGGGATCTCATCAATGCTTATGAATACTTAAAGGGATGGTGCCAGGAGGAGGGGGCCAGTCTTTTTTCAGTGGTGCCCAGTGACAGGACAAGAGCTAATGGGCACAAACTTGAATATAGGAAATTCTATCTGAACATGAGGAGGAACTTCTTTACTTGTTCCAGTGGCAGAGCACTGGAACAGGCTGCCCAGAAAGGTGGTGGAGCCTCTGACACTGGAGACATTCCAAAACCACCTGGACACCATTCTGTGCAACCTGATGTAGGTGAACCTGCTCTGGCAGGGGGGTTGGACTAGATGATCTCCAGAGGTCCCTTCTAACCCCATAGAATCTATGATTCTATGAGTTATATATGTGGAGATTCTTAAGAATTGCTTAACCTTCACAGTTACTTCTCCACACTATACAGCAATCTTACTCCATAAACAGATTGCCTATTAGTATTTTAATAATAAGAATTATAAAACCCAAGAAAGCCAGTGACTTAAGACTCTAATCTTCAGCACTATTCTACAGGAACCATTTAAAATAAATTACACTAACTCAGCTCAGCAAAATCAGAGGATGAACCCAACTCTTGATTCTGAGTCCAGACTGAATCTGCTACACTTTCAACAGCACTACTTATAGAAAGGCCACTTTGCCTCATGAAATTCATCTGCTATTTATGTCAACAAGAATATGAACAAGTTATTGTTGAATCATCTCCCAAAGGTGGCGGGAAGTGAAATAACCATTTAAGCAGTACTTTGAGATCATAAAAATATGATTTATTATTCCAATTTAACATACTTAATGCTTACTCTGATCTACACATCTTATTTTATACAAATAAACTCGCACAAATATATAAACTACTGTCTTTGTTTTATTTATACCTTCAAATGTACACTATTAAAATATATATGGCATACAATCTTTTCTCTAGGCGGTGTGGAACTGTGTGATACCATGAAATAGGACTAGTCAGGCAGACAAATAGGCAGAGCTTAATACCAAGAGCAGTGGTAAGTCATGCGTATTTGACCGACATAAAAAGATGAAGAGAATCACTTCTCAAAAAGCATCTCAATTTTTTCTTTATCAGCTAAGGAGTTTTAGCAGCAGTTGAAGAGTTTTCTTCAGGATTTGGGTACCAACAGATCAACTACCTATCTATCCAACTAATAAAAGGTAATTTAAAAAGATAAAGGTCATTACTTACCAAGGAGCAATACACGTAACCTTCAGAGGACTACAGCAAGTTTGTACAGTTACATACACCACTTGCCACACAGAACTAATCCACTGAAAATTTCACCAAAGCTAAAAATGAAATATTTCAACATGGGTTGCACTAGGTGGAATGCAGTAAGCATGAACAAAATATTTATTACTCATATATTCCTCAATTTTATAAAGTAATGTAAAAATAAATAAGACAAAATTGTTTGATCCTTGTCTTGAGGACAGAATGCACTGAGCATTTTCTGGATCTGCACAGAGTGGAATTTTCTTTTTTCTTTTTGTTTTTTCCCCTCAACACTTGTGGCTACCTCCTGAGACAAATTCACCCTTCTGTTGAGCAGTAACAAAATTCTGGTGTCTGGAAGGTATCCTAGCAGAGACAGCCATTTCAGGCAGGGTATGTACCTTCAGGACTCATTAAACTAAACACTACTGCATGTTGCCTGCTCCAGGTTAAGTCTCCACATGCATGACCTTCTGCAGGTCACCCTATAGTAAACATGGGGCAATTCAGGGATGGTTATCTCTCAGTGAAAGACAACTGTTCTTTGTCATATATATGGAGAAGAAAAAGCAAACACGTTTACCTCATAGAGCACAGAGATGACAGGTGGTGACTCAACGTTTGCTCTATTTTGTTTGCTTTCACTAAATGTTACAACACACATTGTAGGCCAACCTTTCTGAAGTTGCCAGCAATCAGCAAGATGACCATCAATCCAGAAAGTTACTCCAAATGACGTCCAAGTATAGATAGAGAAGCAAACAAGAAACTGTTTTCTGGAAACTTCTTGCTAATCACAATTGAGAAGCAAAACAATAAACCCAAAACATTCTCAAAAACTAACAACTTACAAGTCATGAAATAGAGCTTGAACTTGGTAAAAACATTCCAGACAACCTGTTGATAAGCATAAATAAATTTAAAGTGAAAGTACTTGACATGCAATGTGTAAAAAACTGCTTTTGCTTTTTGCCATCCAAAGACCTCAAGTACAACTTATTCTGTATATAACTAGAAGCAAATATATATTCAGGAAGTCTTAGAAAGGAAGGAGATGAGGCTTTTCCCCCCTCCCTTTTTGTATATTGGCATATTGTATTTTCAATACATCTCAGGCAGAGCAAACTCCTCCATGCAAAGGCCATGAGGGAGATTGCATCTGTTCAGATGTGTCCTTCTCCAGGGGTAACAGTGAAGCAACACTCTATTTTAGCAGTGTTGGCAGCACTACAGTGTCAGTAGCTAAGTAGTGCAGAGAAATAAAATACTTGTGTGGTGTCTGTTAACGAAGGAGATCAGAAAAAGCTAGTATCTTTACATCCACTCTCAGTTATTCTGACAACTGTGATCAGAAGCAGCAGCAGCACAAAGCTGAGAGAAATTAATGCTCAAAAATAAAGACAGCCAGGCATATACTGTACTTTTTGACCTCAACCAGAGGCCGTTGATTGGTAAAAACATACTACAATATATGAATACCTGGGCGGTTTTATTATTTTTAATTTTTTTTGCCTGGGTTTACCATGCACACAGTATTTCATACTTTGCATAAGGATAAATCCTTAGAATTTGAAAGACACTCATTGAACAGAACAATCACTTGTTCTCTGTGGAACACCTGGGAGTACCAACCATATTTACCTTATTTTTACTAGTTATTTATACAAAAGGAACTATGCAGTGAGTGAGGGACATCCACTTGGGAACACCCCACAAAGTAGTAGTAAGAGAGCTTATTTGCACATTTGTAGAAGAAAATATGGAACATAGTGCCCGAAACAAACACTGCAGACTTTAAGTCTTCAAGAAGAGAAGACTTCAAGAAAAAAAAACAGTTGTCATCCTGGAAGTACCTTCCAGGATCAAGCATATCAACCTGCTGACAGACACCAAACCATGGTAACCATTCCAGTCTCTGTCTGATCAGAGCAATGTGATGATTCATGGGTGCCAGAAAACCTCACTGTCATGCACCGCTGTAAAATTTGCATCATTTTTCATTTGCTTTAACACGTACTCTAATAAGATCATTTCTGCTTCAGTTTCCTTAGTGGGAGTTCCCTGAGGACTGGATTTCATTACCAATTTTGATGGCTGAATGCTTTTAACCTTCAGCTTACATCCAGACAAAACATACAGTGAAGAATAATACAATAAATGTCCTGTCATCACTTACTAACAAAGTACAATGATCTAGTCATTGTATGCTTTTCAGTTGTACAGAATACTTGATTATGTTATGCATCACAGTCTTTATTTTTCACATTTCTCATCTCAGCCATTCAAAAACCATTAGCCAAATCCCCACACTCTTAAATCACTTTAAAAACAATTATTTTGAAAATAAATTAATTCTAAATTCATTCTATGTGCTTGTGATCTGTCATGCTTTTCAAGTTCTAATGTCTTAGTTTTACATACAGACAAAAGGGTTTCATTTTAAAAACTCAGAAAGTCTGGGGACTGGGACTTCAATAAAGACCATAAATGTCCTTTTTTATAGGACAAGGCATGGTGACAACTACCTCTTGTTTCTTTGCTCACCTGTAAGATTCAAGTCATGTGTAGGTTTAATCCAACCAAACCCTCAATTAAGCAACAAAATTTAAAATCGGAGTCCAACCAAGTGGTAGAGTATAAATGTATATCAGAAACTAAGGAGACACACCCATTGTAAAAAATAATGCCCAGAGTAAAACTGAGCCACTCTGAGCTGAAGCTGTAATTATTTATTTATGGAAAAAATATCTTTAAAGTTGGCGGTGTAAATCATTTGGCCTTTCCCTTCCCAGAGTAACACAGACACTCAAATATGAGGATGAGGAGACAAGACTCTAAACTAATGCAGATTTTCCCCCTAAAATTTTGCATATTTTTGAAAAACAGGATACTAAGACATCTTCCTTGAACAAGTATTTGAAAGATATTGTGAATAAGCTAACTCAAAATATTTCAACCCTTAAATTTTGAGAGGTAGATATTGCTCAGATACCCAAAAGCAGATTAATCTGGACACTGACCTCAGAAATAGATGTCTGTGTTCCAATTCCTACCCTGACTTTGTCCATTCCAGCATATGAAATGGCTCTCGCTGTCTCTCCACTCCTTCTCATAAAAAGCCTATGTTAGAAAAATATTTTTTTAACCACAGGATTAAAAGAAACACACAAAGGAAAAAAGCCCATGAATCTCCATTAAGTTGTACAAAATAGAATACTTGTAATGATACCAGTAACTTTAAAAAAAAAAACCTCCATCTACACTGTTATTTCCAGAAGTCATCTTTCAAGTGTTTTTCACAACAAAACAATCTGATAAGAAACTAGAAAACTTCAGTGAGAACAGAATACATGTTGCTATTATAAAGAGCATTTCTTCGATGGCAGTCATAACATTCATACTAGCAAATTAAGTGATCTTGGAAACATTCCCAGACACTTCGGCCAAATGGTCTGGAGAAGCCTGAATCTATGCTTATGATCTGCCTTAGCATCCAGAAGTGAGTGGTTTAATACCTACTCCATTCCGACTAGGAATTGTCCCTGCAACATTTTAACAGCTGAACCACCTACTGAAGAATTATTTGTGAGAAGACTAGTTTAAAAAGTATGGAAGTACAGTCAGGAATGGTCCCAGTCACTGTTTTCTCAGAGCAAATCATCACACTAAAAAAGGACCTTCTACATGTGGTTCCTAGGATTAGCTCATCTGGAGCACCATCTCCCTTTTGGGCTTTGCTCTGAAGAAGGTGGTAAAGCAGCAGAACAAGGTCTGAGAGGGGCAGTAATAACAGTCAGATTTCAAGAACACAGTGCATGAACAGATATTTAAAGTGTCTAGGCTAGGAAAGTCTAAAAGGAGACATCAAGACTGACACAAGCAAATTACGTTGCACTTTGTTATGTAAGTAGTAGGCAGAGGCCGGTAAGTAGTAGGTGTAATTTCCGAGACAGAAGATATTTAGACTGGACCTTAAAGAACAAAAGAAGACTAAAAAGAAGATTGCTAAACACTTGTCTAGACTGCAAATTTATAGACAGATGGCAATCTATCACTGCAGGTTTGTAAATAAAAGATTAGGCATACATTCATTGGGAATTTATTTTTTTTAAGAAAGTTAACTTAATTTAAGTTTTTAAATTCTCCTTTATAGTTTAGGGACACAGACCTCCCAGGAGACAAACCATCTGTCCAACACTGGTGGCACATATCACCCTTACGGTATCATCCCATTTCAACAAATTTGAATAAACAGAATGAGTTGCTGCAATTTTTTTTACTCCCAAGTCTTAGGAGGATCAAGTGTATTTTGAAACAAGGATTAAACTAAGAGAAATACCATCAGGAAACTTTTCCAAGTACATTTGAAGTTTTACTGAGGGTATAATAGGGCAAAAATGACAAAAGACACATTTTATCACTTGTTTTTCTATGTAACTCCTCTCTCCCTTTCTAGATCCACCTTCTCCACTTCCCCTACCCACAATACACACACTTGCTGAATTGGGCCAATCTTGTTTCTTCTATGCACTTCTTCACCTTTTTGCAAGTCTTTAGAGGGTCACTGGGACTTTTCCCAGCTGAGTTTGCTTGACTTTGTCCATTTTGCAGGTCTATTTCTGTTATTTCTAACCAGAGAGCTGGTCTGAAAAATTACTTTCCTAAGGTTTGCATCTTCATCTGTATTAAGGTAGCTTTAGGGTAGTTGGCTAAAACTGAAGAATTTCACTCTTGTTTGCATAGCAGTCCCCAAAAATAAGGTACTGTAACCATCTAAGGAGTTATACATCAGTTTAATTGACTGCCCTTATGTATCACCATTAACTGTACTTAAAAGTCATAGGAATCCCTTGGTGAATATGGGTTTCCAACATTTCCCAGCTCTGTTGTTGCACTGATGCAAAAGACAGGAGACCAATGAATTACACCTGGTTGAAGGTGAACATATCTCAGCTGTTACTGCCCAGCAGCTTCATAACTTGTGGGCTGTCTTTTCAACACAGACAAATAAAATCCTTTCTGAAGACAGACATCAGCCAACACAAAAGCAAATGTATTTACAGTATTGTTCTTGGAAAGATTTTGGATCCCTTGAAAATTCGCAATAATTACACCACATCCCAAAAATAAAATACAGATTATATGACAAACAGTTCTCATCCTATAAAAGAGTCAATACAAATCACATGTAAGGCCTTCACAATGCTTTCTGTATACACTTCAGACATGAAAAGTTATTTTAAAAAACGTTCTTTTTGTCATTTGCCTTTTTTAAAATGAACATACTGACATCGATAGAATTAGAATCAAGCATCAATTAAATGTTTGACCTTGAAAATGTTACAGAAGTAAT
This sequence comes from Chionis minor, assembly GCA_013398295.1. Taxonomy (NCBI): domain Eukaryota; kingdom Metazoa; phylum Chordata; class Aves; order Charadriiformes; family Chionidae; genus Chionis; species Chionis minor. The sequence continues at coordinate 199,715 of VZSF01001206.1, forward strand.
GCCATGAATACATTAAACATTTTTCACTCATCTCAGCAGGCATGGTAGTATGAATTATGTAAAAACGCGCATCAATTTTTCAAAGCAATAGATGTGACACCAATATATGGTGAAAACAAAGCACTTATATTAAATGAGACATGCAGTTGGTCCAAACTAATGTAATGTAGTCTTCATTTAAAATATTTATCAGATAGAAAGGATTTCATAGCTACAATTTGTGGGATGCATTTTGTAAGCAATCTTTTTCCATGGTATTTAGTGTGGTTATTCTGATGCTAATGTTTTAGCATCTTGACAACCAGGACAGATTTCACCATGACTAAAGTCAGGCCACTAATGTATCTGTGTTTGTGCAAACTGTGTGTATTTCACAATTTTATACAATTTACAGGAGATCAAAAGGACAAAAAACGTTCAAAAATATTGTCATGGAACCTAACTTTTAACCTCCTTGTAACATTTAAAGCAATGTTAAACAATAATCTTCATTTTAAAAGGTGCTTTTTTTGTCACTAAAAGTGTACTACAACACTGAAAATATTACCTAATTGACAGCAATTTTATATTTGTGCTTTAAGCAATAAAATTTACATAACCACTATATTTTCTCCTTTCTCAGGAACACCAATTCATATCACAGTGAGGGCAATCACAATCACCTGGCAAAAGAAAAAAAAAAGTCTCACAAAATTTCTCTTTCCTTCATAGATTAGTTTTGGGTCTGAAAGAGGTAAGAATATGGTAAAATCTTGGTATCATACTCAAAATGGCCATTGTTAAAATAATATCCACATTCTAAATAACCAATTTTGATTTAAGATTTGTTTATACTTTGGATAATGTTCTGCAGCACATATGAGAACAAGTAACTTTCAAGACTCTTTAAGAATAACAATTCCACTTTCAAAAGTACCTTAGGATTTAGAAACACATATCTCCATAACTTAGATGCAGGCTACTCAGTGACTATAGTGATCATGGATATTTTACCCAAAAAATAATTTATCATTTTTCAAAAATGAGTCTTGCACTTAGGAGCCAAGAATAACAAAATACACTACAGTTGAAAATAAGTGAATTACTTTTCTCTGTGTTTGGAGTATAAAATAATACAAATACTTACTAATAATTTGATTAAAGTATGTATTGACTAGCAATAAATTGTCAGGAGTTACATGCTAGACACACAAGTATAAAAAAGAACAAAAACAATTATGTTATTCTATTAGGATAAATTTAAAATTAATATAAGATAACATCCAAAGATTCACTGAGAAATGACAAAGCTGTAAAACTTTAATAAAATGCAGTCAGAATCATATGAAATAACTCTGAATCAAATACTAGTTTATCATGAATTCTGGAAAATAGGTCATTTCTAAGCTCAACTCTAGCCATACATTAGAGTTTCATGTAAAGAAGCAACTGCACATCTGCATCTCTATATGTAGTTATTGTATATAGATACATTAAAAATGCATTTATACACATGTATATACTTGCATACATATACACAATTCAAATACATCTTTGTAATATCAATTATATATAGATAACAGATAGCCATTCAAATTCAACTACATTTAAGCAGCTGTGATTTACTGGGACTGCTTAGCCCAGAAAAGAGAAGGCTCAGGGGAGGACCTCATCAATGTATAGAAATGCCTGCAGATATTCAGCTGCAAAGAAGAGAGACAAGCTCCATTCAGTGGTGCTCAGCAATAGGACAAGAAGCAGCATGCACAAAATGAAACACAGGAGGTTTCCTCTGAAGGTCAGGAAGCACTCTTTGATTGTGAGGGTGACCAAGCACAGGTTGCCCAGAAAGGCTCTGGAGTCTCCAACCTTAGAGATATTCAAAAGCCCTCTAGACATACTCTTGGCTTTAGGTGGTTGTGCTTGAGCAGGGTGTTGGACCAGATGTCCTGCAGAGGTCCCTTCCAATGTCAATTTTCTATGATTCTGTGATTTACAATGTCTTTTGCAGTTTCAAAGACAAGGGGTGTCTGCAGTACAGTTTCTATCAGAAGAACAGATCCATCAGAAATACACTTACGGAGGATACCATTCAACATGGAGATCAATATTTTAAAAATGGATCTAGACATCAAAATTTTGAGAAACTTCTTAACTCTGTAACACTAATTACAATTTTCATAGAATTTTATAACTAAATATGCTGTTAGTTTGAAGAAGTGATCATGTTTAGTGTTGTTAGAACACTGAGGATACATGCCTAATTAAGAATGTAATTCACAGAAAAGTGGGGTAATAAACAACTTTAATGGCACATATTTGTGTAAATAATGATAACACCGATTATCAGGAGTTTAGCTTTTGAGCATAGGGCAGCTGGTTTACTGTTACATATAGTTTTAGCATAGTGCTAGAAGTATTCATCATAAGCAACAATCAAAATAATTAGTTTTGAGACAGAAGAACTGAGGCTGTAAACATTGAAGTAGCAAGACAAGTTTTTTATAAAAATGCCTGAGGAACATGTAATACAAATCAGCTTCATGGCAACTGTCATCCCAAGACAAATTCTACTTCTTGTAGTGTAGACTCTCAAGGACTCTCACAGAGACTGAAGATAGGAAAAAAAACCCTCCAGTACATATCTGGACAGGGGTCACTCAGTTACTAAAAGACAGACACGCAGTGCTACCCCCATAAAACTATTTTTCTTCACTCAGTCCTCCTGTTGCTGGGACTGGGTTGCAGGATCCCTATCATGTTACTGAACACTACCTTACCATCCTGCAATACTAATCTAAACTGATAAGGCAGGCTGGGACGGCACAATTTAATTTCTGACAAAGCAGCTGTAGCACACGATATTTTTAGGGAGATTTTATTCTTTCTTGTGGCTTTTTATATCACCACAGGAAAGAGGACAATACAAGGTTTTGAACCTGGGGAATATATCTGAATTACAGTCCAGGGTATGATAATGGTCAGAATCACAGAATCACAGAATGATAAGGATTGGAAGGGACCTCTGGAGATAATCTAGTCCAACCCCCCTGCCAAAGCAGGTTCATCTAGAGCATGCTGGACAGGAACTCATCCAGGAGGGTTTTGAATATCTCCAGGGGAGACTCCACCATCTCTCTGGGCAGCCTATGCCAGTGTTTTGCCACCCTCAAAGGAAAAATTTTTTTCCTCATGTTGACATGGAATTTCCTGTGTTCCAGCTTGTGCTTGTTACCCCTTGTCCTGTCACCAGGTACCACTGAAAAGAGTCTGGCCCCATCCTCTCGACCCCCACCCTTTAGATATTTATAGGCATGGAGATGCCTTCTCAGTCTTCTCCAGGCTAAACAGACCCAGCTCTCAGTCTTTCCTCATAAGAGAGATTGCCCCAGTACCTTGATCTCTTTCATAACCTTCCTCTGGTCTCTCTTAAGTAGTTCCTTGTTTTTCTTGAACTGGAGAGACCCCAGAACTGGACACAGTACTACAGATATGGCCTCACCAGAGCAGAGCGGAGAGCGAGGATAACTTCCCTCAACCTGCTTGTCACACTCCTCTTGATGCACCGCAGGATGCCATTGGCCTTCTTGGCCACAAGGACACACTGCTGGCTCATGGTCATCCTGTTGTCCACCAGGATTCCCAGGTCCCTCTCTGCAGAGCTGCTTTCCAGCAGGTCAGCCCCCAACCTGTACTGGTGCATGAGGTTATTCATCCTCAGGTGCGGGACCCTACACTTGCCTTTGTTGAATTTCATTATGTTCCTTTCCACCCAACTCTCTACCCTGCCCAGGTCTCGCTGTACGGCAGCAGAAACTTCTGGTGTGTCAGCCACCCCTCCCAGTTTCATGTCATCAGCAAACTTGCTGACGGTACACTCCATGCCTTCATCCAGGTCATTGATGAATACATTGAAGAGGACTGGACCCAATACCGACCCCTGAGGAGCACCACTAGTCACAGGCCTCCAACTAGACTCTGCCCCACTGATCACAACCCTCTGAGCTCTTCCTGCCAGCCAGTTTTCAATCCACCCCACTGTCCATTCATCTAATTTGTATTTCCTAAGCTTACCTACTAGGATGCCGTGGGATTCTCTGCATTCTCTTTCACCAGGGCACCTACCTCATTCAGCAGAAGGCCCACATTTTCCCTAGTCTTCCTTTTGTTACTGATGTACTTGAAGAAGCCCTTCTTATTGTCCTTGACATTCCTTACCAGGTTTAATTCCAAGTGGGACTTAGCCTTCCTTGTTTCATCCCTGCATACTCTGACAACATTCCTATATCTCTCCCAAGTGGCCAGTCCCTTTTTCTTACATTTGGTTTTTTCCAGAAGCTCTTTGCTCATTCATGCAGGTCTTCTATCCCCTTTGGTTGATTTCTTACTCCTAGGGATGCACTAATCTTGAACTTGGAGGAAGTGGTGCTTGAATATTAACCAGCTCTCCTGCATTCCCTTTCCTTCTAGAGCCTGAGTCCATGGAATTCTTCCAAGTAGGTCTTTGAAGAGGCCAAAGTCAGCTCTCCTCAAGTCCGAGGCTGTAATTCTACTTTTTGCTCTGCTTCTTCCACACAGGAACGGAACACTGAACTCCACCATCTCATGGTCACTGCTATCAAGCGTATCTCCAGCCTTCACATCCCCAACTAGTCCTTTGTTTGTCAGCACAAGGTCCAGCAGTGCACCTCTCCTTGTTTGTTCCTCCATCATCTGTTTCAAAAATTTATCATCAATGTTCTGCAGAAACCTCCTGGACTGTGCATGCTCGGCTGTGTTGTCTTTGCAACAAATATCAGGGTGGTTGAAGTCCCCCATGAGAAGCAGGGCCTGTGATCATGAGGCTACTTTCAGCTGTCTCTAGAAGACCTCATCGACTTCTTCATGATCTGGTGATCTGTAGTAAACCCCACAACAGTGTCTCCCACATTAGCCTGNACCTCATTCAGCAGAAGGCCCACATTTTCCCTAGTCTTCCTTTTGTTACTGATGTACTTGAAGAAGCCCTTCTTATTGTCCTTGACATTCCTTACCAGGTTTAATTCCAAGTGGGACTTAGCCTTCCTTGTTTCATCCCTGCATACTCTGACAACATTCCTATATCTCTCCCAAGTGGCCAGTCCCTTTTTCTTACATTTGGTTTTTTCCAGAAGCTCTTTGCTCATTCATGCAGGTCTTCTATCCCCTTTGGTTGATTTCTTACTCCTAGGGATGCACTAATCTTGAACTTGGAGGAAGTGGTGCTTGAATATTAACCAGCTCTCCTGCATTCCCTTTCCTTCTAGAGCCTGAGTCCATGGAATTCTTCCAAGTAGGTCTTTGAAGAGGCCAAAGTCAGCTCTCCTCAAGTCCGAGGCTGTAATTCTACTTTTTGCTCTGCTTCTTCCACACAGGAACGGAACACTGAACTCCACCATCTCATGGTCACTGCTATCAAGCGTATCTCCAGCCTTCACATCCCCAACTAGTCCTTTGTTTGTCAGCACAAGGTCCAGCAGTGCACCTCTCCTTGTTTGTTCCTCCATCATCTGTTTCAAAAATTTATCATCAATGTTCTGCAGAAACCTCCTGGACTGTGCATGCTCGGCTGTGTTGTCTTTGCAACAAATATCAGGGTGGTTGAAGTCCCCCATGAGAAGCAGGGCCTGTGATCATGAGGCTACTTTCAGCTGTCTCTAGAAGACCTCATCGACTTCTTCATGATCTGGTGATCTGTAGTAAACCCCACAACAGTGTCTCCCACATTAGCCTGCCCCTTAATTCTTACCCATAAGCTCTCAACACGTTCTTCACCCACCCCAAGAGAGAGCTCAATACATTCCAGCTGCTCTCTTTTGTAGAGAGCAACTCCACCACCTCACCGCGCCGGCCTGTCTTTCCTAAAAAGTACATAGCCATCTATGACAGCATTCCAGTCATGCGAGCTATCCCACTCTGTCTCTGTAATTGCAATGAGATCATGGCCCTGTGACTGCACACAGATGTCTAGCTCTTCCTGCTCATTTCCCATGCTGCATGCATTGGTGTACAGGCATTTCAGAGAGGTAATCGAGTATGCAGGTTTCCCTGGAGGGGTGGAAGAGGATCATCCACCACAGACATAAATACTCTTGAGGTGGTTGGCCTTCTGGATCTCATCTTGGGAGTCAGCTAAGAAACATTTGTTGCTGCTCTGGTTGGCCTGGCTTATTTCCCAGTTGGATGCAATGGCATGAGTATTGCCATTATGGACCCACCCCTCAAGTCCTTTGGTTTAAAGCCCACCTCACCAAGTTGAATCCCCACCCAGCCACAGAATACTTCTACACATACCCCGTGGGAAGAGCCACCAGGAGACAGTTCATGTAATTTTGGCCCGAATTTAGTGTCTTGGCCACTTTTTTCAGCTGTTCTAATTAAGAAAGTAAGAAAGAAGGAAAGATTCTGCTTCTCCTAATGTATAGTTACAGTAAAGCCTCCTTTAACCCAGATACACGCACAGAAGCTATTAATATCCTGGGAAAGACAAAGACAAAATGTGTAAAACCTCATTAATCCTCTGTGCCAGTCTGTGTGAAGATCATAACAGAATTCTGAAAGTCAGTGCAGGACAGGCAGAAAATATTTTTAAAGGGATTTTTATTCTCTGTGCAAGAGCATTGCATTGCTTTGGTCGGAAAAAAGGCTCTTCCCAATTACAGCAAGTCTTTGAGATGGTAAGGGAAACAGCCATGATACATTCCCTACCAACACTCAAGCCAATATGTAGTATTGAATCTTGATTTTTTTGCACCATGGAACACTTGCTGATGGATTCTTGGAAGCATTAAAGGAAAACCAGGAAGAAGAAATGAAATTACGTCATGGTCTGGTTAAAATCAAAGGCAAGATTCTCATTGCTTTTGACAAAGACAGGATTTCAATCCCAGACCTCTGATCTGCCTTTGGTATATTTTCTTCTACATTTGTTGGACTTAGTTACACACACACACACATGCACGCGCATGCACACACACACGCTTCTCAATTAAGTCAAATTTGAAGGAACACTTGGCAATCTTAGCTCATTTAATTTACTTTTTTTCTGCTTGCTAGTTGCAAAATACATTGGAGATGTCATTTATGTTTGTACTAGGTAATTTTCCAATTGTTTTTTGTAGTTTCTTCTAAGCATCTACACTGAGCCATGTGTAAACTTCCAGTTTTAGAAAATATCATCTGCTTTTCATGGACGTATTCTTTAACTAAGAGTACTGATTTAAAGATAAGTAGAAGTTACAGCTAAATTCTGGATGGGGCCATAACTGGGAAGAAAAATGAGCCTTTGTAGTCCAGACTGACACATTTAGGACCTCAGGAGCAGCAATAAACTTAGAGCAGGCAAAGTACGATGAAGGCAGGGATCAATAAAACATAAAACAAGATAGAAAAATTACTGATATTTTGGAACAAAGCATTCCTATGCAGGGAAAAAAATACACAATTTACTTTCTGTTGTTAGTAACTATGTGAAAGAGAAATACAGTGTAAACAGCTGAAAAATATATCTGTGTATGGTATAGTGGAATATTAAAATACATTTAGTGCTTGTATCACAAAAGTGGATTATTTTTTTCTCTACAATGCTGTCTTTCACTAGAAAAGTTGGGGGATTTTTTGCTATGCTGCAAAGAGCCTACTTTTACTAAAAAGTTTTTAGTTTTTCTTGGGAAGTTGAAAACCAAAAATATTTGAGTGAAAAATCCTAAAGGAACACTTCCTGATATTTAGATGTTTTTTACTTCCTTTGTTTATAATTATTATCATTTTTAAGATAAAGAGATCAGCATTTTACAGCTGGCTGTTCTCACAAGAACAATGCGAGGAACTGTTCTCTCCCAACAGAGGGAAGAACCTACAAGCTCAGGTGTTACACGCTGCCTGGGAACCCTCTGAGACATTCCTCAGAATGCTGGGTCCTAATACTGCCCCTCTTCTGTTATAAAACTTGTTACATACACCCAATGAAGGTATGCTTTTCCTGTGTAGCCAAAGTGTGATTCGCCTGCCTAACCAGAGGCGACAAGTGCCATTATGAGCACCCTGGGCATTCCCACAGGACTGACAGGTCAGACTTGCACCTTTCTCAGGCAGGGTTTGGTGATGAAGTGAGGCACCCTCGGGAATGCTACACTCATAGCCCATGAACCACTTTCCCAGTTTCCCAGTAATTTGTCTGGTTGCACCTTCTGAAAGCTTTGTGTCTGTAACGGCTACAAAAACCTTGCACGCTGTCAGAGGTCTGTGAAGGGCACCTCTCAGCTGCTCCTGTACTCCACTGCAAGTGAAGCAATGCACAAAACTCCATGAGTAGAAATAATTAATGAAGACAATTATAATAATAATGAATTTGAACTACCTTTTTTTTTTTTTTTTACAATTACAAGGGTGAAATCCAATCAGTACATTGTAAAAGAAAGTAGAAACAGCTTTGTTCACTATCCAGGAAACACAACGGCAGTCTTTTTTTTTTAAAAAAACCCACCTCTTCTATGAATAAATAAATACAAATGAAATATTAATTAGCCACTTGGCAGTAGATCTCATTTCTACTAAAGACTAGTTAATAACCTTCCTAGGACTATAAACAAAATACTCAAATCACTAGTGAAAGACAAAGACGTTTGAATATATTTTGCTATTCTGGATGCAATTCCGAAGGTGTTAACAATATTCACCAGATTTAACTACATGCCTCAGGGCCCCCCTGCCCCCTTTTTTTTTTTTTTTTTCCAAACTTTGGTTGTTCTTTTGCTGTTTTTTCCAAAGGTATATCCTTAAAACCAAAACTTCATTTTCATGCTAAGCAAGACACTGTTTAGAGCACATAAGAAAGCTATATATCACACTCACAAAATTACACTAAGCTATACCATGCCAAGGTAACACTAACCATGGTTAACCAATTTCAACAGGACCTTCAATTCAAAAGGTAGTTATTTATGCTAAGACCCATCAGGTCTTGGTTACTGGTACAAAATATCTATGTGATTTTAACATTTCTTCAAAAAGAGCACACAAGAAAAATAGGTGTTATAAAAAATAACAATACAGCAAAATGCAAATCTTTGGTCTAATTTTTGTTTTAAAGAGAACAAGAAGTTTTCTGTTATATGAGATAACAACTGGCTGCATCCCACTTTCTGTATACTGAATATAAGTAATTTTTAAAAAAAAAAATTACACAGTTTGTAAGTAAAATCTTAATTAAAACTTTTTAGAAAAGATTTCAAGCATTTAAGAAAGGATTCTTATATGTCTCCTTAGAAACTAATTCAGCTCCGTTTATGTAAGATTTACACAGCATAAATCAGTTAGTTCACTACAACAGGAATTAATTATGTCAGTCAGGTAGTTAGCATATATGGACCCATCTTGCCAGAGCACGCACCCACTCTAATTCATCCCAGCTTGAAGAAAAGGATCCAACAAAAGATGTGCCTGCCAGACTGATAGCAAAGGCTGGACTTTCATCAGCCCTGCTTCCAGGAAACAGTAAGGTCTCGTTCTTACATATCTCCAGTAACATCATCTAACATCGTTGCAACCAGGCAGTTCCTCAGTTTAAATTCACCTAGAAATACTTAGAAAACTAGTCGTGTTTTTCGGGTCCATTAACAGCTTTGGAGATAAACACAAGCTTATACATTGCTTAAATATTTCCCCAACAAAGTTAAAACAGAAAACAGAAAGTAATTTCATTCAAGATGCAGTTAACAAAACACTAAAGAGAAAACAAGACTGAGGTAAAATGAATACTATGGAGAATACTATGCAGTAACTAATTTCTTATGACAAGTGATTTATAGCTGCTCTGTTAAGAATTCATACACGTTTTATAACCATTTTATTTGCACCATCTTCATTTTCATCCTCAGAGATAATTTTCTCCTGAAACATCTCAATAAGCAATAAACACATGATAAACGAAAAGTTATCGCAGCTGAAACTGTAGAGAAGTTGGTGCTTTGGAAAGCTGCCAGCCCTAATGAATCAGTTCAGACAACTCACGTTGATTAATGTTTCTGTTAGAAGAGACTATTCCAGAGTTTGCTTTGTAATCCAGCAGAGATCAGAAGGCACTACACAGTCTTTTAAAATACATTAGTATCCATTGAAATATGTTCAACGTTCCAATGAAAACTAAAAGAACCACTAGAGACTAAAGCATATACTCTGAATGCCATGCTGCCCTTGGCAACAACAGGAATTATGCATGTGGAACTGGGAAAATGTTTTACATTATGTACACAGTTTTCAAACTGACTACAACAAAACATTAAATCTGCTCATTAATATAAAACCATTAACACTGGTAAACTGAAACGGTGGTACCACTAAAAAAGGCGGTATCTTTTAGTTTAAGTTCATCACACCACAATATTCTCTGAAATACTGTAACCACCATGATTCAAAAGCTAGAGAATGAAGCAACAGATATACTAAACTAGAATGCAATGCAATGTAAATGAATTCCTCATATCTTTGTTAACTGATGTGTATTTTCAGAAAAATAAGTATTATAAAAATTTAAGCAGTATGTTTGGAAATATTTCACTCAGTGCAATGCAACAGCTTCTTTTATAGCAATCTGTTTCATTAATACATTTTAACTGATATTTTGATGGTGTATAGCATGCTTTCTTGAGGAATAAATCTCTTTCATAGAGGGTTCTTTTTCAGTAGATAATTACACAGATGGCTTTCAGCAACAGCACCTCTTTCACAACCAGATGATAAAGTTTCTATTTATATCCCTGTCATGTACCTGGTCTGTATGCAAGTCTTGCTACAGCCAAACATGCTTCACAACAGATGAAAGAAGACGAATGAGAGGAAAAAAAAGAAGAAAAAAAAATAGAAGAGTCCTGTCCTCCTGATTTTACTCTATTAGACCTTTTTGACTGCCAAGAAAATTCTTAGTTTTTCATGTTGCTGTTATTGTAGTACCAGTAAAGTAAACACGCCATAAATTAAATTTACCTCAGAGTGCATTTTTTGCACTTAATTGTATTTTCAAACGCCAAGGGCTTTTATTGGCAACAAAACAAGATTTTGTATTTCATGAGACTAAAAAAAATCTAGAAAAATATCTTGAAAAGGATTTTAATTGAGGAATCTGCCAATTTCACAGTTCAGTTATTTGTCCTTTTCCATTGCAGCCCATGTAATTCATGTACACGAAGTTTGGTGCAATTCTATTTCACTCTTCTTCCATTCTCCTTTCTCCACAATGTACATTTTTGCATATTCCCAACCGAACATGAAAGTCCCCATTTCCTTTGAAAATTAATTTTTATTAAATTAAACTTGATTATCTCTATTAATTTTTTGACTGATATTTCAGTGGCATGCTCCTAACACACAGTAAGTAAAAATGACAAAATTCATATAAGCATAAAGGTGTTTTTTTGTTTTAAAAACAATTCCTATGTCCAAAGCAAGTCTTACATCATTTTAGAACTCAGAGCACTTGTAGAAATGTTATCTTGTCCAAACAAGGATGTCAGTTCTGTGAGAATCTCCAATGCAGACATCTGACAGGACTGATTATCCTCCAGTCCAGCCCAGCTAATATTTTCATATATCAGCATCTAGCTTCTGAACTGTAATAAAAGCATGTTTGTCAAACCAATGCAAACTTCCATGTAGAAAAATATAATTTCTCATAGAGATTGTTTTTACCCCTTAAAATTGTATTGTCACAGAGAAGAAAGGTTCTATTCTTCAACAATCAGATAGTGACCTGGTAGAACTGATGAGTTTAGTTCAGAAGCAACTCTTGCAGCTCACTTTTATCAACTACATTAAGGACTTTTAGCATTGAATGTGATGCTGTCAGCTAAGGAGTTAGATTGCACTGATAGTGATTATTTAGGGAAATTTCCTAACATAAATATATTTTCGAGTGCTTCTTGAAGAGTTAGAAAAAGACAGTGAGATTGCTAAAACTTGTCAGGCAATATATAGCTTCCTCTACTGGATAATTTGATCCCTATCTTGCTTGGGCTCTGCTTTATTCAGCCCACTAAACTATTTCACTGCAATATTAGACATATTTATGTATCACAAGCTCTTTAAATTCCACTGAATGGAGAAAGGAGGACTTTTTCAAAGCCTCATGGATAGTCCAAAAGCAGGAGGCTTGTAAATAACAGCCTTTCTAAAGGCTGCTGCGGTAGCTGTGTAGTTTCACCGGCTCAGAAGGTAGTAATCATCTCTTTTGTAAATTGCTTCTCATCTCTAATGTAAGGCTGAGGATACAAGGAGGAAAAACTTCTGAAATGGTACAAAGCTCACTAAGGCAAACACAGGACTAAGTGAAATTAGCATGAAGTGGATGTGAAAACAGAAAAAGTTCCAATGGCAACTTTAATGAAATTGTCAGTGGCTGTGCAGGGAGATGTATCAAGTGGCTTCATGATTTTGCCAAGAAAATGCTCAAATTTTGGACCAGCAACTGAAAGGTAGAATCCTAAATTTATTAAGAGTAATCAGCCATCTAAGTACAAAATCAAAATCAAACAGCTGTTACTTTTAACACAAATCCAGAGAGTTATTACAGATCACAAACTGGAAATGAATCAAAGCAAAATCAAAATGAATCATATTATTGTGATAGATAGATAGATAGATAGATAGATAGATAGATAGATAGATAGATAGATAGATAGATAAACATCACACTGAGATATCTAAACTGGAATGTTTACTGTGAAACATAGAAGTTAATTCTTCACTCTACAACAACTATAGCTTCAACTGAAAGCACCAAAACTTCAAGAAAGGTGTGGTCCAAGAGAGAAAGTCAAGAGAAAAAAAAAAACCACAAAAGGGATCAGAAAATTATGAAGATCATGATCTAGGAAATAAAACCTATACTAAAATAT